>JAJKFL010000005.1:50873634-51301134 GCA_021186555.1 Reticulitermes speratus
GTTACATTGTGGCCGCCGTTTTTCGCATTGGCTCACTGCCATTTCGGACATAATATCGATTCCAGTCTCCTGAAAATGAACATCATGGTTCTATCTCTGGGGTAAAGCGGCTGGAGCGTGAAGTATCATCCTAATACACTTAGTGCCGAGCTTAAGAATACGTGTGCAGTTATATCGCTATTGGACATGGGTCTACAGTCAGTGGCATTCAGGATGAAAGACCGGGGTGCGATTCCCTTCAGATCCAATTTTTTTTCTCTGTCACCGCGTCGACCGTCTCTGGGGCCCACACAGCCTTTTGTACATTGTTTCAGAGGGTACCTTTCACCAGGTATAAAGCGGCCGGAACGTGAAATTGATCATTTAGCTCCATCTAGTTACTAGGTTAAGAATGTGTGGAGCTATACCTCTATTCCCATGCACGTCTTTATGAACTGGTGTTTGCGTACATAGACATCTTTAATTATGTACCATATTTAAGCCCACGGGGCTACAGAAATACTGTTTCTGTAGTATTAACCAACAATTGCACACAATTATCATAGGTTCACAACAATATTCTAAAAACAATATAAACTCGTACGTTGAATTACTCTCTGAAAAGTTCCCAACAATGATGCAATAATAGTAATAATGTAGGAATTTAGTTTTTTAAAAATATTATTGTGAGCTTATGATAATTGTGTGCCTTCGTTGGTTAATATTTCGCCCTCGGTGGACTAGTGGTTAGCGTGCTCGCCACTGGACCCAAGGTTCGCGGGTTCGATCCCGACCGAGGGCGACATGGGACCGACGGCTTTACTTCCCCTCCGAAGGAAGTGGTGCTCCGGATTTTTATCACCCTTAAAAATCCATCGCATCACTTCCTTCGGAGGGGAAGTAAAGCCGTCGGTCCCATGTCGTAGATTTACGGCATGTAAAAGAACCTTACGGGCATGAATAAAACCAGTTATGTCCGTAAGCAAAATTCAAGCGGCCATTTATCACCCAAGTGGCTCTGGCAGTCTCATCAGGATTGAGCCAAAACTTGTGCGGTCAGTGAGCCGGTCACTCACTACAGAATGCACACTTACCGACTAGGAAAACCTTCGGGATGGAATCCCAAAAAGAAGGAGGATTTGTCCCACCTCGGGCTTTAACGCCGTGGAAGAAGAAGAAGAAGAAGAAGAAGT
Organism: Reticulitermes speratus; assembly: GCA_021186555.1. Lineage (NCBI taxonomy): Eukaryota > Metazoa > Arthropoda > Insecta > Blattodea > Rhinotermitidae > Reticulitermes > Reticulitermes speratus. The sequence continues at coordinate 50,874,807 of JAJKFL010000005.1, forward strand.
TGGTTAATATTACAGGAATTGAATTATAATGCGCGGAATGGAAAATATAAAAGATATGCTGCTGTTTTCAAGGTACTTGTATATTCATTTTATTTCACAGCATACTCGTATTTTTCCATCGCCAAAGATTACAGTTTTTGTCACTGTTTCTCCTTTGCGCCATGTCGCTTAGCACGAAGCTCGTACAATCCTGACTTCGTCCTTTGAATAAGGGATGACAATGTTTACTTTCTTAAACGTTGAAGGAGGAAGAGGGTGTCATGGTAGGGTGGAGGGGCGGACCAGACCTTGGATAAGGGATGCTGATACCAAACTAACTGCTCTTTGTTTTCCGCCACCGTAGATTTTACGACACGGTTCGGAATCAGCTCTGCGTTTGAGCTGACTTCATTGCTTCACGCTCCTCCGAGCAACAGCGACTTACGTACTGAGTTACCGTCTTCTTCCTTACGTGATTACAAATGTGAATATGAACACTGCTGTCTTCTGGGATGTGCCGCCATGCAGTCTGGTAAAACGTTACGTTGCGGAGGGCCCTGAGGATGTCAGCAGTACATTTCTCCAAAATGTTGGTAATCACCATGTTATGTGATGTCATAATCACGGAGACTAATCATAACCTCTTCCCCAAAAAAATATGAAATTCCTTTATGTAATCTGTTAGCTTCTACAGAATGAGTCTGCTGCGTGTGCGTGCATGTGTGTGTGTGTGTGGTGCAAGCGCCGAATTTGTTCTGCTGCAGCCGCTGATCGGCGCAATAAAGCAATTAGCCGTAACGTGGCTACCAACCAATCCGCCTGACGGTGACGGTAATGCCACAGTGCAATCAGTTTATGCTTGTGCTGCCCTGCACATGCGGTGTTTACATGCTACAGCAAAGCCGCCATTCAGGACTGCCTGGGACTTTATTTGATTTTATGTCAGTGCTGGGTCCTGCAGCTACAGCATACAGCTTTACCTGTATGTACCTTCATATTGCATTACTGAGATACAGTGAATGGCACATATCGACGTAGTACCGGTGGTGGTGGTAGTAAAATAGTAGTAGTAGTAATAGTAGTAGTAGTAGTAGTAGGAGGAGGAGAGGAGGAGGAGGAGGAAAATGAAATCTAGAGAATAGGATGGAGGAATAGACACTGAAAGAAAATTGGAAGAGAAACGGAAGCTATGGAAGATTATGTATAAGCAAGAGAAATAGAAGAAGGGTGTGCAAAGGAGGTGATGAGAAAAGGTGTAGGAGGAGGATAAGTAGAGGAGAGGTCTGTGGGAATAAGAACAGTAACAGGAGGAAATCCCAATAAAAGATCAAAATGGCTGGAGAATCCGAACTAATTGAATATATTGTAACAACAATAAACGTAAGTCTAGAATGGGCTGGTCATGTAGTAAGAGTTTCTGATGATAGGACCGTAAAAAAAGTATTTATGGGGAAACCAGATGGAAGAAGAGAAAGCAGGAAAACCAAAATTAAGGTGGTTAGACTGTACTGAGAAAGATCTGAAATCGACGGGTGTCAAGAGATGGAGGAAGAAAGCAGAAGAAGACAGATCTGTATGGGCTGTCATTGTGGAAGAGGAACTGGTTAAACTATAAGGACCGTATACCTAAGAAGAAGAAAAAAAGAGAAAATTCGACGGAAGGGGAAAATTAGAAAAGGGATTCCGTGGGGAAGGAGAGACAGAAGAATAATAATTGGAAAGAAAAAAACAAGAAAAGAGAAGAATTCGGGAGGAGAAATGAAAGAACAATTTGGAACAGGAGAGAGGAGAAGCATAATGAGAATAATTCGGTGGACCGGACGAAACGTATTTGGAAGGAGGAGAGAAGCACGAGAATGATGATACTAGGGACAAACAGAAGGTAAATTAATGTTGTACATGCTTCGTGCTATCTATCAGTAATGTACAGATAAGGTTTATTACAAGCATGAGGTAATTGGAAGAATGAGTAGACATAGGAGTGAGGCAGAGAAAGAATGAATTGAAAGGGAAAATAGAAGAATACAGAGGGAGAGGCTAGCGAAGGTAATCACTTATTTAATATTTATTTTCAATTTACAATTCATGGTTCGTAAGAGCCGCAGTGACAAAATTGTACAAACAAACAAACAAGGAAGCCAAACTTTCCTTTCGGTAGAGATCAGAGTGCGCTGTTAACTGACAAAATAAAGTGAGTTTTGCCGCATTGTGTAACAAACAGCGCGATATTGACCCGGCGTGCAAAGCGGCTGCTTTTGAGTCAAAGGGCACCGCCTACATCAAACAGCTTTGTAAAGTGGGCTGAATCAATGGAACCAACTGTTCTAACACACACAGCACATTGTCACCAAACTGTCAGATTATGTGGGAAGTCTCAATGGTTACTTAATGAACGTCTACTCATGAAAACACTTCATTGTTCATGATGGAACACAAGGAAAACACCAGCTGTGTGGTGTCGTTAGTGTTATCTCAAGAGAGAGATGTTTGCTGGGCAGACTGAGGAAAACCCTGGACGACCTCAGGGCTGCTAGTAACAAGGCCGCATTTTGAAGTGGATAGGTTGCGCCGAATGCTGATCATATTACGGTATTACCAATCTGATCGGTGGCAGTGAATATGGAAGATAAAGCTACTTGAACATCAGGATGCACACGAAAGATCAATAACTCAAACAAAAGACAGGTCAGTCACATCGAAAGTACGCGGAACTGGGACTGGACAGTCCGGGGTTCGAATTCTTGTAGGGGTAAGATATTTTTATCTTCACCAAAACGTCCAGACCACCTCTGCGTTTCCTGTTCAATGGTTACCGGGGTTTTTACCCGGGAGTAAAGCGGCCGGGGCGTGAAGTTGACAACTCGTCTCCATCTAGCGTCCAGGTTAAGAATGAGTGGGAGCTATACCTCCACTCCCATTATATGCCTTCATGGCGTGGGCAAGGTCAAGTTAGTTATCTTTAACCTTTCGCATTGAATGAACATTATACAGGGGGTTTCTTAACACGTGGATTGCACGACGTGGAACGGGCGACACCTTTGCTACATAGCAGCCGATGACGCCGCCCGCTCTACGATGCAAAGTCTCGCGTTAGAAAGCGCCCTGTATTTGACATCACTCAGTAAGTTGCTTAGAAGTTCAGTTGCTGAAGATTGGTATATCGTACTGCGCACAAATCGATTTATTCATATTGTGCTACTGATAATAATAATAATAATAATAATAATAATAACCATGGCTCAACAGCCCTGTATGGGCCCGGGCCTCCTCTTTTCGAGGTTACTAAGTCGTGCGCATTCGTGGCAGTTGGTGACTGGTCAACTGGCCGCGCTGCTGTTCTATCGCCAGAGAAATGGAGGCAATTTTGCTTACGCAACATTTTTATTCATGCCCGTAAGGTTCTTTTACATGCCGTAAATCTACGACATGGGACCCTCCGAAGGAAGTGGTGCTCCGGATTTTTATCACCCTTAAAAATCCATCGACCTCGGTCGGGATCGAACCCGCGAACCTTGGGTCCAGTGGCGAGCACGCTAACCACTAGTCCACCGAGGTCGACATTGTGCTAATGATATCGCACGTAAATCTATCACTCGTTAGGTGCTTCAATAAAAACAAACAAAAAAACACCGAGGTATAGGCCTATACATTCCTTAAGTGGGTTTCGAGTCCTTGTTACCAATGTTGGAGCCGGTTAAAACGGGTTAGTGCATCCACTATGATTGGCGGTATATGGTTGGTAATCGTTAAATGTGGATACACATGAATGAAAAGATTGCTGGGTTCATAACTGTCACACAGTCGCCCTCACACTCTCGGTTCAACCGGATTTAGCTGATCTGGTTAGTTCGCCGCGTTAACCACAGAGTGCAGCACGACGGGTCTCCGAAGGACTGATAACGCTAAGGCAGTAAATTACTTTTACACAGGGCACAATTGTGCAGTGCAGTCAAACTGCGAGATGGCGGCGTTGTGTTGCGTCTGCTCCAGCTGTGTTCTTGCAGTAATAACGTAGATACTGAAGATGGATGCTGTTAAAACTTGAGCAACAAGACACGTCCTCGTTTCCTAGTGCGCAGATTTATAGCAGTGCAGATCTCTTGCTATTATGATTGTTATTATCTTCTTTGCCCATCCCGGTGGCTCGCTTGCTGGGATTGCGGGTTCGAATTCCACCGGGGGCATGGATGTCTGTCTCTTGTAAGTGTTGTGTGTTGTCAGGTAGAGGTCTCTGCGTCGGGCTAATCACTCGTCCAGAGGAGTCCTACCGAGTGTGGTGTGTCTGAGTGTGATCGTGAAGCCTCGACAATGAGGAGGCCCTGGCCCACTACGGGCTGTTGCGCTATTGGAAAAAAAAATTATCTTCTTTATAGAATGGGCCGGGATAGCGTAGTCGGTATAGCGACTACGCTACGAGCTGGACGGTCCGGGGATCGAATTGCCGATCCCAGTGGCCGTGCGGTCTAAGGCGTGGGTCTTCGGCCGCTCGCTTACTAGGATCGTGGGTTCGAATCCCACCGGGGGCGTTGATGTTTGTGTTGTGTTTGTTGAAAGGACGGTAGCAAGGAACGTAAAGTGACATGAAGGACGAAAGGATTTAAACAGTACAAAAATGGATCAAAGGGGAAAAACCCCGGACAGACAAAAAAAAAAAAATTCCTGGTAGGGGCTGTAACGTGGACACTTCGGAAAGTAGATCAGAAGTATCTGGAAAGTTTTGAAATGTGGTGCTGGAGAAGAATGGAGAAGATCAGTTGGACCGATCGTGTGAGAAATGAAGAAGTATTACACAAAGTCAAGGAGGAGAGGAATATACTACATACAATAAAAAGAAGAAAGGGTAACTGGATTGGTCACATCTTGCGTAGAAACTGCCTTCTGAAACACGTGATTGAAGGAAAGTTAGAGGGAAGGATAGAAATGACGGGACGACGAGGGAGAAGACGTAAGCAGCTACTGGATGACCTTAAGGAAAAGAAAAGATACTGGAAATTGAAAGAGGAAGCACTAGATCGCACCCTGTGGAGAACTCGCTTTGGAAGAGGCTACGGACCTGTCGTAAGACAGACTGTAGAATGAATGAATGAGGGGCGATATTTTCAGCACCCGTCCAGACCAGCCCTGGGGCATACCCAACCTCCTGTACATTTGGTACCGCGTCATTCCCGGGGGTAAAGCGGCTGGGGCGTGGCGTTGACCACCCACTCCCATCTAGCACCGAGGTTAAAGAAAGAGTAGGGTTATACCTCTACTACCCCTCTGGGCCTTCATGGCCTGTTCTAGGGTGGACTTTACCTTTACTTTACCTTCCTTATAGAACGTTCAGCTGCTGTCTGCTTTAACTTATTCTGATTTAACCTCAGAGTTCAGCAAGGTCATCATATTTATAGCAGCTGACCTACAGTGTTTCGAATTTAGGTATGCTTATGATTGGAGAAAAATGCGCACTGAACAGCTTCATGATTTATACTCCTCACCAAATATTATTAGGGTGATGAGATTAAGGAGAATGTGTTGGGCGGGGCATGTGGCACGTATGGCGGAGAAGGGAAATGCATAGAGATGAAGGCAGTGGGTGGTAAAATTGTCCCTATCCTCGCCATGAGGCTATAGGGGGAGTAGCTGTATAGCTCTACTCGTTTTTAACTCGGCGTTAGATGAATGGTCAACATCACGCCCCGGCCGCTTTACCCCCGAGAATGAACCCCAGTACCCATTGAATAGGAGGGCTGATCGGTCGGGACGATTTGGAGGAAAGAAAATTCTCTTGCCCCTGCCGGGTTTCGAAACCCAGATCACCCAGCCCGTAACATAGTGACCATAGACACTATGTTATTCTTGTTCCGATGAAGGTAGGACTCGTGCATGCTAATCGGCCAGGTATAACATCCCTGAAGACTTGGAATCCTCGATGTCTCACCCACGTTTTTCGTCCGTCTCCATGCGAATGGGCCAAGCTGAACAGAGCCTGATCGTCCAAATGTGAGAGACACAGTCTGTATTCAGACTACGGAGTGCACCGCGTTGGGGGGCTGCTGGTGGGGGGTGGGGGGGAGACAGTAATAACACGTGGGGTTATTGAGTGAGGCAAAATAAACTCCACACGTTCTAGACGCCAGGGGAAAATACGACGGTGATGGAGGCGCTGGCGGACTGACTTTCAGAAATCCGCCCCCCCATTTCGTTGCGACTCCAAGCTACTGACTTTACGGTTTTATAGTCGGAGGTTCTTTTACTACGCGTCGTAATCCGAGAGCAGCGTCATTCTGCCGGCTATGGAAGGTCCGTCTGTGATGTAATGTTGCTGTACAATATCTTTCACAGCATCTGTGTTATCTCGTAAAACAGTGTTGGTTTAATAGGGGCAGAATGATATGATGACCAGCTTTGGTGTGGCAAAACAGCTTTAATTTCAGGACACGTTTATTGGCTGTAATTTTGTCCGTTTTTTTTATGTGAGCGTGGAACTCGCTCAATCTGAAAGAATATACAGGGTGTTTTAAAATGACTGAGCATAATGAGTAGAGGAAGGAAACAAGACAAAGCTGCAGAAAGGTTCACAGTGAGGGCGTTTCACAATTTGCACACTTCAGATCACGTCAAGGATGAGGACAGGGCATGTAGCACGCGTGGGAGAGAAGAGACATACACGTGAGAAATATGGCTAAAAATTGTGTAATGTGTCGAGCGGATTCATCTGGCTCAATATAGGGTTCAGTGGCGTGCGTTTGTGAACAGGGTGCTGAACTTTTGGTTCCTAACGTCTGTTTCACGCCATGTGCAAATGTAAACTTTTAAAGAATCAGATTTTTTTTCTGGTATGTTACTCAGTGTAGTTTTGTAAGTACGTATTTCTCGACGTTTCGCAGTATCGTGTTGGGTTCATCTTCAGGATCAAGCAGTCCAGATGAGTGTTTGAATCCGATGGTACACTGCCGTGTTCACAATTTGCCACTGGTCCCAATCTTGAGCCAGCTGAATCCATTGCACTGCCTCATTTCCTTATCCATTTTAATATTATCATACTTTCAAGTGACCTTTCCGTTCAGGTTTTGAGATAAAAATTCTCTATGCACGTCTTGTCTCTCCTTTGCATGTTGTGTGCCCATCAGTCTCATCCTGATTTCTAGTACAGTGCTTAGCAGCGTCAGTTCGTCATTTTGATTTACGTAATACTCTGGCAGCTCAGAGAGACCATGCAAACTAAGTTCGCTATAGGTTCAGCTAAGGACGCCATTTAGTAAAGACACGGTTCTGACGTCGGCTGTATATCGTGCAATCGCCTTAGAGACTTTTCCAAAAATAAAGAGGTTTATGTTGACGTTTCTTGGCCAGCCCGTTCGTCCGATCTGTCGGTTTGTGATTTCTTTTTATGGGGCTATTTGAAAAGAAGAGTGTTTCAGACACGTTCGGCAGACTTGCACAGTCTCAAACTAAGAATTTATGAATAAAGGAATGCCGTATCACCTGTCATATCCGCGTAATGGGAAGTGTTATGAGCCGAGTTCATCAGTGCGTCAGTCTTGATGGACGATGTCTGACGGTGTTGCTTGTAAGAGTAACTGCGTTGCAATGTTCCGCAATAATGGCAAACATTTGTGTTTAAATTCACATTACTTTGAATAAATTTTAATGAACTGTGGTCGACTAGTGTGTCTTTAACAATGCTGAATGAACGCGTGTGTCTTTAACAATTCTGAATGAACGTGTGTGTCTTTAACAATGCTGAATGAACGCGTGTGTCTTTAACAATGCTGAATGAACGCGTGTGTCTTTAACAATGCTGAATGAACGTGTGTCTTTAACAATGCTGAATGAACGTGTGTGTCTTTAACAATGCTGAATGAACGCTGCCCCACTCTGTATTATCAAGTAACCACTTTCCTTGTAAAGATAAAACTTTCTTTGTCTTTCAGATAAAATATATACAGGGCATACACAAAATAATGGTGCGGTTTAAATAGTATTCACTATTGAAACCGCACCATTCTTTTGTGTATACCCTGTATAGTTTGGCGAATTCCTTGTCTTGTTCTCACAGACGTAATCTGTGCACGTTGACAGAAATGGGGCAAGGAGAAACATATCCTTATCAAAGAGAATCATCTTGTGTTTGTCACTGTTTTTTTTTTCCTCTTCTTCGTGCTCTCTTGAAATCGATTTATGCTGGCTGTCGTTTCGGGTGGAAGGGAGGAGTAAGAAACTGCAGTCTGTTCGTCACTTGCACAGACTCTGCTTCAGGTTTCCACAACTTTAACGAAGGTTTTGTCAGGGAGTTGGGGATAGTTTGTAATAACTATTTGACACATCTCTTTTCCAAGAAGCAACACGCGACGAGCCAAACATTTGCTACGAAACCTTTCCATCTCCTTCGCTAACAACCCTTGTCAATTTTAACACTCCCCATCTTGAATAAAAAAAGGGTGAAGGAGGAGCGTGAAGTACAGTGAATTGATTAGAAAAGTATATAAAGTTTTTAAATGTGAATTTACGTTTAAAGTAAAAAAAAAAAAAAAAAAATCTTCCCTGTCACGCATGAAGACATATAGGGGGAGTAGAGGAGGTATAGCTCCACTCATTGTTAAGCTCGGCACTGGTTGGACGCTTTGCTTTCGGGAAACAACGCCGGTAGCCATTGAATAACAGACTGGGTGGACCTCAGAGCTTTTTTTTTTTGGGGGGGCGTTTTGCAGAAGAGAACATTTGTTGTCCCTGCCGGGATTCGATCTGCGGTTTGTTCATCCCGTAGCCTAGTCTCTGTACCGACTACGCTGTCCCAGCTCCTTAAGGCTACCTTTTCACATTCTAATTAGGACATGGATCTCAGTTCGAATCCTGAACGCAGTAATACAGTGATAAAGATCTATTGTTTTAGTACGTAAGTAGAAGAAGGTAAAGGTAAAGGTCGGCCTATAACAGCTTACGAAGACTCAGAGGGGAAGTACAGGTATAACTACTCTTTCTTTAACCTCGGCGCTAGATAGGGGTGGGTGTTCAACGACACGCCCCGGCCACTTTACCCCCGGGAAAAAGTCCTGGTACCCACTGTACAGGAGGCTGGGTGGGCCCCATGCCGATCTGGATGGGTGCGAAAAATCTGGCCACCACCGGGATTCCATCCCCGGACCCTCCAGCCCGTAGCGAGTCGCTGTACCGACTGAGCTATCGCGGCCCACACTATGTAAGTATCGCGTTGTGAAGTTTGCCATCTTGCTGACTAGCCTGAGTTTCTCGCGATTTTTCTTCAGCTTGCAGAGACGAATTCTGAGATGTTGTTTCGAATAAAGGTCACCACCGGCTCCTTCCAGATCCCTACGTGCTCGTATGTGCTGTGGGTTCAGTGAGAGGTGGTGGCATCAGTAGTTAAACTTGTAAATTGATTAAAGGAACTTCTAATATGATGATGGTAAATACCTGAGCAACACACCTGGACAGCACGAAATGACGGAATTATAGAAAACAGCCTTACTGGGCACTGCACACATACTGCGGAAATTGCTGATGTAAATGTACAGAACATTTAACATGAGAAGTAACATTACATGTGCCATATATTGTAAGCAAAGTATACGTGTAACATTATATACCCTAGAGATATGGTTTGTTTCAGGTATATAACTGTAAATACCGTGTATAAATGTCATAAATTCATGATAATGATAATGATAATAATAATAATAATAATAACTCTATACTGTGTATGTACAAGTAGAAATATCGATGAACAGCAAATATGAACATCGCTTCAGGCTGTTCTGAATTTGATTGCTCGCCGTTTTCCGCCCACAGCCTTTATTTTTTCCTACACCTGTGCTCTACTCTGTTTTTGCATAATTTTTGCACAGCGTTTATTGTCGGTTTTGTTGTTCGAAATACCTATCATTACCGTGTTAGATGCAAATTAAAAAAAAAAACTTGTAGTTACTTTCTGTTGTAACATGTAATTTACGTAGGCTAATAAGTGGGACTTACAAACAAGCAGCATTCTGGGAATAAACTATTTTGTGTGGTTTGTAATTCCGATAGCAGAACTAACCAAAAATTAATACAAAAATTCTCCTTGTGCTTAATTATACGCAGCACATCTGCAATAGGTGATGGCGAGTGGTCATCTTCAGGCTCCGGCCGCGTTACCCCTGCTGTCCGTTCTTCAGAAAGCTGTGTGGTGGCCCCCAGAGTTTATGTGGACTTTTAATGAAGTGAAAGATATTTTCTGCAAGTGTTCACTGTACTGACTGAGCTACCCGGGGCCCATTTGTGATCGTCACTAACACGTCGCCTGTATTCAGCTTTTCAGAATTTATAACAGTGCCTTGCAGTTTCTTGTGCACGTGTTTTAAAGGTGTGGGTTACATTTTAATTCAAGCAAGGAGACAAAGTAAGAAATTATTCACTGTATGCACTTTTAGAAGATTGCGCCAGGCGCGCTATACCTCACTGCACAACATTCCCTGCAAATGAATGTCTGCTCTTGCCTTTCATGAATATTTCCACCCGAACACCAAGAACAGATGGTACCGGGTGTGTAATAATACTCTTTCTCTTATGGGGTCTAAGATGTCTAGTTCTTCATTACAAGAACGTACAGTGCAAAGAAACGTCACTCGTCCGTGATTATTTGACAATTTAAAGACAAAAATTAAACCTGAATTCTGTTTAAGACCCAGTTCATACCGCGCAGTAAACACACTCCATCACGGTTAGAAAAACCAATCAGTTAATGCTGTATAGTGAAATAAGCGCTGTTTGTTCTGAGATCCACACAAAACACATAAATACACTGTGTGGGCAGAGCGTGAATGTTGACGTAAACCTGTGGTACATATAGTAACACTGGGCTTTAAAGATTCAATTCGTACATCGCAGTAAACACACTCCGTCTCAGTTATACAAACCAGTCAGTTAATGCTGTACAGTGAAATAATCGCTGTTTGTTCTGAGATCCACACAAAACACATAAATACAGTCCGTACCGCGCAGTAAACACACTCCGTCTCAGTTATACAAACCAGTCAGTTAATGCTGTACAGTGAAATAATCGCTGTTTGTTCTGAGATCCACACAAAACACATAAATACAGTCCGTACCGCGCAGTAAACACACTCCGTCTCAGTTATACAAACCAATCAGTTAATGCTGTACAGTGAAATAATCGCTGTTTGTTCTGAGATCCACACAAAACACATAAATACAGTCCGTACCGCGCAGTAAACACACTCCGTCTCAGTTATACAAACCAATCAGTTAATGCTGTACAGTGAAATAATCGCTGTTTGTTCTGAGATCCATACAAAACACATAAATACACTGTGTGGGCAGAACGTAGAATTTTTGTATGTTAAACCTGGCGGTACATATAGTAACCTCTAGGCTTTAAAGATTCAGTCCGTACCGCGCAGTAAACACACTCCGTCTCGGTTACAAAAACCAATCAGTTAATGTTGTAGAGGGAAATAATCGCTGTTTTTAATCAATACATCATCCAACTTATGCACTTAATAAAATACATTCAGAAGCAAGTATATAACTCCTACATGTTTCGGCACAGGGGTGCAATCGTCAGGGAGTTATTCAGAACAAAGGAGTAACAAGGCCAACAGCTAATCTAGGTACTGTGTCTCCCTCATTAAAATTACTACAATATTACAATTCTAAAATACACAAAGTTAATAATCATAAAATTACAGTGTTGTCAATTTAAAATGTTTAAAGTCAGAAGTTTCCAATTGCTTACACTCTGTATGGTGCATGTACAGGGTATACACAAAAGAATGGTGCGGTATTAATTGTATTCACCATTGAAAAAGCACCATTCTTTTGTGTATGCCCTGTATACAAACTTCTGTCTCGATCTTATATGATCCGGAAAGATCTCGTCCTGATAGAGCGTATGAAGTATGTCGTATCAGGCGGTGTGGTATACGACACACTTCACACGGGAAGACGAGGAAGAAGACGTAAGCAGATACTGGATGACCTTAAGGAAACGAGAAGGTACTGCAAATTGAAAGAGTAAGTACTATATCGCCCTCTGTGACGAACTTGCTTTGGAAGAGGCAATAGGCCTGTCGTAAGACAGACTACGGAATGGATGAATGTCTTGATATATTTTGTACTTCCTGAAGATGGCTACAGGTTGTAGCCGAAACATGTTGGAGTATTCTGATATATATATATTTGGATTAGTGCAATTATTTCGTAAATAAATTTGTTTATGTATGTCCATTGCACAGAGGATGTGTAACAGAAAAGCAATTCGTGAGTGTTGTGCCCTGCGGTGTTGCGTTAGTCGCCTGTCACATTCAGTCAAAATGTAATGCGGTGGTTATTCTAGACCAGTGGTATTCAACATGGGGTACGCGAAGACATCTTAGGGGGTACATATTATTAAAAAAAAATATATTATTTTACGATAAACACTGAATAATCAGGGCCAGATTTAGGGTTAGCCACAAGAGACCCGGACGTAAGGACATGCGATTTGGGAGAGCCATTTTTTCCCTCTCTCTCTCTCCTTTATGTGATTCTTATCTGGGCGGCTAGTTTCATTTTATCCCACATAGTGCGTTGGAACGTGACTGAACACTGTTGGGCGGGATTAACGTTTTGCCTAATACTGTTTTTCACTTCTTTTAACCACGCAATGAACCTAATTCAAAATATTGTTGTGGCAATAAACAAACAGACGCAATCCTTCATATTACCTTGTTCTTTGACAATTACCGCTGCCGTCATTTAATAGCTTGACTCTCCTTTTTCTCAATTAAAACTTATTATTTAATACATTATTTTGGATGTAATTTATTTAACTTATTTTAGATGTAGATTATAGACAATGTATAACTTGAATTATGCACCAACAACTTTGGGGGTACAAAGTTGAAGGTGAAATTATATCTGGGGGGTACGCGAACAAAAAATATATTATTGCCTACCATATAAAAATTAATAAAGGAATAAAGGTATTTTAGCAAAGCAAAATTATATGCACGATGTGGAATAAAATGAAACTAGAATAAGATAAGATAAGCATCACAAAAAGGAGAGAGAGAGAGAGAGAGAGAGAGAGAGAGAGAATGGTTCTCCGAAATCGCATGTCCTTACGTCCGGGTCTCTTGTGGCTAACCCTAAATCTGGCCCTGATTATTCAGTGTTTATCATGAAATAATATATTTTTTAATTTTACGTACCCCCTAAGATGTCTTCGTGTACCCCCGGGGTTACGCGTACCCCAGGCTGAATACCACTGTTCTAGAAGATTTCAGTCTTCATTAACAACTGTATGACGACCTCAGATCTGACATTGCATACTCTTATGACCCATTAATTTGTACTTGCCCTTAGGCTGAATATACAAAATAATGTATATGAAGTTGGTGTCGTAAGTTCCTTCCGAAACTTAGTATATGAATTTGGTTCGATCCCGGGTCGGTCCATGTGGGATTTCTGGTGGACAATGTGGCACTGGGACAGGTCTTTCTCCGAGTACTTCGGTTTTCCCCTGTCAATTTCATTCCATCGGTGCTCCATTAAAATGGAAACTCAGAAAAAAAAACCAATCCTCTTCATTGCACAATAAGTCTTCAAGGTTGCGTTGTGTCCGTAGTATCTGCTGCGGGGCCCTTCAATAATAATAAAAAAAAATAGTATATGAATTTGGCGTCATAAGTTCCTTCCGAAATGTCTTCTGCAACTCAAGGATCAGGTGTTAGAAGCTCATTCCGGTGTTTAAGAGGGTTCAAAGTCGTGTTCCACTAAGTCCACCGTCAGGGCTGGTAACCAGGCGTGAGGAAGCTGATAATGTGTTCGAAATGTTCAAGAGAATACATGTGAGTCCATGTTTAAGTTAAGTCTTCTTCCCCTAATCTGTGTCACCGTTACTGAGTCGACTTATTTCGATTCCAGCCTGAAGTTAACAGTTGAAGGGTGCTTTGAATTGCAAGACCATGCAGAGATTTAATCGTCTTAGCCTCTTAACAACCTTTTTACATGCCACGTTGTCTCGCGTTATTCATATTTGTATTCCTACGCGACTTTCAGGCCTTTTGTTCTTTTAGTCATCGTGCTTCACTGCACTTTCTTCTTCAACTAAGAACATTAGAGGCGCTTAAAAGGAAAGGAAGAGATTGGGTTTGTAGATGTCAGAATGCTAAAAGTGTGGGGTGAGGTTATGTGTCGTCGCCTCTTCAGAATTCACGATTCAAGTATCATTTCCCGCGGCTATGTCGACTCAGAGCAAGCGTGATATTACCATATTCATGGCTGTAAAACCTGCTGTCCTTTCACATATTGCAGTCGTCAAATTAAAGCAGAATTCTTTGCACAAACCCGACGACAATCACGCTATTTTTTTTTTTCAGAATTATTTCAAATATAATTTCAGTGCATAAAGTCACGTATTGTGTGGATCTTAAAGAGTCCTCGCGCATTCTGTTGCTAGCCTTAAATGAAATGCGTAAAATAGTGATCATACTTAAGATGGAAACGGAAGACATTATTGTAGGATATATTAACTTATACAGGGTGCGTCAGTGAATCGGACGATTTTAAAAACGTCATGAACAGTAAATGCTTTCATTTATTTAGTTTTAACACATATGAACACAATGTATATATAAAAGAATTTACATTTTTTTTTTTCAATTTCAATTAACACATAGCGGCATCCGCCCCAGTGTTGCCAAACCGGATAAAAGTGTTGCAAAATCGCCCGATTCAATGACGCACCCTGTATTTATCGTGACTTCCCTGAGACTGTTCAGAATATTGCGGTGTTACTAAGTGCCGTAATGCTGCCCTTGCACTTAATTAAACCTTTAAAGTCCAGTGGTTTCTTTATGTACCACCAGATTTAACAATAAATAATTCTGCTTCCCGATCACGTAGTCCATTTGTGTGTTTTGTATGGCTCCCAGAAAAAAGGAAACCGGCGATTATTTCCATATACGACATTTACTTGTTGGTTTTTATAACCGAGAAGTAGTGTGTTTACTGCGCGGTCCGAACTGAATCTTCAAATGTAGCTCAGATTAATTTTAATTTTTTTTAAGAGTTACGTTATTGTTGTGGGTACGAAGTCATCTTGTGTAGTTGGGTGACATTTATAATTTCTTCGTTCCTTCCTTCTTCAGCGTGAAGTGACTATACCACTTTCGCCTAATCGCAAACTCTTACCTAATCATAATCTTCTCAGTTCGTTTAAGCAGTTCAAACGACGTCATTAGAGAACCGAAGTACCACGGAGCCTGTTCTTTCTCCTAGTAACTGCATTTTAACTTCCTTCTGTCATCACACCGCCTATGCTACAGATTCGTTTATATCTTATCTGAACCCTGAGAAAAGAAATTAACAACAAAACGCTACAGCCGGCCGTCGTAAAAAAAAAGGGGTGGCGGGTGAGAGACGCCTGAAGATAGGAATGGTAGGCAACGCGCCAAGATGCGAGATACACTGGTATTTAGGAAGGTTCGTTCCACCCGTCAATGGTTACTATACTGATGTCAGTGATTTTCTGGTGCAGCGAGCACGTAAACCTTATTTAGTCACCCTGAAGATGGACACAGCATGTTCTTCCGAAACGTCGGAACAGATTTATTATCCTACAGGGTGTAATAACCAGAAGATTATAATCTGAGCAACATCCGCAGTGAAAGCCTCGAAACGTACGTACACTAACGTGTATATAAGACATAATACTAACATTCAACATATGTTTAAAATATAGTCGAACCCGGTTATAACGTCATGAAAGGGACTGAATACTTTGTGTCGTTATAAACGAGTGTTGTTATAACTGAGTAGTATAATGTTATGGTTAACGGTAACGAATTAATTGATACCACAGAATATCCGACTGTGTAGTCGAGGTGTCGTATAAACCGATATCGTTATAAGCGGGTTCCACTGTATATTGTCTAGGCCGTGGGTTGGACGGTCAGTGAAATGGGGTTCGATTTTTGTAGGGATAAGAGATTTTTCTGTTGTGCATAGCGTCCACACCGGCTCTGGGATCCACCCCTTCCCCCATACAATAGACTTCTTCATCGGGAGATAAAGCGGTCTGGGCGTGAGGCTTATTGCTCCGTCAGGTGCATAGGATAAGAATGCATGGGGCTGTACCTCTATCCCCATATGCCTGCATAGCTGGATGTTTAAGCACGGGGGTTTAAAACTGAACGGGATCACGCAGTGGCGCTACAAGCCGGAAGGTCGCGGGTTCGATTCCCGAAGGGGTCATTGGAATTTTTCATTTACATAATCCTTCCGGCCGGACTAAGGCCCTGGGGTCAACTCAGCCTCTAACACAAATAAGTGCCAGGGGTATCTCCTGGGGGTAAAGGCAGCCGGTGCGTAGATCTGACAAACTTACCACCTTCATGTGTCCTGGAACCCTCAGGGCCTGTCCAGGGATTGCCGTTTAAAACAACACTGCATGAAGCAGCACTGGTATAGTAGCCGGCACGATTTTGGGAGCGTCAGGTTCAGCTGCATTGTTTGGGGGGTAAAGGGCCCCGCAGCAGAACCTACAGACGCACCGCAGCCTTGTGGCTTATTGTGCAACCCTGTGATGAAGATTAATTTTTTTCATTTTTCCATTTTAATGGAACACCGGTGGAATGAAATTGACAGGGGAAAACCGAAGTACTCGGGGAAAAAACTTGTCTCAGTGCCACTTTGTCCACCACAAATTCCACATGGACTGATCCGGGATCGAACCCCGGCGACTAACCGTCTGAGCCATGCCACGGCCTTCAGCTGCATTAGTGAAGATTTAAGTGTTCTGGGATTGTACGCCGTGTCGACTGGTTTTGACGCATCTTAGTGTCTGTGTATTTCCGTGAGCTAGGCAGGGCTTTTGAGCTTTCACTTACAGATCTGATAGTGACCGACTGTTATCCTACAGACAGCCCACACCGTTGTCCCCCGCTGATTACCATTCCACCACTGCTCCATACTCATTTACCACCGCTCCCTAAATTGTACGATAGCCTTTCCCTCGGTCTTTTAGTTGGAAATTTTATGACCCATCAGCACTTGGCTCGTCACAAGCTAAGGAAATTGAATTTTCAGGTCTTTTGGTATGTGATACCGTGGCGTTGGGTGAGTAGTACTCGACGTTTCGAAAGATCGCATTGTCTCGACTGCTTGACCCTCTAGACCAGTGGTTCCCAAACTTTTTTCGGTCCACCGCCCCCTTGGTTCCATATACACACCCACAGCGCCCCCCTACCTTTTTTAAAAAACATAAATGCCTGTTGTTTGTACATTTATTTTATATTTAAAAATTGTTTAAATAAAATTATAAGAGTTAAACTTAATATTTTATGTGTTAATTAATAAATTAAAATTTATTATATTTTTTATGATTAACAATAATTCATCTAGCAATAGTTTATTAAAGAAATAATATGTGCTTGTATAAGATTCATAAATTGAAACACTAATAAATTTAGTTCATTTTTTATTTCTAACACAAAAATTTATTTCAATTTTATTATAAAAATAAATGCACTACTTGTCTACTAGCGCCCCCCTGTGATAATAACAGCGCTCCCTTCCACCTCTCGAACCTATTAGCGCCCACCTCGGTAATCCCACCGCCCCCCAGGGGGCGATACCGCCCACTTTGGGAACCACTGATCTACATGAAGGCATAACGGTTCTTCGAAACGTCGGGTACTACTCACCTGACGACACAGCGTCACATCCCAGAAGACTTGAATCTTCAGCGGTACCGCTGTGAGAACCTCAAGTGAGGAAACCGAGTTTATTGATTTACAGGGAGTTTTTTTAAACCCACAGTACACTACGCAACAATTCCATTTGCCCCATCAGAAGTTCGTGTAATATTTAGACCGACTCTCATGCACATTTGCATGTTATGTTATGGACTTGGCTTTTTCCACATTTCACCCTGATTGTAGCTAACAGACGTTCATAGCAACAACGCAAGTGTCGAAAGATTATTTACATCGTGCGGCTCTTAACAAATATGATTTCCGCTCATATATCTGTATGTAATACAGGGGTGCACAAATTTTCTCAAAATCTAGTAGCCGCCTCCAAATTCTAGGCGCCATAAGGGTGACACGCAGCAAATTCTACGCTGTGGCCCCACAAATATTACTCTCAACCATACAAAATATAGTCACCAGGGCGACTTGGCGCCCGGGATTTATGCACCCCTGAATTATAATACGTATATATACATATAAAAGGTGACGTGTTCTTTGTGCATGCCATGAAGGCGTTAAGGGGAGTAGTGGTATAGCGCCACTCATTTTTAACCTCGGCATTATATGGAGGTAAGTGGTTACTGCAAAGGAGATGTTATGAATCGACGGGCTGTAGTCAGACTAGAAGAGAATAGAAGGCTGTGTGGAGGTAACTGAGACACACAATACATGAATCTGCCTCAGAGAGTGACTGGTGATGTGGGCCCAACATGTTGTATAATCTGCCTCAGAGAGTGACTGGTGATGTGGGCCGAACATGTTGTATGATGTGCCTCAGAGAGTGACTGGTGATGTGGGCCGAACATGTTGTATAATCTGCCTCAGAGAGTGACTGGTGATGTGGGCCGAACATGTTGTATGATCTGCCTCAGAGAATGACTGGTGATGTGGGCCGGACATGTTTTATAATCTGCCTCAGAGAGTGACTGGTGATGTGGGCCGGACATGTTGTATGATCTGCCTCAGAGAGGGGACTGGTGATATGGGCCGGACATGTTGTATAATCTGCCTCAGAGAGTGACGTGATGTGGGCCGGACATGTTTTATAATCTGCCTCAGAGAGTGACTGGTGATATGGGCCGGACATGTTGTATAATCTGCCTCAGAGAGTGACTGGTGATGTGGGCCGGACATGTTTTATAATCTGCCTCAGAGAGTGACTGGTGATATGGGCCGGACATGTTTTATAATCTGCCTCAGAGAGTGACTGGTGATGTGGGCCGGACATGTTTTATAATCTGCCTCAGAGAGACTGGTGATATGGGCCGGACATGTTTTATAATCTGCCTCAGAGAGTGACTGGTGATATGGGCCGGACATGTTTTATAATCTGCCTCAGAGAGTGACTGGTGATATGGGCCGGACATGTTTTATAATCTGCCTCAGAGAGTGACTGGTGATATGAGCCGGACATGTTTTATAATCTACCTCAGAGAGTGACTGGTGATATGGACCGGACATGTTTATAATCTGCCTCAGAGAGTGACTGGTGATATGGGCCGGACATGTTTTATAATCTGCCTCAGAGAGTGACTGGTGATATGGGCCGGACATGTTTTATAATCTGCCTCAGAGAGTGACTGGTGATATGAGCCGGACATGTTTTATAATCTGCCTCAGAGAGTGACTGGTGATATGGACCGGACATGTTGTATAATCTGCCTCAGAGAGTGAATGGTGATATGGACCGGACATGTTGTATAAACTGCCTCAGAGAGTGACTGGTGATATGGGCCGGACATGTTGTATAATCTGCCTCAGAGAGTGACTGGTGATATGGACCGGACATGTTGTATAATCTGCCTCAGAGAGTGACTGGTGATATGGGCCGGACATGTTGTATAATCTGCCTCAGAGAGTGACTGGTGATGTGGGCCGGACATGTTTTATAATCTGCCTCAGAGAGTGACTGGTGATATGGGCCGGACATGTTTTATAATCTGCCTCAGAGAGTAACTGGTGATGTGGGCCGGACATGTTGTATAATCTGCCTCAGAGAGTGACTGGTGATATGGGCCGGACATGTTTTATAATCTGCCTCAGAGAGTGACTGGTGATATGGGCCGGGCATGTTGTATAATCTGCCTCAGAGAGTGACTGGTGATGTGGGCCGGACATGTTTTATAATCTGCCTCAGAGAGTGACTGGTGATGTGGGCCGGACATGTTGTATAATCTGCCTCAGAGAGTGACTGGTGATATGGGCCGGGCATGTTGTATAATCTGCCTCAGAGAGTGACTGGTGATGTGGGCCGGACATGTTTTATAATCAGCCTCAGAGAGTGACTGGTGATGTGGGCCGGACATGTTTTATAATCTGCCTCAGAGAGTGACTGGTGATGTGGGCCGGACATGTTTTATAATCTGCCTCAGAGAGTGACTGGTGATGTGGGCCGGACATGTTTTATAATCAGCCTCAGAGAGTGACTGGTGATGTGGGCCGGACATGTTTTATAATCTGCCTCAGAGTGACTGGTGATGTGGGCCGGACATGTTTTATAATCTGCCTCAGAGAGTGACTGGTGATATGGGCCGGACATGTTTTATAATCAGCCTCAGAGAGTGACTGGTGATGTGGGCCGGACATGTTTTATAATCTGCCTCAGAGAGTGACTGGTGATATGGGCCGGACATGTTTTATAATCAGCCTCAGAGAGTGACTAGTGATATGGGCCGGGCATGTTGTATAATCTGCCTCAGAGAGTGACTGGTGATATGGGCCGGACATGTTTTATAATCAGCCTCAGAGAGTAACTGGTGATATGGGCCGGACATGTTTTATAATCTGCCTCAGAGAGTGACTGGTGATATGGGCCGGACATGTTTTATAATCTGCCTCAGAGAGTGACTGGTGATATGGGCCGGACATGTTGTATAATCTGCCTCAGAGAGTGACTGGTGATATGGGCCGGACATGTTGTATAATCTGCCTCAGAGAGTGACTGGTGATATGGGCCGGACATGTTGTATAATCTGCCTCAGAGAGTGACTGGTGATATGGGCCGGACATGTTGTATAATCTGCCTCAGAGAGTGACTGGTGATATGGGCCGGACATGTTGTATAATCTGCCTCAGAGAGTGACTGGTGATATGGGCCGGACATGTTTTATAATCTGCATTCCGGTCAGGACATCAAGAAGGACGGTCACAGGCAGTGACAGTGAAGAGTGTATAGTCTATACTGTCTCCACAATCATATAGGCCTGTACCTTCACATTTCAGATATTCCTGCTTCATGTTTCGGCTGCAAACAGCCATCTTGAGGCAGTCCATTAAATTATACGTAAATCAGTACGTTTTTACAGTGCCAGTTCTGTAACGTGTACTTTGCATGAAGACATATGTACATTTATTGTAACATCTCGCTGAATTCTTCTTAGAATGGGAAATGTTTGAGACAAAAGTTGTAGAGAGAATCAATACACACATCTGATATTCAATAACTTTTTTTTCCCCCCGAAAATCCTTCCGCTTACGAGATATGTGGAAAAATATGGTAGTCAGACAGGTCACAGGTGACAATACAGCGCATGCGCATTGCTTGGTGCATAACTAAGGCTGTAAACACACGCTCAGAATATGCAATACGTATTGCTTTTCCACGGCAACAAAATTACGCGAACGCTCATGATGTTACTTTATATTACATTGTCTGTGATGTTTTATGTGTGCTTATTACTCTCCAGAATGATAAAGAAATACTCCGAAAGTATGTGCAGTGTTCTTACGTAATTATCCGCAGTTAGACACCAACGTTATACAGTCGCCATGCAAAGTATTGCGATCGCCGATATGTACGAGAATGACATTTCTCTCCAAATCTTTCTGTCCATGTAAATGCAATTTTTGGCATTTTTTAGAAGAGTATAGCTCGTGTGTTTTTTGTTTTTTTTTGGGGGGGGGGGAAAGGGCCCCGCAGCAGATGCTACGGACGCACCGCAGCCTTGAGGCTCTCAGTGTGCAACTCTGTGATGAAGATGATAGTTCTTTTTTTTTTCATTTTTCCTTGTAATGGAGCACCGGTGGAATGAAACTGACAGGGGAAAACCGAAGTGCTCGGAGAAAAACCTGTCCCAGTGCCACTTTGTCCACCACAAATCCCACATGGACTGACCCGGGATCGAACCCGGGCCTCCGCGGTGAGAGGCCGGCGACTAACCGCCTGAGCCATGGCACGGCCTAGTTCGTTAGTTACTCAACAACTTCTGTGGCGGGCACAAATCCCGGGCGCCAGGTATACCGGGCGACTAAATTTCATACAGTGGCGCCTAATATCTGGGGTTCTCAGTAATGGAACTTGTGCTTTGTCATCACTGTTTTGAAAGGTGAAGTTCACCCTATAACAGGCCATAAAGGCTCATAGGGGGAGTAGAGTTATAGCTTATAGCTCTACTCTTTCTTTAACCTCGGATCTAGATGGGGTGTGTGGTCAACGCCACGCCCCGGTCGCTTTACCCCCGGGAATGGCCCGGTACCCATTGTACAGGAGGCTGGGTAGGCCCCAGGGAGGTGTGGACGGATGCTGAAAATCTCGCCACCACCTGGATGCGATCCCCGGACCGTCCAGCTCGTATCACTGTTTTGACGCGTAGAAGTTTTGATGGCTCGTACATTTTTATAACATTCATGGACCCCTGTTTTAAACAGTAGGTTTAAAAAAGATCGGGGAATAATGTATATAGGCCACCCAATGTATATAGGCCACCCAATGTATATAGGCCACCCAATGTATATAGGCCACCCAATGTATATAGGCCACCCAATGTATATAGGCCACCCTTTTCGGTAACTTAACTTGGAGTGAAAAACACTTATCAACCAACAACTGCACTAGTGAAGTAAATTATCACTTAAAATTACTCTGTATATGTTTCGGTCACCACATGACCATCATCAGGGGTATCTATAATATATATATATATATATATGTATATAAATGTATATATACACACTTCACTGTGCGCTGTCCACTTTTTGTTTTATTTATTTTTATATTTATTGTATTATTTTATTTATTTTGTTTTATTGTTATTAATTTTATATTTATTTTATTATTTTATTTGTTTTATTAATTTTTATTATTTTTATATTTATTTTATTTATTTTGTTTTATTTATTTTTATTATTTTTATATTTATTTTATTATTTTATTTATTTTGTTTTATTTATTTTTATTATTTTTATTTTTATTTTATTTATTTTGTTTTATTTATTTATATTATTTTTATATTTATTTTATTTTATTTTATTTTATATTTATTTATTATTTTATTTTGTTTTATTTATTTTTATTATTCTTATATTTATTTTATTATTTCATTTATTTTGTTTTATCTATTTATATAAATAAAACAAAAAGTGGACAGCGCACAGTGAAGTGTGTATATACATAATATATATATACATAGATACCCCTGATGATGGTCATGTGGTGACCGAAACATATGCAGTGTAACTTTAAGTGATATTTTAATTCAATAGTGCTGTTGTTGGTTAAGTGTTCTTCATTACCATAATGCACGGTGAACAAAAAGTAAAGTTGATAACTTGGAGTGTTTTCGTGTGTGTTGTGTTCCGTGATATTAGCTACTACAGAGAGCTGAACATTTGGTGGATATTAACGCAGCGTTGGAAAGAAGCAATGTAAGCTATCGCTGCCTGTTCTAAGGTGCTACAGCAGAGCTGTTCTGTCAGCAGTTGGGGAAACGAATTCTAGTAAGCGTGCCCCGTACACGGGTCCAGATTCGAATACAGAATGTCCGGAATTCTAGACATTCGACGGCGATTTGCAGTGGCAAATACGAGTAAAGAGGATGAGAAAGTATATTAATTCTGAATTGATTATCTGATGGAGAAGTTCTTCATGAACAATGGTGCTTCTACACATACGGTACGGAAGAAAAGAGTAGAAGAGATAAGTTGGAAAGAAGGAAAGGTAGGTAGTGGGGGGTATAAAAGCGAATAAAGATAAGGATACAGGGGGAAGTACGGAAGGAGTCATACGAAAAGTAAAATATATCCTGGAAGGGAGAGGGTGAAATGAAGTACCCCTTGGAAAGGGGTGTTCAAAATACTGTCATTGGATCGGGGATGTCTCAAGAGATCAATAGAGAGCCTGCTCAATATCCGTACAGCAGGAGATTGGGTAGAGCTAAGATAAGCAACTCACAGAGTCTCGTTATGACGAACAGGGTTACAACGAACTTTCAGAGCTAAAGTACAAAATATCGTTATAACAAGTTTGTCACGAATTTACGTGTAGAAAAGTACTGAATATTGTTGCAAAAAAAATTGCTGTTGCAATCAGCTTTCAGTTGTAGGTTTACCGGCTTGAGTGTACTGTATAAGACCGAATATAAGGCGATTGCTTTTTCAAATTTGGTTATTTAGAAAAAAAAACTCATTAAATTTAGAAAATGTCAGAAAACAATTTCAGAGAGGCAGATATAAAGATGAAATTAAGACATATAAGTGACCTTACGTACATGTAGCATGCCTTAGTAGTCACTGTTGACTAGGAAATGGACATGTTACTGGGAAATGCCGTAGGGCCTCGCTTATAAGGCGACCCCTAATTTCTCTGCGGCTCTTCTCCCCCCCAAAAACACCTTTTTTTTAATATTCTGGCTGATACAGGAATTAATTACTGTGACTCATCATGGCTGATAACAAAATGTTCATAGAATTTAGAACCTTCTGTAGAAAGAGTCAGAAATGTTTACACTGCCATCTATGAGCAAATGTGGCAAGTAACAGTGCTTGGGTCAGTAACACGAGTACGATCCTGTCAGGGCACGAGAGCTTGTTACACAGAGCTGTACCACATACTGGTACTCTGTCCGCAGTAACTTTATTCAATAAAAATACAAAAATGTATTCTTTAAGGATAACATATGTATAAAATCTGTGGTCTTCTGGGTAATTACACGGCGTCGTGTGGTAATTATTTACCGACGTTTAGGGACAACGTATCGGTCCCATCTTCACGGTTTAAGATTCCTACCCTTTCCTACTCGGAATCTTGACCCGTGAAGATGGGACCGATACGTTGTCCCGAAACGTCGGTAAATAATTACCACACGACGCCGTGTAATAACCCAGAAGACCACAGATTTCATCAACATCGCGGCGGAAGACTGAAATCAAGGTTAACGTATGTATATTTCGTAAGTAACCCAACTGATTCTCAAATTTTGCACCGCTAAAATCAAAACCCCTCATTACACTCTGGCCCTTTCATGTTCGTATTGCAAATTGTGCCCCCCAAGATTACGTCTAATATTATCATCTCACTTTTGACCTGGTCATTTACAAATTCCTGTATGTTGTTATGTGCCTTGTTTCTAGTATGTGAATTGCCTGTACATGGCAAAGACGAAGGCCGAAACGTCACATCAGCAGTGTAGTATTTACAGCAATGAAGTTATGTTAACGCTGATATAATTTGTTTTTATATAATTGCAGTAATAAAATAAAAAGATCATCCCATGACATGCCCATGCAGGCAGAGGGGGGGGGGCGAAGGTGTAGCTCCAACCTATTCGCAATCCGGCAGTAGAAGGTGGGTGGTTAAGAACACGCTCCGGCCGCTCTACCCCTGAGAAAGACCCAGTATGCATTATACAGGAGGCTGGATTGGCCTCGGGGCCGGTCTGGACGGCACGAAAAATCTCGCCACGACCGGGATTTTTTTTGTCTGTCCGGGGTTTTTCCCCTTTGATCAATTTTTGTACTGTTTAAATCCTTTCGTCCTTCATGTCACTTTACGTTCCATGCTACCGTCCTTATACAACAAACACAACACAAACATCCATGCCCCCGGTGGGTTTCGAACCCACGATCCTAGTAAGCGAGCGGCCGTCGACCCACGCCTTAGACCGCACGGCCACTGGGATCGGCGGATTCGATCCCCGGACCGTTTAGTGTTTAGAGAGTCGCTATACCGACTGAGCTATCGCGGCCGCCGCACAAATAAAATAAGACATCGTAAATGTGAAATGTGTTTGCTGAACGGTGGTCTGTCTCCATCCTAGCCTGCCGAAGCGGCCTAGTTTTGAGTGTATTAACACTTCGTGGAATGGGTAAATCACGTTCCTCGTTATGCAACGTCCTAGGCTGTCCACGCACTTTACACTTCTCGGTACAGACATTTTCACACGCAATTTTTTCAAACGTGTATAAGGTATGTTCTTTCTCAAAGTAACAGACCACAATTTCGACGGGAATTTGTACTATTAATTGGATAACGGTAATAATGTGCATCTACAAATGTCTCATTAAGTCCACGAGAACATCTAGCTGCTTGGCTTATTGGTAAATTAAGATAAGAATTTGGCAACTCATATCAAAACGATTTGGCATCTATGCTGTGGAGCATGCGCAGACGTGTACGTTATTATGCCATATACTTATATTGTATATGTACTCTTATATTGGGCCGCGCAGTCTAAGGCGTCGGTCTGCGGCCGCTCGCTTGCTGGGATTGCGGGTTCGAATTCCGCCGGGGGCATGGATGTCTGTCTATTGTGAGTGTTGTGTGTTGTCAGGTAGAGGTCTCTGCGACGGGCTGGTCACTCGTCCAGAGGAGTCCTACCGAGTGTGATGTGTCTGAGTGTGATCGTGAAGAGTCGAAAAATGAGGCGGCCTAACCCCCCCAAGGGGCTGTCGAGCCCTTGGAACAAACTCTTATATTGAGCGGCTTACCCACAACGAAGTATTTCCCATGCGCTAGCAAAGTACGCACTGTGCCGTGCCTAAATCTCGATATTCCACGGAGATCCACCAGCCTATACCCTACACCCCTTACAAACATGAGTTGGACTGTTCTGTCAGCTCACCTCCACCCCCTAACTTTCACTTTGTACCCGACCATAGTTTACCTAATAAGCTGCGTCTTTCTACTTGATCACTCTGCAACCCAGCTCTGAACTACGAGCAGCGAAATCCGGTTTCGGCCTTCATCACCAAAAATTTGGAATCGGCAAGGATTGTTTGGGTCCTTGGTAGGACCGGCGTCTGAAGGAAGTTGTATCAGATCGGCGCTACCAAGTGGTCGAGATGAGAAGGGTTCTCTGGTCTCAACCGACGAGTTTGTTAAATTACATTCTTTCTGTTGCATACTGCATGTACTGTAAGTACGGAGTGTGTTACTCAATTGTTATTAATAAATTATTTATGTTAATTTTGGTGTATTGACGATATATGTGGGAACCACCCACGCTAAAGAAACGATCCATGGTAATGAGCACGTTACAGTACGTACATTATTCCTTTGAAGATGGAATTTAATCTGAATTGTATTTAAACACTCAGCTCGTACCGCGCAGTAAACACACTTCGTCTCGGTTATAAAAAACAATCAGTTAATGTTGTATGGGGAAATATGATAATTGATAGTGACTTTAGTGTAAAACAGTCACACTTTAGGAACTGTGAGTCGGCGTACATACGAACTTGAATTGAGAAAGCTGATACTGACAAAAGTGGCCCAAGGTGTAACGCTTCCAACTCGGTATTTGGGAGGTGAATGATATGAAATCCGGCCGGGACATCTGTTGTTAACTTTTTCATGATTTTTCCCAGCCCCGGGGGCAAATGTCACGATAATATCTCAAATAGGCACATGCCCAATTCATTCCATCTCGCCCACACCGGGATTCGATCCCCGGACCACCCAGCCCGTAGCAAGCTGGAATAGATTTTTTTTTATGGCTCGACAGCCCTATATGGGCCTGGGCCTCCTCGTTTCATCGAGGTTTCATGGTCACATACATTTGAGACACACCACAGTCGGTAGGACTCCTCTGGACGAGGGACCAGCTCGTCGCAGAGACCTCTACCTGACAACTCACAACACTCACAACAGACAGACATCCATGCCCCCTGTGGGATTCGAACCCACGATCCTAGTAAGCAAGCGGCCGAAGACCTACGTCTTAAGACCGCATGGCCACTGGGATCGGCGCTGGAATAGAATACGCTAAGGATTTTGGCGTCGTTTCTGCCCGAACACGTAGGCAAGTTGGCCGTGTCGTCACCGATGGTTCCTGCCGTCACAGCAGTGTTGACCACGGATGTTATTTGCGAGCGAGCATTCATTAATGTCGTTCCACGTAGCGGTCGGCCTTCCCCACTCACCGTCTGTACCCCCCTACTTTTACGACAAGGGGTGATTAAAGAATGAATGGGACATGATCCTGTAACCCAAAATGCAGAGGGTCCAGATACAAGGGAGAACAGAACACAGCAGCGAAACAAATGACTGTGACACGAGTGGAACCATGGCAACGAGCGAGTGGAAATAACAGGAATTCCGTTTTAAGAGTTGTTGTTTAGCAAGACTGGTAAGGCGCAGGCCATACATAGTGCTTGCAGTATCCACTGCGTTCTTTGGACCTTAATTACATATGCATTGGAGTCATCAAGTGTTCTGGGATAAGCCACTGCGGGTTAGCGAGTGCTGTCTTCAAGGGAATGGCCCTTGAAGGTGAAGACAGCAATACATTAATTTCAGGCTTCCGCCGCGATGTTGATGAAATCTGTGGTCTTCTGGGTAATTACACGGCGTCGTGTGGTGATTATTTACCGACGTTTCGGGACAACGTGTCGGTCCCATCTTCACGGGTCAAGATTCCGAGTAGGAAAAAAAAAAGAATCTTGACCCGTGAAGATGGGACCGACACGTCCCGAAACGTCGGTAAATAATCACCACACGACGCTGTGTAATTACCCAGAAGACCACAGATTTCAGCAATACATTCATTCTACAGTCTGTCTTACGACAGATCCGTAGCCTCTTCCAAAGCGAGTTCTCCACAGGGTGCGATCTAGTGCTTCCTCTTTCAATTTCCAGTATCTTTTCTTTTCCTTAAGGTCATCCAATAGCTGCTTATGTCTTCTCCCTCGTCTTCCCGTCATTTATATCCTTCCTTCTAACTTTCCTTCAATCACGTGTTTAAGAAGGCAGTTTCTACGCAAGATGTGACCAATCCAGTTACCCTTTCTTCTTTTTATTGTATGTACGATATTCCTCTCCTCCTTCACTCTGTGTAATACTTCTTCATTTCTCACACGATCGGTCCAACTGATCTTCTCCATTCTTCTCCAGTACCACATTTCAAAACTTTCCAGATACTTCTGATCTACTTAACGAAGTGTCCACGTTTCAGCGCCATATAAAGACAGCAATATCTTTCGAAACGTCGGGAACCGTTCGCCCGAGGACAGTGCCACATTCCATAAGACGTGAATCCTCAGCAACAGCGCTGTGAGAGCTTCAAATAACGTATTAATGTTTCATTTAATGGCCTTGTAAGTAGCTCAGACTACATAGCGTTGAATGGTCAAGACGGTTAGTGGATAATGAACTGGTAAGGATTTGGAATGAAGTGGGCATGAGCCTATTTGAGATATCATCGTGACATTTGCCCCGGGGCTGGGAAAACTCATGAAAAAGTTAACAACAGATGTCCCGGCCGGATTTCATATCATTCACCTCCCAAATACCGAGTTGGAAGCGTTACACCTTGGGCCACTTTTGTCAGTATCAGCTTTCTCAATTCAAGTTCGTATGTACGCCGACTCACAGTTCCTAAAGTGTGAGTGTTTTACACTAAAGTCACTATCAGTTATCATATTTCCCCATACAACATTAACTGATTGTTTTTTATAACCGAGACGAAGTGTGTTTACTGCGCGGTACGAGCTGAGTGTTTAAATACAATTCAGATTAAATTCCATCTTCAAAGGAATAATGTACGTACTGTAACGTGCTCATTACCATGGATCGTTTCTTTAGCGTGGGTGGTTCCCACATATATCGTCAATACACCAAAATTAACATAAATAATTTATTAATAACAATTGAGTAACACACTCCGTACTTACAGTACATGCAGTATGCAACAGAAAGAATGTAATTTAACAAAACTCGTCGGTTGAGACCAGAGAACCCTTCTCATCTCGACCACTTGGTAGCGCCGATCTGATACAACTTCCTTCAGACGCCGGCCCTACCAAGGACCCAAACAATCCTTGCCGAATCCAAATTTTTGGTGATGAAAGCCGAAACCGGATTTCGCTGCTCGTAGTTCAGAGCTGGGTTGCAGAGTGATCAAGTAGAAAGACGCAGCTTATTAGGTAAACTATGGTCGGGTACAAAAGTGAAAGTTAGGGGGTGGAAGTGAACTGACAGAACAGTCCAACTCATGTTTGTAAGGGGTGTATGGTATAGGCTGGTGGATCTCCGTGGAATATCGAGATTTAGGCACGGCACAGTGCGTACTTTGCTAGCGCATGGGAAATACTTCGTTGTGGGTAAGCCGCTCAATATAAGAGTTTGTTCCAAGGGCTCGACGGCCCCTTGGGGTCTAGGCCGCCTCATTTTTCGACGCTCTACGATCACACTCAGACACATCACACTCGGTAGGACTCCTCTGGACGAGTGACCAGCTCGTCGCAGAGACCTCTACCTGACAACACACAACACTCACAACAGACAAACATCCATGTCCCCTGCGGAATTCGAACCCACGATCCCAGTAAGCGAGCGGCCGAAGACCCACGCCTTAGACCGCGCAGCCACTGGGATCGGCCTTATCTGTGTTTTATCTCCCGGTATTTGCCTGCAGGGACTGAGGAAGACGACGAGAAACTTTATTCAAGATACATTTTACATTATTCATACCGTACATATTCATACCGTACATATTCATACCGTACATATTCTTACCGTTATTACATCAACCAACTCGTCCACTGAATAAAATACATTTATGGGCTGTTATAAAAAGACGCTACATGTTTCGGCCCGATGTACCATAATTTCTGTAAAGGCGACACAATAACTAGATTGGTGTGTTGGATCTACATTCCTTTGTACTGAACGGCCCCCTGATGATGGCACCTCGGTGCTGAAACATGTAGGGGCTTTTTATAATAGCTCATGAATGTATTATATTCAGTGCACGAGTTGCTTGATGTAATAAATTTATTAATGACAACCGATATCCTGTCCGGACAGTAGGCTTTTGTGAACATGGCTATGAATTATTTGGTTTCATCAAGGGCAGGAAATATATTTACTATATGATGAGATATTAAAATGTTCTAGATAGAACCTTCAGTTATTTAATTATAATTACATATTGTGACCTTGCATCCAAAACAACCCCACCCCACCCCAACCTCGCATTCTATTGGCTACGTCACATCGCAAGCTTCCCCATAGATTTCACTACCCCGCTATGCTGCCAAGTCTCCTTGTCAGCGGCTGTCTTTCCTTCTTGGATCTCGACCCGTGAAGATGGGACCGACACGTTGTCCCGAAACGTCGGTAAATAATTACCACACACGACGCCGTGTAATTACCCAGAAGACCACAGATTAGATCAACATCGCGGCGGAAGCCTGAAATCAATAATTACACTTGTCAGCTTTCCCAGTAATGAATTTCCGGTCTCCTCGGACAGGTGTTAGGATAGACTGCACATTGCTTTTCAGTTAATAAAATGGCAATCGCGTCTCACAATTGCCATCAATTTAGTTTGCTAGTTTTTGTAAGGCTCTTAGAATAAAGGAAAGGGCGTCCAAATGTAGTTTACCCATAACGTGGGCCCCTCAAGAGGAAACAAACGGCATATAAGCACGCTTTCGAACCACCACGTATGTTAAAAGCTGTTGGAACTAGATCCCTATTACTGTGGCGGGTCACGAACGTAAAATCCATTTACTTCGCAGAGATTAGGTTACTGCCTTTCTGAACAGAAGTTAGCTGACCCCCAGAAAATTCACTTTACAGAAATGCGAGAGCTCAGTTTGGAGTCAGCAAACATCAACCTTTTAAACTGCTAAAAGCAAGACGTGTGGTTTAGATACACGATTGTCTGCACTTCTGAATAACTTGTGTGTAACAATGCAGACGAAATGGAAACTCTCCACTTTAGTTTCCACAGAAACATACCAAAAAAGTCTACTTTTTATCTATAAAGGACTCGAAGTGGATTTGGGTTATTTGAGTGTAGGATATTTATGGCCCCATAACCATGTTTATATCGTACATACAATAAAAAGAAGGAAGGCCAACTGATTTAGTCACATCTTGCGTAGAAACTGCCTTCTAAAACATGTGATTGAAGGAAAGATAGAAGGAAGGATAGAAGTGACGGGAAGACGAGGAAGAAGGCGTAAGAAGGTATTGGATGACCGTAAGGTAACGAGAAGATGCTGGAATTTGAAACAGGAAGCTCTAGATCAGTGGTATTGAACCTGGGGTACGCGTACCCCCGGGGGTACGTGAAGACATCTTAGGGGGTACGTAAAATAAAAAAATATATATATTATTTCATGATAAACACTGAATAATCAGGGTCAGATTTAGGGTTAGCCACAAGAGACCGGACGTAAGGACATGCGATTTGGGAGCGCCATTTCTCTCTCTCTCTCTCTCTCCTTTATGCGACTCTTATCTGGGCGGCTAGTTTCATTTTATTCTACATAGTGTATATAATTTTGCTTTGCTAAAATACCTTTGTTCCTTTATTAATTTTTATACGATAGACAATATTATATTTGTTATTTAATAGCTTGATTCTCCTTTTTCTCATTTAAAACTTATTATTTAATACATTATTTTGGATGTAATTTATTTAACTTATTTAGATGTAGATTATAGACTGTGTATAACTTGAATTATGCACCAACAACTTTGGGGGTACAAAGTTGAAGAGAAATTATACGTGGGGGTACGCGAACAAAAAAGGTTGAGTACCACTGGGTTAGATGACACTCTTTGGAGAACGCGCTTTGAAGCGGCTACGGACCTGTCGTAAGACAGAGCACGGAATTAATGGATGACGTGTAAATGCGTTTCCTTAACGATGTGGGTAAGTAAAGTAAAGTAAAGTAAAGTAAAGTAAAGTAAAGTAAAGTAAAGTTCTCCCTATAACAGGCCATGAAGGCCCAGAGGGGGAGTAGAGGTATAGCTCTACTCATTCTTGACCCCGGCGCTAGTTGGGGGTGGGTGGTCAGTCAGCACCACGCCCCGGCCGCTTTACCCCCGGGAAAGACCCGGTACCCATTGTATAGGAGGCTGGGTAGGCCCCAAGGCCGGTCTGGACGTATGCGAAAAATCTCGCCCTCACCGGGATTCGATCCCCGGACCGTCCAGCCCGTAGCGAGTCGCTATACCGACTGAGCTATCCCGGCCCATAACGATGTGGGTTTTTATGCGATAAGTGTCGTATCATTGAGGTTAGAAGAGGTATAAATGGGACCTGGCCAGTTAACAAAAGTATACAGAGCGAGGTTTGAGGTTTCTAGGGCAGTGAATATACAGAGTACTGTTTTCTTTTACCAGCGTACATTTGTTTCCAAGTACACGGCGTCACGTCCCAGAAAGTAGTATGCTTCCAAATGACACCAAGTCGGCTGCCTTGCAAACATCAAAACACGTCTAACAATTTCGTAAGACCACTTCCACAAATCTTAATGACTAACGTTCTGCGTGGATGAAGTGATTATTGTAAAATGTGCCTTTCACGTTCATCCCGTCTCAACCCCATCTGTTGGCACGTTAACAACTCTGGGGAACCACTGAGCGAATTTTCATAAAATTTAAAATTTTGGAATTAACAAAAATGTGTGCACATAGTTCCCAGTTTCGGTTAAAACTGCTTAGCCGTAACGGGGACATTTTTTTTCAATGGCTCGACAGCCCCTTGGTGGCCTAGGCCGCCTCATTTTACGACGCTTCACGATGACACTCAGACACACGACACTCGGTAGGACTCCTCTGGACGAGTGATCAGTCCGTCGCAGAGACCTCTACCTGACAACACACAACACTCATAAGAGACAGACATCCATGCCCTAGACGGGATTCGAACCCACAATCCCAGTAAGCGAGCGGCCGTAGACCCACGCCTTAGACCGCACGGCCACTGGAATCGGCCCGTAACGGGCACTACGTCATTGAATAATTAAGCTTGGGTGGGGTACCTCTCTGTCTGGGAGGGATCCGTAAATTTATTCTTTCAGTCCACATTTTAAACGCATTAAATTCTTTAAAATCTCTTCTGAGTCTCTCTAAACTTCATGCCGTCTAGCCATGTCTCCCACTAAATTAACTGTCTAAAATTCACAGAATTCAACTTGACTTCTCTGAAACCCCTGCCCTTTAAAACAGCCTACAGCTATTTTAATCCCAACCCACTCAGTATATCCCAATAGGCCTATATTATATCCCTAATATGCAAATTCAGTTTTAACCCCCCTACAATTCTCTAAGAGCAGGGACGCACTACAGTGACGGTGGCATATACGCGAAATCTGTTTCAGAGATCCAATATACAGATATTTGCATATACATAGAAGCAATGAAGGAAAGGCTATTTTCACAGAACCCTCTTATATGACGTCAGCTCCAATAGTCCTGCCATCAAATACATGTTTTTTTTTGTTCCCCTAATTGCCCACTAACAAGGTAGTTCTCAATGCAGTACGAAATAGCACTTGAGGATATTTCATATAATTTCAGACTGATGTGGTAGGACAATAGTCACTTATATTTCGAGCCAGATAAGTTGCTAAATTGCTAAATGACTGCATTATTGATATCTCAGAATCGCTACGGGCCACATGTTGAGCTCCCGTGGTGTAATTAAATGTGAGAGGTGACTGCGAGTGTTGATGGTGTTCATCGGAACAAAGAACAGGGTAGGGGGGGTACCAGAGTTTCGAGGAAAGTTGGCCGATAGGAAATCACATCACCGTCTTGGGATCAAAGTTTGTCAAGTGTTAGAATTCGTAAACACGACGAAGACAACAAGCACGTTTGCTTCTACTTGGAAAAGGGGCTTGAAAACTGAAGGTATCTAAGGGGAGTAGAGGTTTCGTCCACTCATTCTTAACCCCGGCCCTAGGTGGAGGTGAGTGGTTAACTTCACACCCCGGCCGCTTTATGTCCGGGAAAGAACCCGGCTGGGTTGGCCACAGAGCCGGTCTGGACGTTTCTGGAGAAGATAGAAAACTCCTGCCCCCACCGGGATTCGAACTCCGGACCTTCTAGACCGTAGCCTAGTCGCTATACCGATTGGAGGTATAGATTACCACATTCTTAACGTCAGCAATACTCAGAGAGGTACGATCCGCTTTACGCCTCCGGCCACTTTACCTGCTGGTTAAGAGCCCCCGGTACCAATTGAGTAGGTCGCTGAGTGGGCCCCAGAGCAAGTCTGAGCGCTGCAGAGAAGATAAAATTCGTCTGCTACCGGCCGTCCGGGCCTCAGTTTAATCGCTATAGCGGGTCAACCTGTGGTCAGCAGCAGAATTTCACAATTATATTCTTCATGAAATACAGGGCAGATGAAACCTGCGAAATACTTGGTATGACAGGACTAATTCCACAAAGTGTCCAGCTTCAGGCGCAGGTAACGTTAGCGAGCCTAGGCTCACGTCACAAATCAAGAGATTGCGCGAAGTCGTGTGCGCGTAGGTCAGTGTGTTCCTGCAATCAGAGCGGTGGAGGTGACAGTATTCGTCTGCTTACGTAGCAGCTGCAATCACGTGACTGAGGTAGGAGGGCCGTAAGGTTTGTGAGACTCGCGCTGAAGGTGGTTATACAAAATGACGGGAACTTTGTAGATGTAATCCTGATATAACATGTTAAGATTCTTTAATCAACCCAAGCCACGTTTGAAAACGTACTGTTTAAAATATCCAAAACTATAATTGTACCTTTATATTACTTATACAGGGCATACACAAAAGAATGGTGCGGTTTCACAATAATTCACTATTGATACCGCACCATTCTTTTGTGTATGCCCTGTATTACTTTCACCGTGAATTTTCACTCAATACTTAATAACCAACTAAATGCACATTCCTTTGAAACAAAATTCCCCTACATATGTTTCGGTCTACTTGTAGACCATCTTCAGGGGGTCACAAACTACTCTATTTCACATCCATATGTTCAGTATGCAGTCTAGATCACGTTTGTCTTAGATGTAGGTTGTAAAAACACTTTAAAACGGATACACGTTTAAAATTGTAAAATATATGTAAAACACCCTGTATAATAACTTAAAAGTCTTGTCTAAGTTGTATGTACAAGGTTAAAATAACAGCACAGTTGTCTTGTTTTAGCTCGTCATTGGCTAATTGATAATTACTTGATTTTATAATTGCATCTGTTGTTTTGTATGGATGTGGAACTTGGTATCTTAGTCTGCGGAAATGACAAATTTAGGTTAGTTAGAGAACAAAGGGCCTAGAAGAATATTTAGACCTAACAGGGAGGAAGGGAAAACAGGACTGATAAAATGACAGAGTTGTGAACTTTATAATTTACGCTGTTCACCACATGAAATTTCACTTGAACGAAATTCATTGCTTAACAGCAAATAATTGTAATGTACTTTAGAGAGGGCGACTGACAGACAACCAGGACTGTTTGTTTGTGAACTCTTAAATCATCTAACCCGACTATTCAGTGTCGCAGTTTTCAAATATTTATACTTCATCGCAATTTCTTTTGTCCTTATTATGTGCGTAAATATTAGCTTTGACTCAAGGACTATAACAGTAAGGGAATGAAAACTACGTCGATGGATCTAGCATGAGTCCTCTAGACGCTTTTCTGTAAGATAACTTAAAGTGTGTTACTTAAAATATTTACCAACCTTCTTTGTACTCAGGGAGAGAAGACGGTTATGAATTCACTTCTGTTCAAACCTTTCATTTCTTATTTTTATTACAAATATTTGCTTTTATAATGGAATTTCCTCATCTCTCTATATAATGTTTATGCATGTTGGACTGGGGGTTGATATTGTGGTAATGGAAGCATATGAGTCGTGATATGTGTGTGTGTGTGTGTGGAAGGGAATCAGAGGGAAAATGCTATTATCACACCTTTCTGCCCTTTCATTGGTTGAGATAAAGGCCAAAGGAGAATTTCTTCTTCGTATTTTTCGGTTCATTTACGCTACAGGATTAGGGAGAAGGCAATTTACTGTCTCCACTCGAGAGGGTTGAAGAAATGGTGAGTTGTGATATTAACGTCCCCCTTTTCCACTTCAAGAAAAGTGAATGTACGAAATATTGCAGATATGAGGGTCTGAAGGCGGTGGAACGTGACGCCGTGTAGTTTGGTAAATGGGTACCCACGTTTTGGAGGAATCTGTTGTCTCTGTGTAAACTGTATTCGATTTTGTATATGTTTCTCATACATGTACCTATGTAGTTGCAATGAATATGTTAACCTGCATCAGGGAGCTGGTTAGGCATGTAGGCACGTGACTTTATTGTTATATTGGTGGGGTGCATCTTTCGCCGCGCACACGTCCAATCAGTAAATCACAGAGCGAACAGCTTACTCATAAGTTGTAGAGTTATTTCAACTTTATTCTTCCTTCAACATATGTTCAGCCTATAAGGCCAGGAAGAACAATTACGCAATGTAGAGAAGAATTACCAGAATTTAAATAAGTAAATGCAACTTGGCCCTTTAAAACCTATCGGTCACAATGTGCAACACCAGGTTCAACATTCACAAATTCTACGTTCTGCCCACACAGTGTATTTATGTGTTTTGTGTGGATCTCAGAACAAACAGCGATTATTTCACTGTACAACATTAACTGACTGGTTTGTATAACTGAGACGGAGTGTGTTTACTGCGCGGTACGGACTGTATTTATGTGTTTTGTGTGGATCTCAGAACAAACAGCGATTATTTCACTGTACAGCAGTAACTGACTGGTTTGTATAACTGAGACGGAGTGTGTTTACTGCGCGGTACGGACTGTATTTATGTGTTTTGTGTGGATCTCAGAACAAACAGCGATTATTTCACTGTACAGCATTAACTGACTGGTTTGTATAACTGAGACGGAGTGTGTTTACTGCGCGGTACGGACTGTATTTATGTGTTTTGTGTGGATCTCAGAACAAACAGCGATTATTTCACTGTACAGCATTAACTGACTGGTTTGTATAACTGAGACGGAGTGTGTTTACTGCGCGGTACGGACTGTATTTATGTGTTTTGTGTGGATCTCAGAACAAACAGCGATTATTTCACTGTACAGCATTAACTCACTGGTTTGTATAACTGAGACGGAGTGTGTTTACTGCGCGGTACGGACAGTATTTATGTGTTTTGTGTGGATCTCAGAACAAACAGCGATTATTTCACTGTACAACATTAACTGACTGGTTTGTATAACTGAGACGGAGTGTGTTTACTGCGCGGTACGGACTGTATTTATGTGTTTTGTGTGGATCTCAGAACAAACAGCGATTATTTCACTGTACAGCAGTAACTGACTGGTTTGTATAACTGAGACGGAGTGTGTTTACTGCGCGGTACGGACTGTATTTATGTGTTTTGTGTGGATCTCAGAACAAACAGCGATTATTTCACTGTACAGCATTAACTGACTGGTTTGTATAACTGAGACGGAGTGTGTTTACTGCGCGGTACGGACTGTATTTATGTGTTTTGTGTGGATCTCAGAACAAACAGCGATTATTTCACTGTACAGCATTAACTGACTGGTTTGTATAACTGAGACGGAGTGTGTTTACTGCGCGGTACGGACTGTATTTATGTGTTTTTTTTGGATCTCAGAACAAACAGCGATTATTTCACTGTACAGCATTAACTCACTGGTTTGTATAACTGAGACGGAGTGTGTTTACTGCGCGGTACGGACAGTATTTATGTGTTTTGTGTGGATCTCAGAACAAACAGCGATTATTTCACTGTACAGCATTAACTGACTGGTTTGTATAACTGAGACGGAGTGTGTTTACTGCGCGGTACGGACTGTATTTATGTGTTTTGTGTGGATCTCAGAACAAACAGCGATTATTTCACTGTACAGCATTAACTGACTGGTTTGTATAACTGAGACGGAGTGTGTTTACTGCGCGGTACGGACTGTATTTATGTGTTTTTGTGTGGATCTCAGAACAAACAGCGATTATTTCACTGTACAGCATTAACTGACTGGTTTGTATAACTGAGACGGAGTGTGTTTACTGCGCGGTACGGACAGTATTTATGTGTTTTGTGTGGATCTCAGAACAAACAGCGATTATTTCACTGTACAGCATTAACTGACTGGTTTGTATAACTGAGACGGAGTGTGTTTACTGCGCGGTACGGACTGTATTTATGTGTTTTGTGTGGATCTCAGAACAAACAGCGATTATTTCACTGTACAACATTAACTGACTGGTTTGTATAACTGAGACGGAGTGTGTTTACTGCGCGGTACGAACTGGATCTTTACATGTAATTCAGGTTTAACATTCAACAATTCTACGTTCTGCCCACACGGTGTATTTATGTGTTTTGTGTGGATCTCAGAACAAACAGCGATTATTTCACTGTACAGCATTAACTGACTGGTTTGTATAACTGAGACGGAGTGTGTTTACTGCGCGGTACGGACTGTATTTATGTGTTTTGTGTGGATCTCAGAACAAACAGCGATTATTTCACTGTACAGCATTAACTGACTGGTTTGTATAACTGAGACGGAGTGTTTACTGCGCGGTACGGACAGTATTTATGTGTTTTGTGTGGATCTCAGAACAAACAGCGATTATTTCACTGTACAGCATTAACTGATTGGTTTGTATAACTGAGACGGAGTGTGTTTACTGCGCGGTACAGACTGAATCTTTATACATAATTCAGGTTAATCTGCTACTCTAAAGGTTTAACGTACCAAAACGTACAGTGATTTGATAGTCATTAGTGTAAAATTATGTGTAAAGCAAGTGGATTTCACTTTCCTGAAGTCCCTATTTACTGTCTTCGTTTTATGGATGGGAACTGTGTCAAAGAATGTATGTCGTATATCCCAGCGTCTACAGACCGACATCAAAGTCCACTGTTATCATCTTCATAGAAGTTTAAGTAGTACAAACTTTATGTGTGTCCGTCCTGTACATGTCGTAAATATCGTAAATGAGGGCGCAAAACTTCTGCGTTCAAATTTCCGTATTCATTTAATTAGACAGGTTACTTTTTAATTAGGTATGACCCAATGATGTTGGTAGTTTGGTGATTTGTTACTTGGATGGGCACATAGTGGGTTATTTAATCAGGTAGTTAGGGTTTGTTTTGTTATGTTGGTAATTTGACACTGATGCACATCAAATTACGTAGGTCGTTAAGCAAGAAAACAGGTGAATTTTTAGATATTTACTTAATTTGTAAGAACCTGTATGTGTTTTTACATAATTAGTTTTAAAGATATGTGTTTATTAAGTGAATCAGGTGGTTATATATTTATTTATCCAGTTACTTCTTAGTTCGGAAGATAGTAGATAATTTCACTTGTTGATAAAGCGTCGTCAAATAATATATGAATATGTTGTCATTAAGTGTCGGTGAAAATGTGTGATGTGGCCAACAATATGAATTTTTCACTTAATACTGCTGGGAGCATTTGAATCGGTGGATGAAGTGTCGTGTGTGGGGTGAGTTAGAAATGCAGGTAAAACCGTTGTTTAAGAATTCTTGTTTAAGTCTTCTGGGTAGAACACACTGCATTAGGGTAAGATGAGTGCCAGAGTTTCGGAGGCACCTTCTGCCGGTTCTACCAAGTTCTTTCGAAATGTATCCGCGGGCTTAACGCTTTACTGCCATGAAAACCGGAAACATCGCATTACTTAAGACAGCGCAATAAGACAACGTCCATTTAGGAGACATTGGATGATTGTGGAGGAACTGTGAGGTTTTGCTGAGGAATTGATGAAAGTTCAATTTGCACAAATGGATGGATGACCGCTAAACGTTGCTCTGTCTTTTTATTGGTTATTTTTCGGTTCTGGACAGACTTGGAAGGAAGAAGTCGCGGGCAAATGGAGGTACATGGAGGTACTAGCCAGGTATTTTCGTGGAGAAAAAAATTCAGCCAAGATATCCGATGGCCAGGTTTCAAACCAGGCCGAGGCTTATCGAATTAGCGAAGAATAAACTGTTTTAAGAACGAAAGCAACAAGAGTATATTTTTGCCTGCACGATGAAGGCCATCCAGTTCTAAGTTGGGAGACCAGAGGCCCTGCACAGCTAAGCATGCACGACACAGCGGTCGAGCAGAGTTCGACTCCTTTACATCACTCTTCAGCCAAAACATCGCATCAGCAGCTGGAGGCCAAAGATGGTTATCCCTCTGAATGGTGGATTAGTTCTAATATTATTAAAATTGATTTTAAAGAAATGGGAAGGAAGGACGTGAACTGGACTAATCTGGCTTAGGATAGGGACCAGTGGCGGGTTCTTACAAACCTTCGGATTCCACAAAATGCGGAGATGTCCTTGAATATCTGACCAAATATTGTTTTTTTCTGAATGACTGTGCTCCGTGGAGTTAATTGGTTGATTAGCTGTGATTTGTTTAACGACGCTGTCAGCATTTGCAGTGAATGAACATAGAGAGGAATGAAGTATGAGGAATTTCGCGTAACGCATTTGGAAAATATTTGTGCTCAAAATGGAGCGTTCCTTCCCCACTTTTGTTCTTTACATTTCGGTCTTTTGATCGCGCAAGAAATCCTGGAAAAATTGTGGCCTCTGCTTTCCATAGACCTGGCTTTATTCCAGACTGTTTCATCTGGATAACTCGTTTTGTAATGTGTGTGTTAATTGCCGTTAGAGAAAGGGCCGTTCTTGTTTTCACTTGAGTGACCGGATTCGTCTGATGCTTCATCGAACGAAAACTTCATACAGCGTGAGATATTCGGTCGTCCTGTTCGATATGTCTTATGGAAATAAGAGACTATTTTTTAGGTTGCCGATCCCAGTGGCCGTGCGGTCTGAGGCGTGGGTCTACGGCCGCTCGCTTACTGGGATTGTGGGTTCCAATCCCACCGGAGGCATGGATGATCACTCGTCCAGAGGAGTCCTACCGAGTGTGGTGTGTCTGAGTGTGATCGTGAAGCCTCGATAATGAGGGGGCCCTGCCCCACTAGGGGCTGTTTCGCCATGAAAGAAAAATTAGGTTACGTCACTAAAGCATAAAATAAAACTCAAGTGATGTACTCCTTGACTTGACACAGGCGTTATTTACGTTTAAAAATATCGTGCGGTTTTATGTACGGATCTGTAAACTGTACGAAAGTTAAT
Source organism: Reticulitermes speratus (assembly GCA_021186555.1). NCBI lineage: Eukaryota > Metazoa > Arthropoda > Insecta > Blattodea > Rhinotermitidae > Reticulitermes > Reticulitermes speratus. The sequence continues at coordinate 50,916,669 of JAJKFL010000005.1, forward strand.
AATAGTAGTATTTCAAGTTTATTTAATTTATATAACTCCGTAACACAATATGTAATGAACACAGGTCAGCTGCCATGCCGAACACTCTGGCTCAGTCGGTATCATAACTGACTTCTGTACGAGAGGTGTGCGATTTTCCGATCACGATCGGACACTGGGATATCCTGACTGGTCTGTCGTGGTGTTCCTCAGTACGCCCAGACAGATAAAATGGTAATACCGCGGTTTTACTGTAATCATTTCCCTCGAAATACGTTTCAATTCATCAGTCATCAGTCGTGCCGCGATTCGACTTCATATAAACGTACGGACACGCCCCGCTTTACAGAATCCCAAGTTAACGTAATTTTATGCTTATGAAATGTTATAAGAAACCAAAAATTTTGAAGTGACGTTTTTGAAACGCCGAATTTTTCCTTGCCGGAATGAAAGCAAAATTAGACGCAGGTGGCGGAAGAATACTGCTGGGCGATAACACAAGCGGCGGGGCTGTCATGCTGCGGCCGATCAGGTTCCAGTATGTTGGAGTTTGGATTTCAGTTTGACCCCGTTGTATATATATGTCTAGTTGACCATATGTATATTCTGTGATCGTGGGGCCTCGATAATGAGGAGGCCCTGGCCCAGTAGGGGCTGTTTCGTCACTGAAAAAAAAAATGTGTACTCAGTTCCTACTTGCACAAAATGCGCCTTGCACAAAATGCGCCTTGCACAAAATGCGCCTTGCACCAGCCCTTCCGGAAGGTAACTACGACGTATGTCCGGTATTGTATTTGGAGATACTGGCAGCGTCGTAAAATGAACCATAAATAAATAAGACAGGTCAGCTGTACAGGTGTAGAGCAGTGTTACCACAACCACAAGAATCACCAAAATACTTGTTTCAAATCTTGATTTCAGGCTTCCGCCGCGATGTTGATGTAATCTGTGGTCTTCTGGGTAATTACACGGCGTCGTGTGGTAATTATTTACTGACGTTTCGGGACGAGGCCTACCCCGCCTAGCTGCCAAGTTTCCTTTTCACAAGCTTTCTTTCCATCTTGGAATTTTGACCCATGAAGATGGGACCGACACGTTGTCCCGAAACGTCGGTAAATAATTACCACACGACGCCGTGTAATTACCCAGAAGACCACAGATTACTTGTTTCAAATGATCGTTGAGAAGTGGTTAGGGCTAGTGTTCACTTGCAGGCTATACAGAGCGGCCCAGTTATGGGCCGAAGTTGGGGTTACAGACACGTAAGCTGCGAGATACGTAGATACGAAGTATATGGAGGAATGCTCCCCTATTTCTACTTTATGTGAGATGTTTTACGATATAAAATTTATGGCGCTTGCTTTGAGCAGCGCGTGAGATGCAGCAGAGTGGGGCCGAGAAGAATCAGAGAGAATGCCGGGAACTGATGCTAAGATGGCGCAGGCGCGAATTACGAATTTTCCGTTATATACATTAAGTGAACGAAGTAAGTGTGGGGGAAACGTGCATAAAGGGGGGGACACGTATTGGGGGCCCTTCGTATTGCTATTGTCCACGACTGCACATTGTATTTTGACACTACATTCACGTGCAAACCAAACATAAGGGTGGGTGGTGGCTGGATGTATGAGAGGGTGATTGGTTGGATACAATTAGGTGGGGTGCAAGTGACATATGGACGAGTGGAGGTAAGCTCTACGCATTCTTAACCGTGGCACTGGATGGAGGTTAGTGACAAGCTTTACATGCCTGCCACCTGTGTCCTTGGAGAAGAGCATCTATTATCCAATGGATTAATTAGGGTAAAGAGATATTATGTCGTGACGAGAAACAAATGGTTAAACCATGATTAAATTACCGCATAAAATTAATTAGATTGCTGCATTTGTATTTAGGATTTTAATTGTCACTCGCATTAACCCTTTAAGGTAAGGTAAAGCAATCCCATTACAGGCCTAAACAGGCCCTTAGGATTCCAGGAGGTTGAGGCTCCCAGAATTTCTAGACAATCGGCACATGAAGGTGGTAAGGTTGTCAGTCCTACGCACCGGCCGCCTTAACCCCCCCCCCCCCCCCCCCCCCAGGAAATATTCCTGCTACTCATTTCTGTTACAGGCTGAGTCGACCTCAGGGCCATAGTGCGACCAGAAGCATTATGTCAATGAAAAATTCCAATGACACCATCGGGAATCGAACCGCTACCTTCCGGCTTGTAGCGCAGTGGCTTAACCAACTGCGCCACCGCGTGCCCCTACCCTTTAAGGACGAAATGTAAACTGTGTTATTTAAAGACCAGATTTACATGTAGGGTGTTACTTTATCAACCTCTACAACAATAAACATATTTATTTTTCGCAGACGATCAAGTCATAAAAGGTTATTTAGAGCATAATTTACAGAGAGGAGTATTTACATTGCAAAACATAGAAGATTATTTTGGAATGGAAATATCGTCAGAAAATTTTTTGTGAGACCATGGCTTAAAATCTTTGTGGACAAGTGTTTATAAGCAAAGAATTTTAAATATCTCGATTGTGAAATTTGTTTATAGAAATGAAAAGATATTAAAAAAAAAACAGTGAAATTTGCTCAGATACTGGGAATTTTAAAGAACACTTTTAAACCAACTTTGGTCCAGAAATCTTCAACATTAAAAGTATATAATGCAGTGGCTCTCCCTATTCTTCTATATGGAAAGAAATTAGGACTCTCACAGAAAAGGTTCAAAAACGAGAGAGCTGAAACTTTTCAGCACAGTGAGATACACACTTTTTGACCACAAAAGGAACGAATTTCGGAAGAGTTGAAAGTAGAACCAGTTGATAAGAAACTAAGAAGACACAAATCAAACTGGCTGCAATAGGTAACAAGAATGAACAGCAACAGGATGCCGAAAGTAATGCTGAATTACAGAACAAATGGACGAAGACAACTTGGAAGACCTTTGGAGAGACTATTACACGAGGCCGAAACAGGTCTATTAAGGCCTAACTTGTGACAGATGATAATGATTATGACCAATTCGTACCGCGCAGTAAACACACTCCATGTCGGTTATAAAAACAAATCAGTTAATGCTGTACAGTGAAATAATCGCTGTTTGTTCTGAGATCCACACAAAACACATAAATACAGTCCGTACCGCGCAGTAAACACACTCCGTCTCAGTTATACAAACCAGTCAGTTAATGTTGTACAGTGAAATAATCGCTGTTTGTTCTGAGATCCACACAAAACACATAAATACAGTCCGTACCGCGCAGTAAACACACTCCGTCTCAGTTATACAAACCAGTCAGTTAATGTTGTACAGTGAAATAATCGCTGTTTGTTCTGAGATCCACACAAAACACATAAATACAGTCCGTACCGCGCAGTAAACACACTCCGTCTCAGTTATACAAACCAGTCAGTTAATGTTGTACAGTGAAATAATCGCTGTTTGTTCTGAGATCCACACAAAACACATAAATACAGTCCGTACCGCGCAGTAAACACACTCCGTCTCAGTTATACAAACCAGTCAGTTAATGTTGTACAGTGAAATAATCGCTGTTTGTTCTGAGATCCACACAAAACACATAAATACAGTCCGTACCGCGCAGTAAACACACTCCGTCTCAGTTATACAAACCAGTCAGTTAATGTTGTACAGTGAAATAATCGCTGTTTGTTCTGAGATCCACACAAAACACATAAATACAGTCCGTACCGCGCAGTAAACACACTCCGTCTCAGTTATACAAACCAGTCAGTTAATGTTGTACAGTGAAATAATCGCTGTTTGTTCTGAGATCCACACAAAACACATAAATACAGTCCGTACCGCGCAGTAAACACGCTCCGTCTCAGTTATACAAACCAGTCAGTTAATGCTGTACAGTGAAATAATCGCTGTTTGTTCTGAGATCCACACAAAACACATAAATACAGTCCGTACCGCGCAGTAAACACACTCCGTCTCAGTTATACAAACCAGTCAGTTAATGCTGTACAGTGAAATAATCGCTGTTTGTTCTGAGATCCACACAAAACACATAAATACACTGTGTGGGCAGAACGTAGAATTTGTGAATGTTAAACGCGGTGGTACATATAGTAACCAGTGGGCTTTGTAAGATTAAATAACAGTTGAAGAGCCTTGTTCCGCATTACAGCTAGGCCTGTTCTTGGTACGTCACGTTCCGCCTATAAGTGGGATTCAGGAAGCATAAATTGACAGAAGGTGGAGGAAAGAAACGACAGACAGCGTGATCAAATATTTATACAGCGGGAGAGTCATGATATCAAGTCGAAACGCGTTGCATAAAACCAATTCCACGATATACGCGTGTTTCTAAAACTTCCAGAATATAAGGTTGCCGTTTTTGGGGTATGATGCCGTGTCGTTGAGGAAGTAGTGCTTGACGTTTCGAGGGATCGAAGTGCCTCCATCTTCAGGGTCAAGCAGTCCAAGATGACCAGCCACGCGGGAGAAATGTGTAGTGTTATTGAGATATAGGCCTAGTGGTTGTGGGTAGCGGTGGGCCGGAATGGGTGGTGAGCGACTAGGAGGAGCTAGTGAGAGGGGCCTTGCAAGGGACGCCTGGTAAACTTTGTACATGAGTGAACTGAGGTTTGTATGGCGTCGTTGATGCAGATTTGCAGTCTTCTGGGATATGACGCTCTGTTGATTGGTCTGCTACTTCCATCTTTGACTAGCTTGAAGATGGAGGCAGAAAGCTCGTCCGAAACGTCGGTAACAAATTATTAAACATGGTTTTGTGTCCCAGGAGACTGTAGCCTCCGTCAGGCTTTAACTTAATTTTATGCACGATTTCTGGTGTTTCAATGACTGATAAAAGGATAACTACCAAAAGGCCCCTTAAAATATTAAAGCAAATTCGCTGCGTTTGTCAGCACCTACTCTTACATTACAGCTCTTGGTGGACACTGCGAAATCAGTGTTTCATTTCTTATGCACGCTCTTAGCTTGAAGTACTTCTGGAAATGCAAGTACTTCCATTGTCTTTTATTGCTACCATCTTCTGCCCCTGTTCATAACTATTTGCTGACGCTATAGCCTATTACAGAATAGTAAGCGTTAAATATACTGGGGAACGCGGTGGCGCAGTTGGTTGAGGCACTGCGCTATAAGCCGGAAGGTCTCGGATTCGATTCCCAATGGTGTCATTGGAATTTGTCATTGACATAATCCTTCCGGTCGCACCGTGGCCCTGGGGTCGACTCAGCCTCTAACAGAAATGAGTACCAGGAATATTTCCTCCGGGGTAAAGGCGGCCGGTGCTTAGGGCTGACAACCTTACCACTTTCATGTGCCGATTGTCTAGAAATTCTGGGAGCCTCAACCTCCTGGAACCCTAAGGGCCTGTATGGGATTGCTTTACATTTTACCTAAATATATGTACCTAAATATATATATCATATATGGATATGACGAAACTCAACTAAACAGGCCATATTGGAACATCGAATAAGACATGAACATTAATATATATGTAATATATATGTATACATATAAGTATGTAAGCATTTGGGCCCACCCAGCGTCTTGTGAATGGGTACCGGGGTTAAAGCGGCCGGGGCGTGGCGTTGACCACCCACCCCCATCTAGTGCCGAGGTTAAAGAAAGAGTAGAGCTATACCTCAACTCTCCCTCTGGGCCTTCATGGCCTGTTCTAGGGTGAACTTTACCTTTACCTTTACCGGGTCATTCTCGGGGTAAAGCGGCCGGGGCGTGGCGTTGACCACCCACCCCCATCTAGTGCCGAGGTTAAAGAAAGAGTAGAGCTACACCTCAACTCTCCCTCTGGGCCTTCATGGCCTGTTGTAGGGTGAGCTTTACCTTTACCTTATATAAGCATTTGGAAGTAAGTATTGTCTGGACTGTAAGACAGCCTGCGACTAAACCGGCACAGATATTGCGGGGCAGTCTGCATTAAAGGCGTGAAAAATGGCAGGTGAGTTTTATTGTACGCTCTCACGTGTTCACATATAAGTTCTGTACATGGCAGACGCGAATATAGAAATATCATGGTCCATGAAAAGTCTAAGCCCATCTTGTGATGGCATACTTTCCTCCATTCTGCCTTTGTCCTCCCTCGAGCTCTTCATCACTGCGAGAAGTACTTACGTGCTGTCGAGCATTATAACTCTGCCCCTTGCGTGTCTGTCTACAACAAATGGATACCCTCTAACCCTATAGACAGCTAATCCGATAGGTTTTTGTGATTTTAGCACAAACCTGACGGATTGCTTCCTAAAAATAAACTAATTCTCTATTTGCTGCAGCGCTATAATCAGGGTGTTTGGTTTTGTGGAATTTAAATTTAATGTTAGAATACCGTGCTGAAGACAAGTTTTTGAACTCATAATGCTTCCGGGTCAATTTTATAGCCTGCCCTTGAAAATGTAACTACTATAACAGTATGCTAGTATAAACAAAAGAGCTAATACCAAATCCTCAACATCGACACGATCCTGAGCTATGTATTTCCCACGTTTGCAACTTCTCACCCTAAAATCCATCCCAATGCTATTATTGTGTCTCCTGGATTGTAATACAACTATGTATTATTATTATTATTATTATTATTATTAGAATTACAATTGGTCTAAGCAGGGCACAGTTTGTCGCTTTATCTGGGATGTCGTTTCCTTGCAAACCAAATGTAGAACTAATATCAGTTAGTTGCAGGTTGAGGCAGAAGATGACGTAAATAAACAAGTGTTTCAATTAGTATTACAGTGTCGATCTTAGCCAAAAATATACCTCTCGGCTATTGTTCTATTATTATTATTATATATTATATATATTATATATATATATAATAAGGCATCCTTATTATTTATTTAAGTATTTTTTATTTGTTTGTTTGTTTGTTTGTTTTGGTTGTGTTTGTTTCAGTTGTGTCCTGTTCATTGTTTGTTGTTATTAGTATTTGTATGTTGTGCTGTTTGTGTAATTGGCCATCTGGCTGTTGATTCGGCACATTAATAAAATAGAATTGAATAGAATAGAATTGAATTATTACTTTCTTTGAACCTGGCTTTGTATAAGTTTTCAAGTTTATGTCGCACATATTTACTGAAATCGTGACAAAGTTTTCGTCAAAGACTGTAGTGTGTATGGGTGGATCAGTCGAAGGTAAGTGTGGAAATTATTGCTAGAGATGGAATAGGTCAGTCGGTGGATATTCAGGCGGTCATTGTCAATTTGAATGGTCAAATTAACTACACTCGGTACGTACACCGTTAAAACAGGAATGCACAATTTTTTAAAAAATCTAGGAGGCACCTCAAAATTCTAGGTACCAGAAGGGTGACATGAAGCAAGTTACATACTGAAGACCCACAAATATTAGGCGCCACATTACAAAATATTTAGTCTCCATGGCGACCTGGCGCCCGGGATTTGTGCACCCCTGAACTCCATGGCGCAGAATCATTCAGGACAATTTTCACTAGTCAAATAATTTTCACTAGTAAAATAATTTTCATTAGTCAAATAATTTTCACTAGTCAAATAATGTCCACTAGTCAAATAATTTTCACTAGTAAAATAATTTTCACTAGTCAAATAATTTTCACTAGTCAAATAATGTTCACTAGTCAAATAATTTTCACTAGTCAAATAATTAACCGCCCTCTGTGGAGGCCGAAGACTCATTATGTGAGGTCATCGTTTGACATTTAAATTGACTCATTTGACCATAGCAAAGGCAAGGAAATTAAAGGTATTCCAAGCACAAATGTAATATTTTCACATTCTGAATTTAAATTGTTTATCTAAAGGACTGATTCACAAATCCCCGACTCCGCGTGACAGACTAATGTTCGATATAAACAAAAGACATCACCCTGTATTCGAATTAGCGATTAAGTGCTTTGTTTACTGTCCTTAGCAAGGGAGGGGACTGGTCTCTCTCTCACCATCCATCTTGCCTGTCATACTAAAGCCTACCTGTAATTTAAGGCCCTCTGAGGAGGGAAATAAACAGTGTTAATAACATATCAGTAATAGACTTTTCGTGAACACTTTATTGTGTGACTGCCATTACTTCGAAATCAATAGTCCGTGTGAAGGAAATATAGCCTAGTTCAGAATTATCTCCTATCGTTTCGACTGTAATATTGACATGTGAAGCAGCGGGTGACATCAGTGCCTGAGGTGTTGACGAATTCGCAACGATAATGCAGTATTAGATCCAAAAAAATTGCACAGGCAATAATAAATACTGTCACTTATGTTCCTCCTACATGTTTCGACCTCTCCAAGGTCATCATCAGGGTGGTATACACAAAGGCATAGAAGTACAGCAAATCCTGTCAAAGATGTGTGTGTGTAGAGTTAGAATACAATATTGTTAATTAAGATTACTAAACACGTTTAAAATATAAATCATTTAACAACTATTTTGTATATGTTATATTTTTATTTTTAAATATTTTTAGTAATTTTATTTAACAATATTGTATTCTAACTCTACACACACACGTCTTTGATACAACTTGCTGTACTTGTATGCCTTTGTGTATAACTCCCTGATGATAACCTTGGAGAGGTCGAAACATGTAGGAGGACCATAAGTAACAAATTATTATTTATTGCTGTTGCAGTTTGTTTAATCTAATACTATATAATCAATCCATTGCACGGAATATGGATTACGTTAATTTCGCAACGATAGTTTGAAAAAAAAAAATTCACTTATTGACGTCGCCATTTGTCCCACATGTAAAAACATGAGGATGGATGAATGGATTTAAATTAAATTTCGTATAAGATATTGTAACTAAAATTCGTCGAGATGTTCTAGTTTTGAATAAAATCGTACAAAAACCAACGGGCAGTTTCCATGGATACCAATTCGCGTTTGTGTTGTTGAAGGTAAGAACATTCTGGGCAGAAGATGTAGAGGGAAATGAAACGCGTTGTTTATTAACTTTTCTGAAGCCTTAATGGTTTCGTGGTTAACCAGATGGAAGTATCGTACAAGTCGGAACATAAGGTGAGTTTTCTTTTCCGGAAAAACCCGTACACAAGTGTGCAGATCGCATTACAAGCGACTTCCTAAGGCAGTTCCCAGTAACACACCAGGATCACGTCGTTTCATTGCAAATAGTGACTGATTGGGTTGTAATGGGGGTTTTTTTTATGAAGGGCCCTCGCACCACAGCCTTAAGGCTTTTTGTGCAACCCCAATGATGATGATAGATGGGCAGTTTTTTTTACCAAGTTTTACAATTGATGGAGCACAGTGGAATGAAATCGACAGGGGAAAACTGACAACTCGGAGAAAAACCTGTCCCAGTGCCACTTTGTCCACCAAAAAATCTCACATGGACTTGACCTGGGATCGAACCCGGGCCTCCGTGGTGAGAGGCCGGCGACTAACCGCCTGAGCTATGGCAGAAAAACCTGTCCCAGTGCCACTTTGTCCACCAAAAAAATCTCACATGGACTTGACCTGGATCGAACCCGGGCCTCCGTGGTGAGAGGCCGGCGACTATCCGCCTGAGCTATGGCACGGCCCTTGTAATTGGTTACGTTCGTATGTACAAAATGGTCAGTTATGTTTATTGCTTTTAGATTTTTTTTTGTCTGAAGTTTTATTAGTGTTTTTATTACACTGTCTATATTTTCTGAGTTCTTGTGTAATCATCCCTACGGGAAAGAGGAAGTCGCTTTATATTTGGGCTTATACGGTAAGCGGACGCACCAGGACTGACGTTTACTGTGTATAGCCGTCTGTCCCTTGAACATGTAAGCCTACATGAGTTCAGATATGTTCAATAATCACCAACTAAAGCACATAAACTTTTCACAATAGTTTATTCTTAAATTCCCCTATACGTATTTCGGTGGTTTAAACCACCATCTTCAGGGGGTCGTGGAGATTAATATGCATAGACCTTACAGTTATTACATATATGGTTATATTCATATATGTAGAATATGAGTGGTTGCTACGTTGTTTATTGCCGCTGACGGTGTTTATTGAACATATCTCATTTAAAAATACGCGGTAAATACAACGTTAAGTTACGAGTTCAGAGTTTGTATGTCAGGTAAGATGGCAAAAAAATCCAGCACAAGTTTAACGGTATGTAATTGATCAGTTACGTCATTACTCGGAACTGGCTGTAAAAACTGACGGTACATTAATAAAAAAACATTCCTTGTTTAGGAATGTTTCGTGATTTATTACTTAATGATGACATGTAAGTCGTTAATGATGACATTCAGCCATTTAAAGTTTTCTTTTTTCAAGACGTAAATGACTAATGATGTCTGAGGCTAAACAACACATTAATTTCTGTACTGTTGGTATATAAATTGGAAGTGCGAAGAATTCTTTAGCATTTCATACAATTTAACTGTTTCTCATAGACTGTTCTTTGAATGAGAGATATGCAGAAACTTCTGCTAATTGTTTGTATAATTTTCTTATTTATAACTAGACGCCCTCGGATTGCTCTGCTAACCTTTCCAACACTGACATCAATAAAAAAGGTGGAAGTACTTTTCTATCCATTGCTCCCCGGTTTTGGAAAAGCATTGCTTTTTGGAAGGTTTCCAGGCTTCGCCCGTTTGTCCTGGTAACAGCAACGTGTAGATGAAGATGTGTATGGAGCATCAGAGTGGTAATGACAGGCAACAAAAAAAAAAAAAATAATGGTCGGAGAAAAATCTAGCATAGGCCTGAATCAATATTTAGTACATACCTCACAGAGAAAACTTCGTGTTTATTACAAAAACCAATCAGTTGATGTTGTATAAGGAGATAATCGCTGTTTATTGTGCAAATTATACCGCATACGTACGTACGCTGTGTGGGCGAAATGCAGGGATTTCTGATATGAAGTTACCGGTACGTTTACTAACAATTAGGCTTGAGAGGGTTAACGATTGTACGTAAGGGATAGTTACTAAATCAAAAGAATCCATCCCGCAGCATAAGAAACAACGCATGTATTAATGACATATGTTGGTAGTCTAGTAACACTTCCTCAACATAACGAAAGTCGGGTCAGGAAAAGAATAAACACAGATTTTCCTCTATCCCTTTGTCTAGCATCTGTTTCCTCTGTGCGTTACTTGTCCTCATTCCCACCAATTGTCATTTGTATTTTGGACTGGTGTATTAAGAATTTCCACTGAGGAATTATGTCATTTCACGTTATGAAAATAAATTATTTATAATATTTAATGTAACCTGATATTGTTTTAAAATAAATGACGATCACGACATTAAACAATAATGAAGTAAATGGCTGTATCTCTGTGGTGGCGCTGAGGGAGGAGAGCCGTTCAATTTAGATAGGGTTGCAGCACAAGATAACCGGCTTTAACTCCCTTCGCCCATCTTTATTCTTCCCCCGCCACACCAGTTCTTCATTAGCCTGCTAGCTGTGAACTTTCAGTTCCTCGCCAATGTTATGTTTTAAAGTACATCACTGGGGACGTTGCTTATGGCTTCTGCGTCGGTTAATTCGTGTCATGTTTTTAACCACCTGAAGACTGATGTTCTTCTGAATTATTTTTAGATGCTGAGTTTCTACTTCGCAAGGAACACGGCCCGTGTCCATTACAAAGACCAACCAGTTAATGATGTATGGGGAAATTATGGGGAACACGCAGATACAGTGTGTTGGCAAACAAAATGCAAGGTTTCATGACGTTACTCGCAGCTGGTAGATACAGCCTACTTACCACTGGCCTTAAAAGGTTAAATTTGTTTTTCAGTGACCGTAATCCAGATATGACATTGAACAGACTCTGTTTTTACTTTATGTCATTTACCTTTCATGTTACAATTTCTTTCTTTCATGCTAATCGGATGGTTCGGTCAGTATAGTGACTGACCTACGGGTCGGACGGTCCGGGACTCGGTTCCTGGCAGGGGTGGCAAATGTCATATTCTTCACAATGTCCAAACCGGCTCTGTTGTCCACGCAAACCTCCATTAAGATGGGTAGCACAGCCTCTTTGTAACGCGGCCGGAGCGTGTACCTGACCGCATGACCTCCACTGGAGCTTAGGATAATAAGCCGTGGATGTATATCTCCACTCCCCCATACGTGTTGTTTACGTGGTGCTTAATTTGTCACAGGCATAGCATTATATTTTCTGTTGTAATAATTTGTGGTATGGAGGCTGTATTTGTATTTTATTACATGTCATTTCGGTGACAAGATAAAGCGTGGCGTATTTTAAGGGCGAGGTGCGTCATTTCCCACTTTACAAGCAACACGCACACACACACTGTAACACCAGGCGTGTTGATAAATGGGCTTTCTGCTATTTGTGCTCCCCCCCAGTTAAAATTTCTCACGGTTACTGTAATTACAATTTGCAGTTTCATCTCTACACACTGTCCTTTCACAGCAAAATAGTGGGAAAACGTTACAGATAACCGGAGTCAGCGTCTTTGTTTGAAGTGAGAAATATGCTCAGAGACGGACTGGTTTCAGTTACGTAAAAACTCAGTGGCGGCCTGGCAGATATCAGATTTAAAGCTGGTTGAGCTTTGTGTCTTGGAGACGTGAAGTGTTTCCTTTGAGGTACGAACTGAATCTTTGTATGTAATTCGGATATCTGCCTGTCTTTATAAAGTTTTAAAAATACAGATTTTTAATTCTGACATATCATTTGGCTGGCGCCATTTATTACCCATCCGTAATTCTTGATAATATTCGTTTATTTTATGTAAATTGTGTTGAATAATACGAGGTACGTAAAATTCCTGTCGACCTAAACTAATACAGTAAGACGAATACGAGGTCTGACACAAAAAAAAAAACGAGACTGTGTCTGTAACTATTTCTGCTTGACAAATTCAGCAAATTAACTACGATCGCCTTCAAAATAGTTCCCTTCTGAGTTAACACAGCTGCATATGATGCTGCCAACGTTCAAAGCAATTCTGCATGTCATTTTCTGTCAGACTGTTGAGGATCTCCGTCGTTGTTACTTCCACATCTTCTACCGATAAAAAAATGGGCCCCTTTGAGCACCGACTTGATCTTTGGGAAGAGGTAGAAGTCACAGGGAGCGAGGTCTGGCGAATAAGGTGGGTGCTCCATCACAGTGATGTTTTTATTGGCTAAAAACTGCTTCACAGACAAAGCGTTGTGGGCTGGCGCGTCATCCTGATGCAAAATCCACCCGTTTTGCCACAATTCCCGTCGTTTCCTTCTCACACGTTCCCGTAATTTCGTCAACACTTCAATGTAATAGTGTTGATTTACCGTCTGGCCGCTAGGTACCCACTCTGCCATCACAATACCCTTCATGCATGTAATAAATACATTTTTTTTTCTTCTCCAAAACTTCCGGACCGGATCTGTGGATCACCCAGCCTCCTATTCAATGATTACAGGGAGTTCTTTACCCGGGAATAAACCGGCCGGGCAGTAAAGCTGACCAATCACCTCCATCTAGTGCTGAGATTAAAAATGGGTGGCGCTGTGCCTCTTCTATATGCCTTCATGGCACGGACAGGGTCAATGTTACCTCCTATCTTTTACGTACAAATACATACACAAACATGCATTGACAGGGGCACACGGTGGCGCAGTTGGTTGAGGCACTGCGCTACAAGCCGGAAGGTCGTGGGTTCGATTTCCGATTGTGTCATTGGAATTTTTCATTGATGTAATCCTTCAGGCCGCACTATGGCCCTGGGGTCGACTCAACCTCTAACAGAAATTATATTAGGATAATTTTCTCGGGGGTAAAGGCGTCCGATTCGTAGGGTTAACAACGTTACCACCTTCATGTGCTGATTGTCTGGAAATCTGGGAGCTTGAACGTCCTGTAACCCTAAGGGCCTGTCCAGGGATTGCTTTACCTTTTGCATGCTTTGACAACAATGTTACATGATTTGACAACAATGTTACAAGATTTGACAACAATGTTACATGCTTTGACAACAATGTTACAAGATTTGACAACAATGTTACATGCTTTGACAACAATGTTACATGATTTGACAACAATGTTACATGCTTTCTTATCCCGTGAAATAGATAATATTGTCTCTCTCTTTACACATCACACCATGAAAACGTATGTAGTATAGAGGTATAGCTCCATACATTTTTTAACTTCGGCACTCTATAAAGGTGAATGGTTAGCTCAATTCACCGGCTGCCTGACTCTGTGGAAGGGCCACCAGTATCAATAGATGTAAGGATTCTTTGGTCCCAGAGCTTCTCTTTTCACGGTGAAGAATATAACGCCTTGTACCCCCCCCCCCCCCCCCCCCCCCGGAATCTAACTCCTGTCGTCCGTCTCAAGGCCGATAACAGTATTGATAGACGTATTCTAGTGTCTGCCTTGTGCAGGGGGTTCAGGAACAGTGCGTTAAACGTTGGTTAACGCACTTTTAAAGTAATCAGTGGACCAAAATAAATTCTTAACCGGGCGGGGGTATGAAAATCGGATCCCTTTGTGTCTCATGGCGAGTGCTTTCTCCGTCACCTGAGAAATGAGTCTGCAGCGACTGCACGAAGATGGGGGGGGTCTCGCCGCAGTAACCCTGTGTGGAATTATAGGCCTTACTAGCTGTTTGATTAGCAGCGGAAATTACAAGCTTCAATTCTCCAGAGGGCAGGGGAGTGTGCTTAATTGTAATGAATGGAATACAGAGTGTCCACACCATAAGTGAAGTATGTACAGTTGTATGACACAATATTAACTACCGAGTAAAGAGGATTCAAATAAAATGAAAAAAGGAATTATATTTCGCTGCGTATTTATGTACCATTGGGCACGCGGTGGCGCAGTTGGTTGAGGCACTGCGCTACAAACCGGAATTTCGCGGGTTCGGTTCCCGATGGTGTCACTGGAATTTTTCACTGACATAATCGTTTCGGTCGCACTATGGCCCTGGGGTCGACTCAGCCTCTAACAGAAATGAGTACCGGGAATCTTTCCTGGGGGTAAAGGCGGCCGGTGCGTAGGGCTGACAACCTTACCACCTTCATGTGCCGATTGTCTACAAACCTGGGAGCCTCGACCTCCTGGAGCCCTAAGGGCCTGCCAAGGCCTGTATGGGACTGCTTTACCTTTATTTATGTACCATTGGATTTGTTTGTATGTTTATAAATATTTCCGAGTAATGTGGAGACAATCTTTATGTAATATTAATGAACTAGCTTGTTCATGCACAAAATTCTGTACTATAATCAGAGGAACACTTTTTGTTTTTTCAGGGAGGTTGGCTCCAGACGCTTACGTTGTGACGTTAAGTAATGCAATTCTGTTTCTCGTGACTGTACTTTCGTACATTATGTTGACACAATAGATTCAAGGTCAGATTAACGTGTGGCTAAATTTGTGTGGGATTTCTAAACAGACCAGGCCAAAATACCAGTGACAACTTGTGCGGGTGGCTTGAAGTAACCAAGAGGCGAGATAGATGCTGGACAAATGGATAGAGGACAATCTGTGTTTATTCTTTTCCTGACCCGACTTTCATCATGGTGCTGAGGAAGTGCTACTAGACTACAACATAGGTCATTAATACATTCCTTGTTTCTTATGCTGCGGGTTGGATTCTTTTGATTTATTAACCATCCCTTACGTACATTCTTTAACCCTTTAAAGCCTAAGGGTTAATATACGTACCGGTAACTTTAAATCTAAAACCCCTGAATTTTGCCCACACAGCATATGTATGTGTGCGATATAATTTGTACAATAAACAGCGATTATCTCCTTATACAACATTAACCGAGTGGTCTTTGAAATAGAAGTGTTCTCTGTGAGGTACGGACTGAATTTTGATGTAGATCTATGCCAGGTTTTTCTCCGACAGGTTGTGTCGTGTGTCAGGCGGTTAGTCGCCGGTGTTTTGCCGCGTAGGCCCGGTGTCGATCCCACGTCATTCCGTGCGAGATTTGTGGTTGACAAAGTGGCACTGGGACAGGTTTTTCTCCGAGTACTTCGGTTTTCCCCTGTCAGTATCATTCCACAAATGCTCCATACTCATCTTCATCTACAAGCTGCTCTTACCTGACGGGCAAATGGGCGAAGCCTGGGAACTTTCTAACAAGCAGTACTCTTTCGGAAACCGGAATCATTGGATAGAAGAAATGTAATAACCATATTGAGAGACTCACACCGAAGCTGTAACCGCAGCCCAGCACGCTTCAGTTCGTAACCACCCACCAGTAAGGTACGTCTTATCTACTTGACTGGCACCAGAACGCGATATCAACCCTTTGACCGTTTTCCGACGGGATAAAAAAATCTCTAGCTTTGCCTTCAACTTTTCTTATCTAATCAGTCGCGTAATAACCATTATCTTATCTGTTTATGCAGCTAAATCGCTATTAAATAAGCCGGTGTAGTTAAAAATCACAGCCATTAGTGTGTTTGATCGTAATAAATTAGACACAGCGTTTCGAAACGAAGGTGTACGGAACAGGTCACAGTATGTATTCCAACAACTGTACTATAGTTATATACAATAATGTACAAACATGTGGTAGTCCTACATGTTTCGGCCTTTTTTAGGCCATCTTCAGGGAGGTACTCGATAAAGAAAAAATGCAGTAATATATAGTTACGTCATAGATCTGCAATAGTCAAGTTAAAATACAAATGTTAAAATGGGTAAGAAGAATAAAAGCATAGTACAGTACGTGTATCATAATAGTTGTTATTTGACTGCAAACAGACATCTATTGCAGAAATTCATCTTGATTTTCAGGGCTATGTCCCTTTGTCTCCTCTGGTTGTTTGTCGCCATGGATGAATGAACAATTTTTATTATTTTTAACCATTTTAACATTTGTATTTTAACTTTCCTATTGCACATCTGTGACATAACTAGCCACTATTGTATTTTTTTTTTGTTGAGTTCCTCCCTGACGAACGCCGAAAAAGGCCGAAACATGTAGCAGGACTGCCACATGTTTGTTTATATTGTGTCTAATTATAGTTCTGTCTTACTGCACGGAACTTGGATAATTTAAAAGTGTACGAAAAAGTTAATGAGTTAAATATCCATTCCTTTTACAGGTTAGAATGTACAGGGCATACACAAAAGAATGGTGCGGTTTCAAAAGTGAATAAAAAATTTATGTCTCACATTACACGGGCACAACATACACCGTCAGCGGCGGCAACTGTCCAAGTTTCTCATGCGCTACCAGCAGTTCGCTCCCCCCCATTTTCACAGGAATGTACGAGTGATTCTCAATCGTGTTCTTCCACAGCGCTGGATCGGACGTGCTGCTGCAAATGGAGACAAGAACCTTCTCCCTTGGCCACCCCGTTCGCCAGATCTTACACCGTGCGATTTCTTTCTTTGGGGGTTCGTTAAAGACAGCGTTTATGTACCACCATTGCCCACGTCCATCCATGAAATTCGTGATCGGATAACGCATGCACTGCAGGCCATTACAGCGGACATGCTACACCGGGTCTGGGATGAGTTTGATTACCGTGTGGATGTGTGTCGTGTGACCCAGGGTGCACACATTGAAGGATTGTAATTACCAAATGAGAAACTTGGACAGTTGCCGCCCCTGACGGTGTATGTTGTGCCCGTGTAAGGTGAGAAATAAATTTTTTATTCACTTTTGAAACCGCACCATTCTTTTGTGTATGCCCTGTATATACAGTAATGTTAACAATACGAACATTTGTAATGACTTCTAGGGATTCTATTCCCAGTAGGAGGCAGGGATTTTCCTAGTCATCCCGACCAGATTCATCGCAAGGTCCATCCAGTGTCTAATATAACAGGTATGAAGGTGTTATTGTGTTCGGGGAAGCTGAGGGTAGTGAAGCTGGCCACTGACGTCTCCCTGCTTCTGAGATTAAGAATCTAGTGCTTTGCTCCACTCCCCAATACGCCTTTACTGCATTGCACTTTAGCAAAGAATAACGTCACTTTCTAGGCGTCTTCGCAAAGAAGCTGCGAAATGCCGCTATTAGCATTTGTCGACACACCCTGTACAAAAATGACAGACACTTTACGTTAAGACTTGCGTACATTTATGATAATATCTCGCCGAGTTTGGTTTATTTATTTATTTTGTTATGCTCTTATTTACTTATTTATTTGGTTATTTACATTATTTATTTATTTGTTGGCTCCGTTACTATCTCAAGCAACAGCATCGAATGATGAAATAGAAATAATCTGGACGGAAGCGGTCGTGGCCTATTTCAGGCACTATCCCTGTTTTTTTCCGGGAAGGTCTGAGTAAAACTACGAGCGTGAGAACCTCATGTCGACACGCCATGTATTTTAGTAGATAGGTACCAACGTTTTGTCTCCACTTTCAAGGTAAGGTGTTTTCAGATTGTGACGCTGCGAACCTGCTTCTAAAAGCGAGCAGTTCCAGAGTAATTCAGCGCCTGCGCATTGTCACACTAGGTTTTTCTTTCATCGTGTCGCTAAGCACGGGGGATATCCCGGTGGATGCATGCTTTGTATGCGATAAAGTTACCGTACTCAGAGACACAATTAAAGGGACAATGTCTATAATGAAAACCCTGTAGAAGAGACCTTGTACTTTGAAAATGGAAGTATCATGTGACTCCCAAACGCATGATGTCTATATACCAATATATACGGCGTCATACGCTAGAAGACAGCACACCACACTGGGAACCTTAAATTTTACAAGAAGTTTCTTGCCCAACTCAGCAACTATCAGCTTTTGAAGCAAGGTAGTATAGTGTGGAATGAGCAGTTTAAGTGTGTTCTCAGGCACCTAAATACAGTTACACGTAGCAGCTGTTACAGATCATATACATACTGTTCTATGAATATCTCGGTACGGGATGGCGAACCAAGGCAAGCCTTTGATGACTTTCCGGAAACCAGCTTCATCCATAAGAGGGTTGCAGTCAGAACCTGGATCTAACACCACACTTGCACCAACTCCACTCGCATTACCACTAGCAGGTAAAACTACATGTATCACTTCCAATTTCCTCGTTTTTATTCTGTGTTTACAAGACAGCGGTGTTACACTGTGGTTATCTTCAGCGGTTGAGTTAAATTCCTCTGCCTTATTGTTGCAACACTCACTGTCACGACACTTACATTCACAACAATAGTTAACACGATCGTACAATTCTACAAGCTTCGATGTAAATTCTTCAATATTTCCCTCATCTACACATAAATTTATTGGTGTAAAATAAAGTGCAATGACTTGGCAAGCAGTGTCAGCGTCCGTATTGTTTATATTATCGGATTCTTTTGCTTTTATTGCTGAGGATAATATTGCTGATTCAATGGTTGTGACACACAGTTCTTTCTTTACGTCGTTCACGTCGTCCGCGGTAATTGAGGAACACTTAATTAAGTCAGGACCGAGTACCCTTCGGAACCACCACGAGGTAATGTCAGGTATTGTTATAACATTTGAAGCCATTTGTGTAGCAGTATGTCTGTGTGACAGAGGTGACGTTCACAACGGTGTCAACGCTACCAGGTCTGGACCACGACTGGTCTACCGTCTGCAGTCGACCAGTCGTGCTGCCTCATCCGGCTGTCTCACTCGCTCCGTACTATATACAGTTCAACTTGGTTCACTTTAAACTCATAGTAATGTAATGTAAGATGGCGTGAAATCTACAACGTACGGACCAGTGGCCTCAAATACGCAGCCGGCCAGTTTATTTTGTACGGTCCTCTCACTGATCTATTCCATTTATAGAATGTGGCCCCGTTCATTGTTGAAGATTTTTGGGATTTTAAAGGTATTTCATCACTGGCCTGAAGATTCAATGAGGTTTTCTGTACCCGGATGGTAATTTGCAACATACGTCGGTAGAGATGCAACAATGCGATAAAGTTCAAAGTTAAATAAATATAACATATTTTGGTTTTGTAATTAAAAGTGTGAAGTATTATCAATGGTATTTTTAATTTTAGTAAAAACATTTAACTTAATTATTGCTTAAAATGACGCCTGGCCCAGCTCCAAATGGAAGATTATCCGCCTGGCCTGCGTAATATTTGGTTTTGAGATGCCTGCTCTGGGAGAAGCTAAGCAGATGTCAGATATTTACAGTAATTAAATAACCTGTTATACTGAGACCAGTATTATTTTACTTAGGCAATATATATAACATTGTTGTATACACATAATGTATTTGCTATTGTAGAAAGGGGAGATCCCCTACTTACAAAAAACGTATAGAGTTTTACAGCTTATAGTTTCTGTCATGACCTGGTGATGGCTCTTATGAGCCGAAACGTATTTTAAAACGAAGTGTTGGATCTGATTGTAGAACTCATAAGAATAAATACACTCTTGAGACCACAGTAATTAAATAACTTGTTATAGTGAGACCATCCCAGTGGCCGTGCGGTCTAAGGCGTGGGTCTGCGGCCGCTTGCTTACTAGGATTGTGGGTTCGAATCCCACCGGATGTCTGTCTCTTGTGAGTGTTGTGTGTTGTCAGGTAGAGGTCTCTGCGACGAGCTGATAACTCGTCCAGAGGAGTCCTACCGAATGTGGCGTGTCTAAAAAGTGTGATGGTGAAGCCTCGAAAAACGAGGCGGCCTAGGCCCCCAAGGGGCTGTCGACCCATTGGGGGAAAAAAATAGTGAGACCACAGAAATTACTTCTGTGGGCGGTAGCATGGAAACTGTGAAGATATTCCATTTTCTGCTCATTGTAATATTTCTCTTCATTCCACCCCAACCTCCCGGCCCACATTTGCCACACGAAAGCGCTTGACGCTAGCGAAGGATATCACGTGATTATCATTACTACAGTCCGGATGAATGAAGGTTTTATTCTGTTTGCACAACTGCTCATTTTGGGAATGATTCCCTGCGTCTGTCCTCACCAGACGGAGGGAAGGTGGTGGAACTGAATGGTGCTTTTCCACATTAAGAATCGTGACAGAGGAGTGCCACAAATTTAATCCAAAATATACGGAAAAAAAAACTGATTTGTGACTGAATGTAAGTACAATTATAACTGGGAGAAAGGACGAAGAAGGGAGCGTAAGGAGAAATTATTAACTGTGAGAATACTGACCAGATTACGTGCTAGGTTGCATTTTGATAATACTTCACAATTTAAAAAAAAAAAAAAAAAAACATGCACTATATTATCAAGTATTGTTCAATATCCCCTACATATGTTTCGGCTCCAGTTGAACCATCTTCAGGGGGTGAAGGTTTACATTCATATTACATCCATTAGTTAATCTGATGATATAATATCAGTAATCACCACACTACAAGACACCTTGACACTTGATAATACAAGACAACTAACAGGGCTTGGTCAACTCCAATTTGTATAAAAAACCACTGCCAGCAATTTTTAATGACAATCTCCAATTTTAATGACAATCTACCTGCTGATGAGTCTATTTTTATATTTCTTATATTTCATATGTTTATACTTTAAACTGTAAAAGTGGACACAATTTGTGTCACAGTTTCAAAGAGTATACAACGTAATTTTATGCACTGTAGCCTGTTAATGTGATAGTAACTTGACTTTATATTGTGGTGTATATATATATTATATCATCAGATGAACTAATGGATGTAATATGAATGTAACCTTGACCCCCTGAAGTTGGTTGAACTGGAGCCGAAACATATGTAGGGGATATTGAACAATACTTGACAATATAATGAATTTGTTGGTTATTTTAATTGTGAATTACGCGCTAGGTGTTGGTGCGGTGGCGAAGATGCAAGCTGGTAATAAGGGAAGCACTGTGCACGCACCGCCAAGCGTTTACTGTACGTTTCAAAAACGTCCACAGTGGCTTAAGATATGAAAGTGCTTCCAACAGAGTAAATGTTTTTGGAAGAGGTGTAACACTGCCTGGTCCTGCCGTTGCGAGCCTAGTAGTAACCGTGCCGTGCCGACTTGCGGAATTGTACGGTGTTGAGAAGCTCAGCTAGCCAGTAGTAATCAGGTCACTATTGTATGCGCACTGTGTAAGTAAAGATGTTACGTAACATCGTACTTGTGTAACTCTTGGGGCATAGTGACTTGCGTGTTGAACTTCCCTTCCCATATATTAACTTCAGATTTTCCGCCAAGACGCAGCCCTCCCAAAGCTAATCAAGTTTCACCATAACGAAACTCTCCAAACGCAGAATCCCAAATTCGGCCAAAATGCTCAACGTCTTTCGCCTGCATCAAACTCAAACAGTCCACTTTACATGACCGTACGTTCTTCATTTTTAACGCTTTAACTTCCAGCCTATGTTTGCCATGGGGGAACGCGGTGGCGCAGTTGGTTGAGGCACTGCGCTACAAGCCGGAACGTCGCGGGTTCCCGATGGTGTCACTAGAATTTTTCATTGACATAATCGTTTCGGTCGCACTATGGCCCTGGGGTCGACTCAGCCTCTAACAGAAATGAGTACCAGGAATCTTTCCTGGGGGGTAAAGGCGGCCGGTGCGTGGGGCTGACAACCTTACCACCTTCATGTGCCGATTGTCTAGAAATCTGGGAGCATCAACCTCCTAGAACCCTAAGGGCCTGTCCAGGCCTGTAATGGGATTGCTATGTTTGCCATAAGTAACGGCCATTACTTGGGAACTTCGAGAGCAGTAAATTTTGTGTTCCCTCTGAAACCCCCCCCCCCCCCCCAATGTAATAAAAGTAATGTTACTACACTTCTCTTCCTATTCCTCCTCCTACTCCTTCTTCTGTTTCTTCTGTACTTCAAGAAGTTAAAATATTTGCAGTATGCATTTTACGGAAATCGTGTACTTCGTCGCGCGTTACGTTACTGTATGATTCTTTTGCTGTGCACCCGTTTAAGTTGTATAAAACTTAAGGCATCCCCGCGCCTCTGCCTGTTTGATGCTTCCTGCCCTTCCTGCAGCGCTCGTCGGAACATTATTAAAGCAAGCAAAGGCAAGAAGCGTTAAAAATGCAGCTTATTATAACAATGGCTCATAATGGCGCTTTCGGTTGATGGACGTTCATCAGCGATTTAATATAAACACGAGTGTCGCAGTGCTATTAATGAGAGCAAGAACGAATGTCGTAATTGCATGAAGGTTTTGAGGAATTTACGCAGTTTCAAGCTTGATTTAAATATTTAGAACAGTTATTTTAAAATAATTAAATAAGTCGAAGTCTTTATAAGGTCAAGAAAGGGACTGAATATTTTGTGTCTTTATAAACGAGTGTCGTTATAACCGAGGAGTATAATGTTATGGTTAACAGTGAGGAATTAATTGGTACCACCGAAAATCTGACGCTATAGACCAGTGGTTCCCAACGTGGGCGGTATCGCCCCCTGGGGGGCGGTGGGATTACCGAGGTGGGCGCTAATAGGTATGAGATGTGGAAGGGAGCGCTGTTATTATCACAGGGGGGCGCTAGTAGACAAGTAGTGCATTTATTTTTATGATAAAATTCAAATAAAGTAATTTTTGTGTTAAAAATAAAATATAAACTAAATTTCTTAGTATTTTAATTTATGAATCTTATTCAAGCACATATTATGTTTTTAATAAACTATTGCTAGATGAATTATTGTTATCATAAAATATAATAAATTATAATTTATTAATTAACACATAAAACATTTAGTTTAACTCTTATAAATTTTTAAACGATTTTTTAAATATAAAATAAAAGTGGAAACAAAAGCGCATTTATGTTTTTTTTAAAAAAAAGGTAAGGGGGCGCTGTGGGTCTGTGTATGGAACCAAGGGGACGGTGGACCGAAAAAGTTTGGGAACCACTGCTATAGACGATGTGTCTTATAAACCGATCTCGTTATAACCGGGTTTGACTGTACTTGGTTATTTTGATAACAGACAGATACTGATGACGTAGTCAAGACGACAGTTGTAGATAATTGATGTTATTGTGGTTTACAGCACGGCTTTAGCCCTTTCAAGACTATAACTGATAGTATGTCTGTCCGTCTTGGGAGTCGATCTCATGACCACCGGACCTTATTAAGTTGTGAGTCTGACCTCTACAGTCGTAGTCGGCTTCGGACATCCTCTCTTTCGTGATGATTGACTTCCATTTGAACTATATGAAACGTCAGTTCTTACCTCACAGAGAACACAGCTTATGCTTATTATAAAAACAAATTATTGTGTTTAAGGAAGTGTTTGATTTTTCTTGTGAGATTCATTCGAAACATTTATACAGTATTGGGGGGGGGGGGGGGTAAATCAGTTTTTTGGGTAAAGTTATCCCTATACAGACCTGGGCAGACCCCTTACGGTTCCAGAAGGTTGAGGCTCCCAGATTTCTAGACAATCGGCACATGAAGGTGGTAACGTTGTCAGCCCTACGCACAGGCCGTGTTTCTGTTACAGGCTGAGTCACCCCAGGGAAGGTTTAAGTAAATGAAAAATTCCAATGACTCCTTCCGGCTTGTAGCGCAGTGCCTCAACCAGCTGGCCACCGCGTGACCTTACTACAGCTGGTACTGCGATTTAAATATCGAGTGCAAGTGAGAGCAAAATAGAATTTAAATACACAAAACAGTGTGAACGAGTTCTGGCCTATGGATCGTAAATACGGTCCGTGACTGTGATGAATTAATTTGTGTTAAATTAAAAGCATGGGACGGAAGTATTTTGTGGAAGGGAACTGAACATTACGCCTGTAGAATCATAACCAAGAGCTGTGGGAATTGTATAAACCCCCTGATGTGGTTTCGGGTTTCAAAAAAAAAAACATTTGAAGGGATGGAGCTCCATGGAGCAGAATCCTTCTTGAGAAGCTAACAGGTCGTCAGTTAGTCCAAAATTCCACGCGATTTATGCAAACCGAAGGTTCATTACCGCATTCAAAAGCGCCCGCAACGTGTCCCACTTCTTAAAGATCCATTTTAATATTATCCTGCCATCTACGCCAGGTCTTCCAAGTGGTCTCTTTCCGTCAGGCGGGTGGAGCATGTAATTAAAGTGAATTAAGCCATGATAACTAAGAACTTTCGGGGAAGTGAAGAAGATAGAAACAATTTTTTGGACTCTCCGGATTAAGGCGATTGGAAGAGGCAGAGAGTGAGCTGGAAGTCCTAAGACTGGGGCAAAAGGCAAATGATGGAGAAGCATTGTCAGCTGTTGTAAACAGGGCCAAGTTTGGCAGACGGATGTCCTTAATTCTGTAGTCTGTCTTACGACAGGTCCGTAGCCTCTTCATTCTGTAGTCTGTCTTACGACAGGTCCATATCCTCTTCATCCTGTAGTCTGTCTTACGACATGTCCAAAGCGTCTTCATCCTGTAGTCTGTCTTACTACAGGTCCATAGCCTCTGCATTCTGTAGTCTGTCTTACGACAGGTCCATATCCTCTTCATCCTGTAGTCTGTCTTACGACAGGTCCATATCCTCTTCATCCTGTAGTCTGTCTTACGACAGGTCCATATCCTCTTCATCCTGTAGTCTGTCTTACGACAAGTCCATATCCTCTTCATCCTGTAGTCTGTCTTACGACAGGTCCATATCTTCTTCATCCTGTAGTCTGTCTTACGACAGGTCCATATCCTCTTCATCCTGTAGTCTGTCTTACGACAGGTCCATATCCTCTTCATCCTGCAGTCTGTCTTACGACAGGTCCATATCCTCTTCATCCTGCAGTCTGTCTTACGACAGGTCCATAGCCTTTTCCAAAGCGAGTTCTCCACAGGGCGCGATCTAGTGCTTCCTCTTTCAATTTCCAGTATCTTCTCTTTTCCTTAAGGTCATCCAATAGCTGCTTACGCCTTCTTCCTCGTCTTCCCGTCATTTCCATCCTTCCCTCTAACATCGTATGGCTACCGAAGAAGACAGTAGCAATGAATGTGACACAGAACGTGAGAGGTCTATTTTATGACGTAACAGATCGTCTTACTGCTACTGTAGGACTACGTGACCTGTTCATTACGTACACAGAAACACACGACTCACATCGCCGTCAATAAACCGCCCAGCTAACTGACCGCGCTGCCAAGTTTAACGTCATAATGGGCCCGTGACTTATTGTCGCATGTGTACTTCTCGTGATGAAAGGACATGTGATAACGTATCTCCCCCCACCCTGTCTTCCCCTTTCCCGTTTCGATTGTAACTTTTGATATCAGTAAAACTTGTGTGCTCTGAGATCATAAAACTGTTGGTTGAATTAGTGCGGCGGGTTTATTTCCGGTCGCGAATGTTTCCAGACTGACTCGTAGTGAGTCACTAGACCGCGATAACTGGGAGAAGATATACATGACTCGTAGTGAGTCACTAGACCGCAACAACTGGGAGAATATATACATGACTCGTAGTGAGTCACTAGACCGCAACAACTGGGAGAAGATATACATGACTCGTAGTGAGTCACTAGACCGCAACAACTGGGAGAAGATATACATGACTCGTAGTGAGTCACTAGACCGCAACAACTGGGAGAAGATATACATGACTCGTAGTGAGTCACTAGACCGCAACAACTGGGAGAATATATACATGACTCGTAGTGAGTCACTAGACCGCAACAACTGGGAGAAGATATACATGACTCGTAGTGAGTCACTAGACCGCAACAACTGGGAGAAGATATACATGACTCGTAGTGAGTCACTAGACCGCAACAACTGGGAGAATATATACATGACTCGTAGTGAGTCACTAGACCGCAACAACTGGGAGAATATATACATGACTCGTAGTGAGTCACTAGACCGCAACAACTGGGAGAAGATATACATGACTCGTAGTGAGTCACTAGACCGCAACAACTGGGAGAATATATACATGACTCGTAGTGAGTCACTAGACCGCAACAACTGGGAGATGATATACATGACTCGTAGTGAGTCACTAGACCGCAACAACTGGGAGAAGATATACAAACATGTTGTCTCTAATAATAATAATAATAATAATAATAATAATAATAAGGAAAGCATGCAGCATACAAAAGCAAGATTAGGAGGTAAATAAAAAATGGGAAAGCAAAGTAATGCATAGAAGTACAGACAGACAGAGCTTAATAGCGAAGAAGACACATTATTGTGGCTGTCGAGGGGAGATCTGACAACAGAAGCTGAAAGTGAGATAATAACAGCACAAGATGAGGCGTTACAAACAGAATGTCATGCAACAAGAATGTTACAAACAGACAGCAAATGCAGACGGTGTCAACGGTTTGGCGAGACAGTAGACAACATTATATCGGTATGCCTAATACTGGCAAAAGAACGGTACATAAAGAGATATGACACAGTGTGTGCTGAGCTAGACTGTAACATGTGCAAGGAAATAACGGTGAAAGTAGACAAGGCACACTGATGTGAGCTGTACCGAAATTGGTAGAAACAGGTCGTAAAAGTAAGGCAACTATACAGGGCATACACAAACGAATGGTGCGGTTTTAATAGTGAACACTATTAAAACCGCACCATTGTTTTGTGTATGCCCTGTATTACAGAATTAACAAGTGCAAACGGACAGAACCGTCAGTAACAATAAACCGGACATTATAATACGTGATAATGCAAAAGGAACATGTGTGCTAATGCAGGTTGCAATATCAGGAGACAGAAATGTGATCAAGAAAGTAGCCGAAATTGTTTTAAACTACAAGGACATTACAACAGAAACGCAGCCCACGTGGAACGTAAAAACAAAAGTGATACCTGTAATAATAGGGGCAACTGGAAGCATATCAAAATCATTCACAAAATACCTGAGCAACTTACAGGGAACTACAGACAACAGCCATGTTGTCACTGCACACATACTGCGGAAAGTGCTGATGTAAATGTACAAAATGTGTGTCGTGGTTAATAACATTATGTGTAGCATAAATTGTAAATAGACAATAGCTGCGAAACTATATACCCTAGAAACGTGGTTTGCTTCAGGTATAACTAACTAACTCCATGTAGCACAGTCCTTCTTGAGAAGCTAACAGGTCGTCAGCTAGTCAAGAAATTCCCCGCATTTTATGGAACCCGAAGGTTCATTACCGCATTCACAACAGCCCGCCACCTGTCTCTATCCTGAGCCATATCAATCCAGTCCATGCCCCCATCCCACTTCTTGAAGATCCGTTTCAATATCCTCCCATCTACGTCTGGGTCTTCTAACTGGTCTCCTTCCCTCAGGTCTCCCCACCAAAACCCTGTATGCACCTCTCCCCTCCCCCATACGTGCTATATGCCCCGCCCACCTCATTCTTCTTGATTTGATCACCCGAATAATATTTGGTGATGAGTACAGAT
Source organism: Reticulitermes speratus (assembly GCA_021186555.1). NCBI lineage: Eukaryota > Metazoa > Arthropoda > Insecta > Blattodea > Rhinotermitidae > Reticulitermes > Reticulitermes speratus. The sequence goes on from JAJKFL010000005.1 coordinate 50,944,843, forward strand.
CATTAAGTTCCTCGTTATGTAGTCTTCTCCACTCCCTTGTTACCTCGTCCCTCTTAGGCCCAAATATCCTCCTCAGCACCCTATTCTCGAACACCATCAGCCTATGTTCCTCCCTCACTGTGACAGACCAAGTTTTACACCCATACAAAACAACAGGCAAAATTATAGTTCTGTATAGCTTAATCTTTGTATTTTTGGAAGACAGAAGATCCTGCACCGAATGATAACAAACATTCTTGTAAATACCCTGCATAAAGGTGATAACAGATAATAATGGGCGACGCATAACACTGGTTGATAAATCAAACAAAGGGGCTGTATTCATTGACATAGGAACCCCACTGATCCACAACCTACAAGTCACAAATACAGAAATGCAGCACAGATACCTGGGACTGGAATTTGAAATGAAGAAGCAGTGACAGCTATACAGCACTGTCGTTATCGCATTAGCCTTGTCTACTAACACGCTTAACCAAAGCCTCACTAACCTCATTTTAGCACCACGCATAATGTTCAAGAAGCAAAAAGTGGTCATGCTACACACCTGTTTTGTTGTCATAAGATTGCTCAATGATGAAGACCTCATGATGAGGTTGAAAACTGCTACTAATTATGTCACTGTACCTTGTTCCGGGGTTTATACATACATTTCAAAAATTCCCTGACACAGCCCCCCAGCAGATACTTTGTCATAATGACACGTAATTTGGGTGCTCCGTAATACCGGGCATAGCCTGAGACTGCCCCAAATATAATAATAATAATAATAATAATAATAATAATAATAACTCCTAACTAACTCCATGGAGCAGAGTCATTCTTGAGAAGCTAACAGTTCCTCAGCTAGTCAAAAAAATTCCCCGCATTTTATGAAGCCCGAAGATTTATTACCGCATTCACAAGAGCTCGCCACCTGTCCCTATCCTGAGCCAGATGAATCCGGTCCATGCCTCCCCGTTCCACTTCTTGAAGATCCATTTTAATATCATCCTCCCATCTACGCCTAGCTCTTCCAAGTGGTCTCCTTCCCTCAGGTCTGCCCACCAAAATCCTGTATGCACCTCTCCCCTCACCCATACGTGCCACGTCCGACTTCTCATTCTTCTTGAATGATGATGATAATAATGATGATGATAATGATGATGATAATAATAATAGCAATGACACTGTATACTGGCATGTAACGCCCAGTACTTAGGTGAATTACACGGCTTCACGCTGTACAGGACGTTTTGGAGTTACCGTCTTGAGAACCTCAAAGCTGATCATGTAGTAGGATTGTTAGCTTTACTGCCTGCTTCGGCTCCCAATGTAGTCTATTTTCGTATTTAATTATAGCTCAGCCTTTCGAATAAGAATATATATGTAGATATAATAATAACAATAAAGGTAAAGGTAAAGTTCACCCTAGAACAGGCCATGAAGGCCCAGAGGGGGAGTAGAGGTATAGCTCTACTCTTTCTGTAACCTCGGCGCTAGATGGGGGTGGATGGTCAACGCCACACCCCGGCCGCTTTACCCCCGGAAATGACCCGGTACCCATTGTACAGGAGGCTTGGTAGGCCCCAGGGCCGGTCTGGACGCCCGGGGTACTAGACCCACAGGCTGGGTGTCACTGTGAAGCTTATAAGGCACAACACTTCTCTAATATCTCCTTATGAACCAGGCCAGTGAAGCGATTAAATTCACCGCTCGAGTTATTATCCCAAACCCCGAACTTGTGCGCATGCTTCGACGGTAAAAAGTCACGATCACGGTTGTTCTTACCGTCAGATCGTGCAGTTTCATTTCCGCATGACTTGGCTTCTACTTCAGGAATTCGCCACGGCGTGTTTACCATGTAGAATACAGGAAACGTGGTGCAGTTTTAGAGTAAGAACCAGAGAGAATGACAACGGAATAAATTGTTTCTGGGGGAAAACAAGTGTAAATTTTGTTAATAGCATCTCTGTAATTAGAAACAGCAGGCTTATGAGGGCAAGGCGGTGCGGGAAAGGTTTCAGACCCAGTGGGAAAAGGAGTGAAGACAAACTAGGGGAGAGAATTGTTAAGATGGAAATGCGTGAGAGAAATCTGCAGCTGAAACTGCGTTGTTAAACAACACAAGATGTAGACCTAATCATCTGCCTGAGGATGGGGACGGAGCCAGTCTCCGAAACGTCGTATTTAAACCAGTTAACGCAGCTGATGGCCCGAGAAGACTATGTTGAATCATGTCGCCGAGAAAGTTTTAAAAGTTATGCAGTTGTTCACCGATGTAATGTCATTATCGCCATAGCTCAGTTGGTACAGTGGCTGGATCAGAAACGCAGAGCTGAGTCTCGATTCGTAGAATGGTCATCGAAAATTTGTGCCTTCCCCATCACGTGTATTCAGTGCTGTATTCAATGGGCTGTTCTGCAGAATGCCAAGCTAATACTCTGAAAAGACTAAAGTGGTCCTCTCGCGGGATCGATTCCAGGTCAGTCCATGTGCGATTTGTGGTGAAGGACAAAGTGGCTATGGAACGCGTCCTTCTCCGAGTACTTCGGTTTTCCCCCAGTCAGTATCATTTCCACCAATGCTCTGTACCCGTCCGTGCCTAACCGATGGTATAGAACAGAGGTTCCCAAACTTTTTCTGTCCACCGCCCCCTTTGCTCCATATACACACCCACAGCGCCCCCTACCTTTTTTAAAAAAACATAAATGCCCTTTTGTTTCCGCTTTTATTTTATATTTAAAAAACCGTTTAAACAAAATTATAAGAGTTAAACTTAATGTTTTATGTGTTAATTAATAAATTAAAATTTATTATATTTTTTATGATTAACAATAATTCATCTAGCAATAGTTTATTAAAATAATATGTGCTTGAATAAGATTTATAAATTAAAATACTAAGACAGTTAGTTCATTTTTTATTTTTAACACAAAAATTACTTTATTTGAATTTTATTACAAAAATAAATGCACTACTTGTCTACTAGCGCCCCCCTGTGATAATAACAGCGCTCCCTTCCACCTCTCGTACCTATTAGCGCCCACCTCGGTAATCCCACCGCCCCCCCAGGGGGCGGTACCGCCCACTTTGGGAACCACTGCTATAGAATCTCAGTAATTGACAGCAACGTTAATTAACACACTTAAAATGTACATTAACTTGAACGCCAGTGGGCAGACAGATTACCACTTACCCGCAGATCAGAATTATATTTCGCAAGCCGTACAGTGAAGCCAGCGAACCGAAGTATTCTAGACGCAGGATGGGTAGGCGTCTCTTTGTCTCACGCGTCCCGACGCATTGTGGTTGGCATATGACCGATCCGCTTGCCGATTCGATCACACGCTTCGCAAAGCAAACACCTCTCGCCAGCTTATCACAGGGTGATGGATTGCTGGGAAGGTGATTGATTGATGTGGAGATTGTACTAATGTCTTTGGGCAATACGGCGGTGTGAGTATTGAGGCCTAACATAAGGTGAAGTTAGGCCTTGCAAAAGCACAGTGCTAATTATAGGTGACAGCCACACCAACAAGACACCAATAACGAAAACAGAGCACGGACAACAATATTTGTGTACAAACCATTTGCCAGCTGGCGTAGTTGGTTGAGGCACTACGCTACAAACCGGAACGTCGCGGGTTCGATTCCCGATGGTGTCATTGGAATTAATTCCTTGACATAATCGTTTCGGTCGCACTATGGCCCTGGGGTCGACTCAGCCTCTAATAGAAATGAGTTCCAGGAATATTTCCTGGGGGGTAAAGGCGGCCGGTGCGTAGGGCTGACAACCTTACCACCTTCATGTGCCGATTGTTTACAAATCTGGGAGCCTCAACCTCCTGGACCCCTCAGGGCCTGTCTAGGCCTGTAATGGGGTTGCTTTACCTTTGCTTTACCATTTGCCAGCAATTTTTAATAATATTTAACAACTTTTAACGACATTGTATTATCAGCTTTTACGTTTTTATCCCAAGACGAAACCAACCTACGTCAGATATTTAAAAGATAAGGTTGTATAAACGGAAACTGAGTGTTACCAACTGTTAACAGAAGATTGACATACCTTGTGGTGTATAAGTGGTGATACCAAATGGAACAGTGAATGTTGAAGTGAACGTGACCTTGAACCCCTGATGATGGCTCTGTTGCAGCCGAAACATGTGTAGGGTTAATGAACATAATTAAGAAATAAAGTGCATTTTTTGGTTTAATTGTTGAATAATTAACACCGTATTTGAGTTACAAGATACGCAGTGTACGTATAATGTTACGTGGCGCGTTCGCGTAACTATTGTTGCAATGGAAACGCAACAGTGCTTTCCCTTTTATTGTTGTTGATTTACGTGTAACTGTCAACAATATAAAACCGTTGAGTGTTGCCATGGAAACGCAACAGTGCTTTCCCTTTTATTGTTGTTGATTTACGTGTAACTGTCAACAATATAAAACCGTTGAGTGTTGCCATGGAAATGCAACAGTGCTTTCCCTTTTATTGTTGTTGATTTACGTGTAACTGTCAACAATATAAAACCGTTGAGTGTTGCCATGGAAACGCAACAGTGCTTTCCCTTTTATTGTTGTTGATTTACGTACAACTGTCAACAATATAAAACCGTTGAGTGTTGCCATGGAAACGCAAGAATGTGTTTCCTTTGCACTGTTGTCAAGCTACAAAATATTTCGTACTGCTATCAACAATATAAACGCTCTTGGTTCTTTGTGTAAAGCGCCCGATGTTGTCCGATTTTAAACACATTTGGAGTTTCTCGGAAGATCTTCGTAAATATCCTCATTATGCCTCAAGATCAGACTACAGCCTTGCATATTACGTACGCTGACTGACCGATCTGCATGAAACTTCGTATGAAATTTGTGTCATTTATAATATTCTTATTTTTAAGGATAGGAAGAACGAATGCAAAGAAAGAAAAAGAAAGTTGAAGCAAAAAATATGTTGATCATTTTTTATTTGAAATCGTTAGCTGGGCTATGGCACACTCTGTATATGAAGGCTAAGCGATCGGGGACTCACTGATCGTCAAGTATGGTTATTTAACGACGCGTCAGTATCCCAGGCTTTACGCACAGGTCGCTGTAAATTAAAGGAAATTTCATGAAGTTACGTTAATTTTATACTTTAAATGTATTATGTGTTATGCTGGTTTATTATTTTGTTCCATTTATTTTCAGTAATTCTTATCCTCCATTCTAAGTTTCAAGCGGCCGCAACTCCGTAACCGTCCAAAATCGGACAACATGTTTATATTAACTTTCTTGGTCACAAAGACATAGGAGATCATCTTCTGCAGTAATGCCCAGCTGTCATGAATCACCCTGTATAGCGTGAAATGATAGAATGACAAGTAAATGATGAAGCCGAAGGGGTGTGGAACCAAGCGGTCGTTTTCTGATTTCTCTTCAGCAACTGAGGAAGACGACGAAAAACTTGGGGTGAGGGTAGTCGATGCCCCCGTCGCGACTCCAAACAGTACCTTCGGAATGTTATAAGTCGTAATTCTCAGCAACTGGATCAACTTCCTGGAAAGGGATTCATTTCCCGGCTCGGGCTTGGATTCTTGTCTTCGCAATCCACACCGCTTCTGGGGATCACACATCCTCTTATCAAGAGGGTGTCGAGGAATAAAGCGGCTGCAGCGCGAAGCTGGCCACTGACCCTAATATAATGCCATTGCTAATGAGGGAGGAACGTTTGCAGTGCGTCTGTATGAAGTTGTTGTTAGATAAGGGCAGGTACGACTTTGCTTTTCAAATTGCGAGGTTATTTGCACACGTAATTGTGTAATTTGATTTTATACTGCCTCAGTTTTTTTTTCGCTAGCCCCCCCCCCCCCCTAGCATTGTGTGATTACATAAATCTCTGCACCCCCTACCCCCCCATTTCGTATGCTTTCATTATCATAACGAAGAGAGGCTGATGCCTCCCTCCATGTCTAGGTGTTTTTATTCTGCCTCCACTTCCACCCCCGTAAACAAGCATCATAACACCCCTCCCCCCTTCCCGAGGTTTCGCTTGTATCAGTAAACACCAGGAAGATAAATGACCCTAACAACACGGCGTCTAAAATGTTAGTAGCTGAAACGTTTTTTTTTTAAATTTTATAATAGAATAATTAATATTACCAGTTCAGCCTCATATAGGCTTAAATATTTTTCAAGAAAATTTTAGAACGGAATAATTTGGTTAAGTTGAGGAAGTTAACATTGTATGTACCGTGCATTTTTCAATTAAGATTTTCAATTAATTTTTCAATTAATTAATTAATATATGTAGAATATGAGTGGTCTATTATTGTCCACTTCTTACAGTATTGTAAAATAAGTTATTATAAAATAAAGTAAAATGTTGCTAAAATGATTACATAGCTTGTAGTCAATAAGAAAATTATTGGCAGTTTGGTCTTGAGGTTGTTTGTATGTGCATTTTACATTGCCATAAGAAGGTCATCTGTTTGTACTGGGTGAGCCGTGTGACGTTCGTGTCGTGAGTGGACAATATCAGACCACACATATTTTACATATACGGATGTAACCACATACGTAATAACTGTATGGTATATGCTAAATAATCTTTACGACCCGCTGAAGATGGTGGTTTAAACCACCGAATTACGTATAGGGGAATTTTAAGAATAAACTGTTGTGAATAAAGTTTATGTACATTAGTTGGTGTTTATTGAATATATCTTAAGTCGAGGAAGGTTTTCTACAAGTACCTGAAAAATTATCCCATATTTTATGGAATCGGAAGGGTTGTAACATGTTCACAAGAACTCGCCCTGGTCCCTTAGCTAAATAAACACAGTCCATTCGAGCCTTACTTAATATCAATTTAATATTGAGGTATATCCTTCTACCTACATTCAGGTCTTTCAAATTATCTCTTTATTTCTCCTTTGCCGATTAAAATTGTGTATTTGCATGACAAATTTAAATTTCCTAAATTGTTATAAAATGCAGAAATTTTAGCAGTAGTACGAAGATACACTAGGTACTGGAGGTTATTTATCTTCAGCACTAAATTGGCTTCACGTCCTGGCCGCTTTATTCCCCGGCAAAACAGCCTGTAGTACCCGCCGATTAGGAGGCTGGACGGGCTGCACAGCCGGTCTGGATGTGTCGGAGATAAGAAGCAAATATTCCTTGTCGAAGGCGCCGGAATAGCTCAGTCAGTATAGTGACTACGCTGCGAGCTGCAAGTCCGAGCAAATGCTGTTCGATTCCCGACAAGGGTAGACATTTTTTTATTTTCTTTAAAACAACAAGACCGGCTCTGGGGCCCACCCAGCTCGCTGTGCAGTGGGTACTGGAGACTTTCGCTGACGGTAAAGCGTGCGGGGTGTCAAGCTGCCCACTCGCCTGCATGCAGTACCGAGTTTAAGAATAAGTGGACCTATACCACCATGTCTTCATAACGTAACGGTTATCTAGCACGGGGCCGGGATAGCGTAGTCGGTATAGCGACTCGCTACGGGCTGGACGTTCCGGGGATCGAATCCCTGCCGATCCCAGTGGCCGCGCGGTCTAAGGCGTGGGTCTACGGCCGTTCGCTTACTGGGATTGTGGGTTCGAATCCCACCGGGGGCATGGATGTTTGTGTTGTGTTTGTTGTAAGGACGGTAGTATGGAACGTAAAGTGACATGAAGGACGAAAGGATTTTAAACAGTACAAAAATGGATCAAAGGGGAAAAACCCCGGACAGGCAAAAAATGCCGATCCCAGTGGCCGCGCGGTCTAAGGCGTGGGTCTGCGGCCGCTCGCTTACTGGGATTGTGGGTTCGAATCCCGCCGGGGGCATGGATGTTTGTGTTATGTTTGTTGTATAAGGACTAGTATGAATCATAAGTGACATGAAGAAGGACGGAAGGATTTAAAAAAAAAAAAATCCCTGCCGATCCCAGTGGCCGCGCGGTCTAAGGCGTGGGTCTGCGGCCGTTCGCTTACTGGGATTGTGGGTTCGAATCCCACCGGGGGCATGGATGTTTGTGTTGTGTTTGTTGTAAGGACGGTAATATGGAACGTAAAGTGACATGAAGGACGAAAGGATTTAAACAGTACAAAAATGGATCAAAGGGGAAAAACCCCGGACAGGCAAAAAAAAAAAAAAAAAAAAAAAAAAAAATCCCGGTGGGGGCGAGATTTTTCGCACCCGTTCAGACCGACCCTGGGGCCCACCCAGCCTTCTATACAATGAATACCGGGTCATCCCTGGGGGCAAAGCGGCCGGGGCGTGGAGTTGACCACCCACCCCCCATCTAGCGCCGAGGTTAAAGAAAGAGTAGAGCTATACCTCTACTCCCCTTCTGGGCCTTCGTGGCCTGTTCTAGGGAGAACTTTACCTTTACCCATCTAGCACGGTGACGACATATTTCATCCCTTTTGGAGTGTCTCCTCTGTAGGGATGCAGAATCCTTGGACAACCTGAATGAAATACAGTAGTGCCTCTCGAATTAAGCCTCTGACACTCGTCAGATGTTGAGCTACTGTCAGGTAGGTACGAGTAGGCGAACCTACAGCAAGTTCCCTGCTTTTTTTCTCTCACAATTAGTGGCTGTGTACAAGTTTTGAACACAGGATTTTACCGTCGATACGTGTTACGTCATTCCAGCTGACCAAGTATGATCTGGCAACCGCATACCTGGACACCTTGGTATTGTTTGTTATTGACGGGCATATTTTTTTTCAGCGCAACAGCCCATAGTGGACCAGGGCCTCCTCATTGTCGAGGCTTCACTATCACACTCAGACACCCCGCACTCGGTAGGACTCCTCTTGACGAGAGATATCCATGCCCCTGACGGGATTCGAAGCCACAATCCCAGCAAGCGAGCGGCCGCAGACCCACACCTTAGACCTTGCGGCCATTGGGATCGGCACTGTTGACGGGGATGCAAACATGAACAATAGCGGTGAAACGAAAACGGATATACCATAAAAGGTGCTTGAGAACTAGCTGCTTATCTCGTGAACGAAAATGGATATACCATAAAAGGGGCTTGAGAACTAGCTGCTTATCTCGTGAACGAAAACGGATATACCATAAAAGGTGCTTGAGAACTAGCTGCTTATCTCGTGAACGAAAATGGATATACCATAAAAGGGGCTTGAGAACTAGCTGCTTATCTCGTGAACGAAAATGGATATACCATAAAAGGGCTTGAGAACTAGCTGATTATCTCGTGAACGAAAACGGATATACCATAAAAGGTGCTTCAGAACTAGCTGCTTATCTCGTGAACGAAAATGGATATACCATAAAAGGGGCTTGAGAACTAGCTGCTTATCTCGTGAACGAAAATGGATATACCATAAAAGGGGCTTGAGAACTAGCTGATTATCTCGTGAACGAAAACGGATATACCATAAAAGGTGCTTGAGAACTAGCTGCTTATCTCGTGAACGAAAACGGATATACCATAAAAGGTGCGTGAGAACTAGCTGCTTATCTCGTGAACGAAAATGGATATGATTTTGAAACCTGCGACTGACCGCGAAAGAAAACTGACATCCCCGTAGAATTACGGTAGGGAATCATTTCGTAAATGATAATGCCGAAGAGCGATGAAATGGGAAAGATAGACATTTGTGAGTTTATTGTTGGGAGGTCGGAAGCAGCCTGCCAGTGTCTCAGGACTGTGTCAGACAGCAAGACATGGCATTAATGGTGTTGTGCCTCCGGGTTTTATTGCCACAGTTGTTTACCCAGCAACATGTGCTGGGTATGCTCTCCTTGTAGCACCAGCAGACCGATGGTATTTTGTCATAAAACTCCAGGTTATTTAGTTCGCTAACAGTGGAGGTTAAGGTCGGCAAAAATTTGTGTGGATTTACGTGTTATGCTGGAGGCACTGCGCTACAAGCCGGAAGGTCGCGGGTTTGATTCCAGATAGTGTCATCCTTCCGGCCGCACTATGGCCCTGGGTTCGCCTCAGCCTCTAACAGAAATGAGTACCATTTCCTGGTGGGTAAAGGCGGTCGGTGTCTGGGGCTGACAACCTTACCACTTTCATGTGACGATTGTCTTGAAATCTAGGAGCCTCAACCTCCTGGAATCCTCAGGGACTGTCCAGGCCTGTACAGGGATTGTATGCTTCCGTGTAGTCTGTTAGGATGCTACTAACGTTTCGAAGAACATAATGTCTCCTCTTTCAGGGTTTCGATGTCATATCGTATTCGGTATAGTGACTAGGCTACGGGCTGGATGACCGAGGAATCATGGTTCGAATCCCGGTAGGGTCAAGAGATTTTTGTCTTTTTCAGAAAGTCCAGGTCGGCTTTGGAGACCACACAGATTCCTATTCGTTGGGTGATGGGGGCTCTAGCTTAGCGGGTAAAGCGACCGGGTCGTGAAGCTGACCACTTACCTCGACGTAGTTCCTAGGGTAAGAATGAGTGGAGCTGTACCTACACTCCCCATGTACCTCCATGGCTTGTTCAGGGACAACTTTAGAGTTACGTTACATCTTCAGGGAAGATCTCAGTTTCTCACGGAGGTACCTGTTACGTTCGATCTCTCCTTATGTCGCTCTGTTCTGAAGATGGATGCTTGATTATATGCTGTGCCTGCACCGGCACGTTGTACGCTGCGGACAGAAACTCATAACTGGATTTCATACTCTCGTCAGATTAGAGACCGAGAATATGAATTTCATGCACGTTTATTCTGCAAGATTTTGGTGGCCGGTTAAGATTTTCTGTCCCTCTCTCCTGGCCAGTAGCAACATCGTCCTCATCGTTACAAATAGTTTCAGAGACCGCCATTAGTAGCGCCATCAGCCGTAAATGCACTGCCATCTAGCGGGACAAATGATAACTTTATGTAAGGAATCGTGTAACTTGTAAATTCGGGAGGTAACCTTCATTTTGTATGTGACCGTGTGGCCTAATGGATAAGGCGTCGGACTTCGGATCCGAAGATTGCAGGTTCGAGTCCTGTCACGGTCGGAGTTGCAATTTTATTTCTTCGTGGGGGTTGTAATGTGTGTTGCAGACGTTGTTTTTACATATTAATGCCACTTATGACTGCATCAGCGTTTTATTACGTATTCGATGACCATACCTGCGCAAATACTGAGGGCGGAAAATGGATCGTTACAGAGAGGAGACTAAAAGCAGTTAGCAGCCTACGTCAAAATGTCAGAAGCTATTGTGATAGCTAACCTTTTGTTAAAATGTTAGAGAGGTTCTACGTGGCATATAGCCCCTCACAGTTCAGGGCCGTCGTTTCGAGGAAGACGATGTGTGAAAAGCAGTTTTTCACAACTGGAGTGTTGTGAGGAAGTTTACATGCTTGCAGGACGGTAGTCTGTGGGGGTGACGACACCCTCGCCGCCTACACAAGTTATACAATAGGCACCGTTCGGACCGGTTGTTTGATTCTTTAAGCGATACGTTTGACAGACCACTATTTGCGAATGTTCCGTCACCAGCGGAAGTGAAGTTACTGTCTGCCATCTACACAAATGGAACAAGGTAACGTAAAGAAGTTAGCTGACTTGACTAACTAACCAACCAATTAACTAACCAACCAAACAACCAACTAACTCCTTAGAGAGGCCGTGCCATGGCTTAGGCGGTTAGTCGCCGGCCTCTCACCACGGAGGCCCGGGTTCGATCCCAGGTCAAGTCCATGTGAGATTTGTGGTGGACAAAGTGGCACTGGGACAGGTTTTTCTCCGAGTTGTCGGTTTTCCCCTGTCAATTTCATTCCACTGGTGCTCCATTACTTGTAAAACTTGGTAAAGAAACTGCTCATCTTCATCTTCATCACAGGGGTTGCACAATAAGCCTTAAGGCTGCGGTGCGTCCGTAGCATCAGCTGCGGGGGCCCCTCACAAAAAAAAAAAAAAAAACTCCTTAGAGCAGAGTGCTTATTGAAAAGAGGATAGTTCCTCATAATCTAGTGGAGAAATTTTCCGCATTTTCTGGAACCCGAAGGTTCATTAACTTTCCTTAATGTTTTTGTCAACCACATACAAAATTCTATCCAACATCCTTCTGTCAAGGTTAACTCCATGTGCAGAGGAAATTATTGGGGAGCATCAGTGTGGATTTAGACGTAACAGGTCGACTGCTGATCGTATATTGTGCATTTGTCAAATACTTGAGAAAAAATGGGAATACAATGAGGCAATGCATCAGCTATTTATAGACTTCAAGAAAGCCTATGATTCAGTTAGGAGGGAGGACTTGTATAATATTCTCATTGAGTTTGGTATCCCTATGAAACTAGTAAGGTTAGTAAAAATGTCTAAATGAAACCTATAGCACAGTCCGGGTAGGCAAACATTTGTCTGACACATTTCCTATTACGAATGGTTTGAAACAAGGAGATGCTTTATCGCCATTGCTTTTCAACTTTGTTTTGGAATATGCCTTTAGGAGGGTTCAGGCAAACCAGGAGGGCTTAAAATTAAATGGTACACATCAGCTTGTAGTTTATGCTGATGATGTTAATGTATTGGGTGGAAGTGTACATGCTATAAAGAGAAACACAGAAGCTTTGGTAGTCGCTAGTAAGGAGATTGGTCTAGAAGTAAATGCTGAGAAAACTAAGTACATGGTCATGTCTGGAGATCGGAATGAGGGACAAAATGGCAACATAAAGTTAGATAATAAATCCTTTGAAAGGGTGGAACAGTTCAAATATTTGGAAACAACCCTAACAAATCGAAATTCCATTCAGGAAGAAATTAAGAGCAGATTGAAGTCGGGGAATGCTTGTTATCATTCGGTGCAGGATCCAAAAATACAAATATTAAGATATATACAACTATAATTTTGCCTGTTGCTTTGTATGGGTGTGAGACTTGGTCTCTCACACTGAGGGAGGAACATAGACTGAGGGTGTTCGAGAATAGGGTGCTGAGGAGGATATTTGGGCCTAAGAGGGACGAGGTAACAGGGGAGTGGAGAAGACTACATAACGAGGAACTTAATGATCTGTACTCATCACCAAATATTATTCGGGTGATTAAATCAAGAAGAATGAGGTGGGCGGGGCATATAGCACGTATGGGTGAGGGGAGAGGTGCATACAGGATTTTGGTGGGGAGACCTGAGGGAAGGAGACCACTTGGAAGACCCAGGCGTAGATGGGAGGATAATATTAAAATGGATCTTCAAGAAGCGGGATGGGGGGCATGGACTGGATTGATACGGCTCAGGATAGGGACAGGTGGCGGGCTGTTGTGAGTGCGGTAATGAACCTTCTGGTTCCATAAAACGCGGGGAATTTCCTGACTAGCTGACGACCTGTTAGCTTCTCAAGAAGGACTGTGCCTATATGGAGTTAGTTAGTTAGTTAGTTAATACTTCGTATTGTTTTCACCGTGCATGTTTATCAATATAATGTCACAATTCACCAACACATGCACTTTCACTATTAAAATTAATAGTTTGTTAAAAAGCCCTACATATGTTTCGGTCGGTTAACCGGCCGTCATCAGGGGCGACTAGAGTTACATAACACAAACACATTCATTTGGTTTTCCAGAGATGTGGATTAAAACAGTCAAATGTGGGTATTATAAAACTGCATTAATAAAATAATAAATTCTAACATTCACGTCGTATTAGTGATCACTTCCAATGGGCGTTGCACGACGTGTTGCAAATCACTTGTTTCGTACACTGTGCTGTAGATATTGCGTTAGTTGCGAGCACATTAAGTTGCGTATGTGATATGTTCACTAGAAGCATGTTTTGTTATCTTGTTTACGTTGACCGGGTATTGTCCTTGTGGGCGGTACTCAGATGTATATGATACTGGTTTTTGGCATGGTGTTACGTATCTGTGTTTGTTAGCTGTGGTGTAGTATCTGTGTTTGTTAGCTGTGGTGTAGTATCTGTGTTTGTTAGCTGTGGTGTAGTATCTGTGTTTGTTAGCTGTGGTGTATTATCTGTGTTTGTTAGCTGTGGTGTAGTATCTGTGTTTGTTAGCTGTGGTGTAGTATCTGTGTTTGTTAGCTGTGGTGTAGTATCTGTGTTTGTTAGCTGTGGTGTAGTATCTGTGTTTGTTAGCTGTGGTGTAGTATCTGTGTTTGTTAGCTGTGGTGTAGTATCTGTGTTTGTTAGCTGTGGTGTATTATCTGTGTTTGTTAGCTGTGGTGTAGTATCTGTGTTTGTTAGCTGTGGTGTATTATCTGTGTTTGTTAGCTGTGGTGTAGTATCTGTGTTTGTTAGCTGTGGTGTAGTATCTGTGTTTGTTAGCTGTGGTGTAGTATCTGTGTTTGTTAGCTGTGGTGATATATCTGTGTTTGTTAGCTGTGGTGTAGTATCTGTGTTTGTTAGCTGTGGTGTAGTATCTGTGTTTGTTAGCTGTGGTGTAGTATCTGTGTTTGTTAGCTGTGGTGTAGTATCTGTGTTTTTAGCTGTGGTGTAGTATCTGTGTTTGTTAGCTGGTGTACTGTGTTGTTATGTAATCTGTGTTTGTTAGCTGTGGTTGTAGTATCTGTGTTTGTTAGCTGTGGTGTAGTATCTGTTTTTGTTTACTGTGGTGTTTATATCTGTGTTTGTTAGCTGTGGTGTAGTATCTGTGTTTGTTAGCTGTGGTGTAGTATCTGTGTTTGTTAGCTGTGGTGTAGTATCTGTGTTTGTTAGCTGTGGTGTATATCTGTGTTTGTTAGGCTGTGTGTAGTATCTGTGTTTGTTAGCTGTGGTGTAGTATCTGTGTTTGTTAGCTGTGGTGTATATCTGTGTTTGTTAGCTGTGGTGTAGTATCTGTGTTTGTTAGCTGTGGTGTATATCTGTGTTTGTTAGCTGTGGTGTAGTATCTGTGTTTGTTAGCTTGTTATATCTGTTGTTACTGTGGTAGTATCTGTGTTTGTTAGCTGTGGTGTAGTATCTGTGTTTGTTAGCTGTGGTGTAGTATCTGTGTTTGTTAGCTGTGGTGTAGTATCTGTGTTTGTTAGCTGTGGTGTAGTATCTGTGTTTGTTAGCTGTGGTGTAGTATCTGTGTTTGTTAGCTGTGGTGTAGTATCTGTGTTTGTTAGCTGTGGTGTAGTATCTGTGTTTGTTAGCTGTGGTGTATATCTGTGTTTGTTAGCTGTGGTGTAGTATCTGTGTTTGTTAGCTGTGGTGTAGTATCTGTGTTTGTTAGCTGTGGTGTATATCTGTGTTTGTTAGCTGTGGTGTAGTATCTGTGTTTGTTAGCTGTGGTGTAGTATCTGTGTTTGTTAGCTGTGGTGTAGTATCTGTGTTTGTTAGCTGTGGTGTAGTATCTGTGTTTGTTAGCTGTGGTGTAGTATCTGTGTTTGTTAGCTGTGGTGTAGTATCTGTGTTTGTTAGCTGTGGTGTATAGTTTTCTGTATCTGTGTTTGTTAGCTGTGGTGTATATCTGTGTTTGTTAGCTGTGGTGTATATCTGTGTTTGTTAGCTGTGGTGTAGTATCTGTGTTTGTTAGCTGTGGTGTAGTATCTGTGTTTGTTAGCTGTGGTGTAGTATCTGTGTTTGTTAGCTGTGGTGTAGTATCTGTGTTTGTTAGCTGTGGTGTAGTATCTGTGTTTGTTAGCTGTGGTGTATGTATCTGTGTTTGTTAGCTGTGGTGTAGTATCTGTGTTTGTTAGCTGTGGTGTAGTATCTGTGTTTGTTAGCTGTGGTGTAGTATCTGTGTTTGTTAGCTGTGGTGTATATCTGTGTTTGTTAGCTGTGGTGTATATCTGTGTTTGTTAGCTGTGGTGTAGTATCTGTGTTTGTTAGCTGTGGTGTAGTATCTGTGTTTGTTAGCTGTGGTGTAGTATCTGTGTTTGTTAGCTGTGGTGTAGTATCTGTGTATTGTTAGCTGTGGTGTAGTATCTGTGTTTGTTAGCTGTGTGTATTCTGTGTTTGTTAGCTGTGTGTAGTATCTGTGTTTGTTAGCTGTGGTGTAGTATCTGTGTTGTTAGCTGTGTGTATATCTGTGTTTGTTAGCTGTGGTGTAGTATCTGTGTTGTTAGCTGTGGTGTAGTATCTGTGTTTGTTAGCTGTGGTGTAGTATCTGTGTTTGTTAGCTGTGGTGTATATCTGTGTTTGTTAGCTGTGGTGTATATCTGTGTTTGTTAGCTGTGGTGTATTCTGTTGTAGCGTGGGTATATCTGTTTGTTAGCTGTGTTATATCTGTGTTTGTTAGCTGTGGTGTAGTATCTGTGTTTGTTAGCTGTGGTGTAGTATCTGTGTTTGTTAGCTGTGGTGTAGTATCTGTGTTTGTTAGCTGTGGTGTAGTATCTGTGTTTGTTAGCTGTGGTGTAGTATCTGTGTTTGTTAGCTGTGTGAATTGTTGTACTTGTATATCTGTGTTTGTTAGCTGTGGTGTAGTATCTGTGTTTGTTAGCTGTGGTGTAGTATCTGTGTTTGTTAGCTGTGGTGTATGTATCTGTGTTTGTTAGCTGTGGTGTATTATCTGTGTTTGTTAGCTGTGGTGTAGTATCTGTGTTTGTTAGCTGTGGTGTAGTATCTGTTTGTTGCTGTGGTGAGTATCTGTGTTTTTAGCTGTGGTGTAGTATCTGTGTTTGTTAGCTGTGGTGTAGTATCTGTGTTTGTTTAGCTGTGGTGTATTATCTGTGTTTGTTAGCTGTGGTGTAGTATCTGTGTTTGTTAGCTGTGGTGTATTTGTTCTATCTTGTTTTAGCTGTTGTAGTACGTGTTTGTTAGCTGTGTGTAGTATCTGTGTTTGTTAGCTGTGGTGTAGTATCTGTGTTTGTTAGCTGTGTGTAGTATCTGGTTTGTTAGCTGTGGTGTAGTATCTGTGTTGTTAGCTGGTTATTATCTGTGTTTGTTAGCTGTTGTATTATCTGTGTTTGTTAGCTGTGGTGTAGTATCTGTGTTTGTTAGCTGTGTGTAGTATGTGTGTATACTGTGTTTGTTAGCTTGGTGAAGTATCGTGTTTGTAGCTGTGGTGTATCTTTTGTAGCTGTGGTGTAGTATCTGTGTTTGTTAGCTGTGGTGTAGTATCTTGTTGTTAGCTGTGTGTATGTATCTGTGTTTGTTAGCTGTGGTGTAGTATCTGTGTTTGTTAGCTGTGGTGTAATGTTGTACTGTGGGTATCTTTTGTAGCTGTGGTGTAGTATACTGTGTTGTTAGCTGTGGTGTGTAGTACGGTTGTTACAGTGGTGATATCCTGTTCTATGTTAGCTTGTTAAGAAACTGTATTAATTGTTAATGTGAAGTTACATCTGTGTTTATTTGTTAGATATCTGTGATAGCTGTGGTATATCTTAGTTAATGTGGTGAAACAATATGTTGTTACATAGACCATCCTGGTGATAACGTCTGTCTGCCTACGAATGTAGGGTTTTATAAACTAAAATAATAGTGAAGTCAGCGTGCGTGAATTTGAATATTACTTAGAAGAAAAATTTATTTCCCCACCCCCGCGATAGTGCTACATTTGAATGAAAATTTTTCCCACGCATGTCGTAATTTTCTTAGATCGAAAATTTTTGTGTACGCCTCGGTAAATTTTTATGTTCTCGAAAATGTTCTGGACGTCTCTGAGGCCCACACAGACGCCTGTGTAATGTGTACTGGGGGATATTTCCTTTGGAATAGAGCCGTTGGAGCGTGAAGCTGACAACTCATATCCTTCCATCTAGTGCCGAGGTTAAAATGTGTGGAGCTATACCTCCACTCCTCCATACATTCCCATGGCCCTGTGGTTAATGAGGCACAGGCGCAACTTTACATTATGCTCTTATCCAGTAGAATGAAGGTACTTGTTTTTTATTTGTTAGAAGCTTAGCTGCTCGGGTATACAGCGCCTTATATGGGAACCAAAGGTACATGACCTCATCAACATGGTACTCTGAATGCACTGCATTTAGCAGAGTGTCATTAAATAAACCAACAAAAGAAACGAGAGCAAGCGCGTGACTACAACTCCCATATCTCTAAAACGAAAATGTACATTTAGATTCTAATGTAAACTTCACCACAGCATGCATCAAAACTCGTTCGTAATGTAATGCATCGTTGTCAGTGTGGGCGTTATATAGGCTTGGTAGAAGTGAATATTTTTTTTGTGCAGTTATGGGAGCCTTGGTTTTTCCACGGGAAATTGACAACTGTACATTGAAGTCAACGGGAAATTGAAAATATGAATACAGGAATTATATTTGTTACAGTCAGAGAAAGGCATTTCTTACTAAAAGTATATATGAATGCGACTTCAGATGGAGTTGTTTAGATGAAAAGAACAATGCTAGTTGTGTAACAAAGGACGAGTTCGTTCTGCATGTTTAGTAAATAGCCTCGTTGCTGTTTTTGTGCATCATTTTACGTCGCTGACAATTTCTGGACGGTAGGATGATCAGTGAATGTTGAATTGTAGAGGCTGAAGAAACAGTTGAGCGTCCAGCATGTAATAACAACATAGCACAACGAGGTGGCAGCACTGCGGTAGATGAAATTAACAAATGGTGTAGAGGCTGAAGAAACTTTTGAGCGTGCAGTATGTAATAACAACATACACAACCAGGTGGCAGCACTGCGATAGATGAAATTAACAAATGGGTTCGTGTAAGAATAGATAAACGAGCGATGAATTAGGCCGTGGATTAGCGCGTGAAGGCCGTCAGTCATGTGTAAGATGTGGCTGGCCTCTCACCGTGGAGGCCAGGGTTCGATCCCGGAGATCATGTGAGATTTGTGGTGGACAAAGTGGGACAGGTTTTTCCCCGAGTACTTCGGTTTTCCCCTGTCAGTTTCATTCCACTGGTGCTCCATTACTTGGAAAAATGAAGAAAAAAAAACTAATCATCTTCATCACAGGGTTGCACAATAAACGTCAAGGCTGCGGTGCGTCCGTAGCATCTGCTGCGGGGCCCTTCACAAAAAGAAAAAAAAGATGTGGCTCTGTCAAAGAAGGGTGATGCTGCTTCAGTGTTGGGGGTGGGATAAACAACTCTTCTCTTAAACAAATCGTGTTACATACAAGTAAAGTTGTACCTCGGCTGGAGCACCACGTGTGAGTTGTTTGGACTTGAGTGGTCAGCTTTACGTCCCGACCGCATTACCCCCGGGTAGAGCAGCCGGTTCAGAGGCTAGTTGGACTCCAGATTCGGTTGACTGCTTTTTAGACGAGACAATTCTCTGACCCCCTCTGGAAATCAAAGCTCGATTTCTCGAACTTCCAACCAGCAGTCTCATCACTGTGCAAAGTTATCCCGCCTACAGTTAGGCTCCGTACTACTGTCAGATGAAATGCATACTGATGAGGTGGGCAAGGTATGTTGTGTGTGTGCATGGCGGGGATGAGAAATACGTTTTGGGGCGTATGTAAGTACAGCCTTTAGTCGGAGGACCTCACGGGAAAGACCAATGTGCAGTCCTGGGCACTGACGATGCGCTGGTATTCAGATGTATGTCGTAGGTGTGGGGCTGCGGACTGCAGTAAGTTGACTTACTGTCAGTTCTCAAGTCGGGCTTTTGTACAATACTCTACTGAACCTCCTGTCCATAAATATAGAGAAGACGAGACAGGCAGTGTACGTATAAACGTAACATTGAGGCGAGTTTGCGTAACCATTGTTGCCGTGGAAAAGCAGTAAGTGTTACACATTGTGAGTGTGTGTCTGTAGCCTTAGTTATCTGGCATTCAAAGCGCATGCGCCGTATTGTATTGTCACCTGTGGCCTGTCTGGCTCTACCATATTTTTCCGCATTATCTCATAAACAGCACGATTTTCGAAAAAAAAGTTACTGGACATTAAATTGTGTTTTGATTTTCTCTACAAGTTTCGTCTGAAAAATATTTCATTCTTAGAAGAATTAAGCGAGATATTATCATAAATGTACATAGGTCTTCATGTAAAGTACCGTTATTCTTGTCAGATTTGAATGAAACTTGAATTTTCTCGACAGATTTGAGAAAAATACTCAAAATTTCATGAAACTCTGTCCAGTGGGAGCCGAGTTGTTCCATGCAGACAGACGGACGGACAGACACGACGAAGCTGATAGTCGCCTTTCGCAGTTTTGTAAACGCGCCTAATAATGGCCAGCTGTACTATTATCAAGTTTGTAAGAAGATCCTTTACCATTCTGTTAGTTAGTTAGTTGCAAAAACATGAAGTGACGATTGTTCCTGTGCGCACCACAAAGACGTATGGGGGGAATAAAGGTAAATATTCACTCATTCTTATCCTTGGTACTAGATGGAGTGGTGAGCATCACGCTCCGGCCGTTGTACCCTCGAGGGAAAATTCATTACCCATTGATTGGTTTGCTGTAAAACAAACAGAATAGAAAGGCTGAACGTTGTAACCAACTTGAACAGAGACTAGTAATGGTCTGTGGTTCATTCCCTACCTCTGTCACATCAGCAACCCTGCATGTTTATTGACTGGGATTCTATGGCAGTGTGTCAGTCCCGCAAGGGAATCGTAGTCCACAGAGAGTTCTGCACAGTCACATCGACTCTGAAGCTGCAAAAAAACAGCTTCACTAGACTCTATTCAGGCATCGGTACATGTAGTACGCTCAGGGCTGTACAGGAATTCTGTGTAAAACAAATAAGTCTACCTTTTAAGCGAGTCAGATTCAATTTAAATGAGCTAGACTCGATTCGGTTAATGTTTCAAGCAACCTTAGAGTTTGGACAGCTGTAACAAATTTGAGCACCTTCTGATACAGATCCCAGTGGCCGTGCGGTCTAAGGCGTGGGTCTGCGGTCGCTCGCTTACTGGCATTGTGGGTTCGAATCCCACCGGAGGCATGGATGTCTGTGTTGTGTTAGATGTATGGACGATAGCATGAAACATAAGGTGACATGCAGGACAAAAAGGACTTCAACAGAACAAATGGATCGAAGGGGAAAACACAGGAATTAATACAAAAAAAAAATCCCACCGGGGGCATGGATGTTTGTGTTGTGTTTGTCGTAAGGACGGTAGCATGGAACGTAAAGTGACATGAAGGACGAAAGGATCTAAAACAGTAAAAAAATGGATCAAGGGGGGGGGGGGGGGGGGAACGCCGAACAGGAAAGAAAAAATCCCACCGGGGCATGGATGTTTGTGTTGTGTTTGTCGTAAGGACGGTAGCATGGAACGTAAAGTGACATGAAGGACGAAAGGATCTAAAACAGTACAAAAATGGATCAAAGGGGGGGGGGGGGGAACCCCGAACAGGCACAAAAAAAAAATCCCACCGGGGGCATGGATGTTTGTGTTGTGTTTGTTGTATAAGGACGGTAGTATGGAACGTAAAGTGACATGAAGGACGAAAGGATTTAAACAGTACAAAAATGGATCAAAGCGGAAAAACCCCGGAAAGGCCAAAAAAAAAAAAACACACACACACACACAGGGGCATGGATGTCTGTCTCTTGTGAGTGTTGTGTTGTCAGGTAGAGGTCTCTGCGACGGGCTGATCACTCGTCCAGAGGAGTCCTACTGAGTGTGGTGTGTCTGAGTGTGATCGTGAAGCCTCGACAGTGAGGAGGCCCTGGCCCATTATGGGCTGTTGCGCCATGGGGGGGATGTGGCGTTTTAAATTGCCGGTTTAATTTGTTTATTATGAGGATATTTATGCCTCGAGAATAATGTCTGAATATCTCATTGATAAATAAACCCTGGCCTTTTACTTCTGACGTATGAAATAACCTTTGACCTTTCCGTCTGTTTTATTCTTGAATATAAAGCTTAAATAAATCAATTTAGAGGGACAAAATTATGAATGATAGGAGACATTTTTTGAAGGAAAATTAAAATAAGTCGGAAATTTGATTTTTATGTCATCCTGCTACATCCATTAAAGCAAAGAAATCGGTCTGGATGCTTCAGTGGCTAGGTGGCGTGCCGTAAGGGAGACGCCCTCCTAGGTGACCTAAAAATACTTCGTTAAATATCACCTCGCCCGCCCTTCAACCCCCAATATCCGTAATTGCAACAGTCCAGAAGACGAGGGAGCAATAACAGGAGGAACAGGGTGTATGTAAATAACGTTACCTGTGTAGCAATGCAGACTGTTCTGAAACTTGAATCCCACTGGGGGGGCATGGAAGTATGACGTAATTTTTCAGTGTTTATGTTGTCCTTTGTAGGTAGAGGACTTGCGGTGGGCACATTTCCCCGTCCAAGGGGCCCAACCAGTTGTCTAGATAAAGCTAAACGTTGCCTCTGTCCACGTCATGAAGGCGTATGGGGGGACCAGAGGTATAACTCCATCCGTTCTTTATCCCGGCGCTAGATGGATGTGAGTGGTGAACATTACGCCCCGAACTTGAAGGAACCCTGGTAGGGCCTACCATACAATAGGAGGCTGTGTGGGCCCCAGAGCCGGTCTGAACGTTTTGGAGATTAGAAAAATCTCTCGCCCCTTCCGGGATTTTTTTTTGTACTGTATTAAAGCCTTTTGTCCTTCATGTCACTTTACGTTCCATGCTACCGTCCTTACAACAAACACAACACAAACATCCATGCCCCCGGTGGGATTTTTTTTTGTATTAATTCCTGTGTTTTCCCCTTTGATCCATTTGTACTGTTAAAGTCCTTTTTGTCCTGCATGTCACCTTATGTTTCATGCTATCGTCCATACATCTAACACAACAGACAGACATCCATGCCCCCGGTGGGATTTTTTTTTTTTTTTTTACCCGTCCGGGGTTTTTCCCCTTTGATCCATTTTTGTACTGTTTAAATCCTTTCGTCCTTCATGTCACTTTACGTTCCATGCTACCGTCCTTACACAACAAACACAACACAAACATCCATGCCTCCGGTGGGATTCGAACCCACAATCCTAGTAAGCGAGCGGCCGCAGACCCACGCCTTAGACCGCACGGCCACTGGGATCGGCAATTCGAACCCCGGACCGGCCAGCCACTATACCGACTGAGCTGCCAGTTGTATGGCAGATTAAGGGCTTCTAAAGTTACTTCTAAATTTGAGAACGCCTGAAAATCTACTCGGTAAAAGCTGAGGAGCGTCCGTGGCATGGCTCAGGCGGTTAGTCGCCGGCCTCTCACCGCGGAGGCACGGGTTCGATCCCGGGTTAGTCCATGTGGGATTTGTGGTGGACAAAGTGGCACTGGGACGTGATAGACG
This sequence comes from Reticulitermes speratus, assembly GCA_021186555.1. NCBI lineage: Eukaryota > Metazoa > Arthropoda > Insecta > Blattodea > Rhinotermitidae > Reticulitermes > Reticulitermes speratus. The sequence goes on from JAJKFL010000005.1 coordinate 50,967,871, forward strand.
TGTCACCCAGTAGCACGTCCTGAAACTATGCCGAAACATCTCCTTATTTGGATTTCTTTGTCGACTAAAACAGAACGCTTCGAAAGCTTCCGTGTTCAGGTACTGGAAACGAAACTGGCGAGCCCCTTAGAACGACCTGTTATCAGTCATTAGTTTCCCGCACCTGAAGATGGAAGCAAAGTTGGCTTCCGAAACGCCGCGTTTTACTTATAAGTTAACCAGTGGATAAAGTCCATAAAAATGGAGATTGTTTGGGACTATAATGCTATATAATCGTCAAAGCCCTGTAAAATTGTCTTAACTCTACACTGCACAGGACTGTCGCTATTGTTCTAAGTACCTCACAAATTTGAAGTTCTGTGAAAATCCGCGAATTCGAGCCGGATTTCATATATTAAGGGTATACATACTGACGTGATATATTAAGCATATCTCTATTTATGAAGCAGCAGTACTAGTATATGAATGTAATGTGTGGAAACAGAAGAAATCGCGAATTATGACATAAAACATGTAGATGATTTGTATACACCCTGTTGCACCATTTAAGGATACCTATGCAAATCACTCAAAGCGTAAGAGTCCGTTCATTCGATCAGCGTTTTGCAAAATTACTACACCGAGTGGCCTAGATCTTTTCCGGGAAATGTTAAAGTTGTCCGTGTGGACGCCGTGAAACTATATTTAGGAGGCGAGGTTTAGCTCCACGCGTTTTTAACCTGAACTAATTTTGGTGAGTGGTTAATGTCATGCCGCGGCCGCCTTACCCACTGGGAAAATGTCACCAGTAAGCAGTAAGTATGAGACTGGGTGGGCTTCAGGGTAGGTATTGACATTCTGGAGAAGAGAAACGTTTCTTACCTCCTTCGGTAATCGAAACAAGATACTGACTGAGCTATCTCTGCTCTGTCTGCCTTTTTATAAAAGAAGTTTACAGTTGTAGCCAGGCGTATTGTTGTTCTAGTCAGGCAGATTGTTCAGTTGTAATCAGGCATATTGTTCAGTTGTAGTCAGGCACGTTGTTCAGTTGTAGTTAGGCAAATTTTTTAGTTGTATTCAGGCATATTGTTCAGTTGTAGTCAAGCACATTGTTCAGTTGTAGTCAGGCACATTGTTCAGTTGTAGTCAGGCACATTGCTCATTTGTAGTCAGGCACATTGTTCATTTGTAGTCAGGCATATTATTCAGTTGTAGTCAGGCACGTTGTTCAGTTGTAGTTGGGCAAATTTTTCAGTTATATTCAGGCATATTGTTCAGTTGTAGTCAGGCACATTGTTCAGTTGTAGTCAGGCACATTGTTCATTTGTAGTCAGGCATATTATTCAGTTGTAGTCAGGCACGTTGTTCAGTTGTAGTTGGGCAAATTTTTCAGTTATATTCAGGCATATTGTTCAGTTGTAGTCAGGCACATTGTTCAGTTATATTCAGGCATATTGTTCAGTTGTAGTCAGGCACATTGTTCAGTTGTAGTCAGGCACATTGTTCATTTGTAGTCAGGCATATTATTCAGTTGTAGTCAGGCACGTTGTTCAGTTGTAGTTGGGCAAATTTTTCAGTTATATTCAGGCATATTGTTCAGTTGTAGTCAGGCACATTTATCAGTAGTATTCAGGCACATTTTTCAGTTGTAGTCAGGCACATTGTTCAGTTGTAGTCAGACACATTGTTCAGTTGTATTCAGGCACATTCTTCAGTTGTAGTCAGGCACATTTATCAGTAGTATTCAGGCACATTTTTCAGTTGTAGTCAGGCATGTTGTTCAGTTTCTCCATTGCTTCTGCTTCTAAGGACAGAACTGCTAGACATTTTTGTGTGTCAGACGTGGCCATATTAATTAATAGGTATCCGAACAACGAGAAGGAGAAATCTAGTAATGAGTGCAAAATGTAAACCTTTACCGGAAACTGCTGGTTGCTAAGGTCAAGTAGAGTTCGTGCTGAATTCTGCGCGCTATCAAAGCAGGAAGCAACTGTAACCCTTGTCACGCCCGTCTGCTCGACTGTCCGTGTGGAACAGCGTGGCTCCAACCGGGCTGAATTTCGTGAAATTTGTCTGGGATTTTCACAAAAATTTGTCGACGATTTGCTTTTAAAATCGGACAAAATAACGGGCGAAAAATATAAACACGGGCGCAACCAGAACTACCACACAACCGAGATGCCACAAATCTGTACAAACTCTTGCGTCGGATACACGCTTGCGGAACATCGTGTAGTTTTAACAAAAACGAGAAGAGGGAAAAAAAATTCAGACATTTTAAAAATCTATGTGCTCGTATATATTGATGTCATATATATCGATGTGCTCGCATATATCGATGTGGTCGTATATATCGATGTGATCGTATATATCAATCTGTTCGTATATATCGTTGTGGTCGTATATATCGATCTGTTCGTATATTCTACTTCAGTAACACACCATCGTCATGAAAATGTAGTCTTTTGCCGCTCTGTGTCTGTCAAGAAATGGGTAATGTATTTGTATTTAGAAGTTTATTTTAGGGAAGTGTGAGTCTTGTAAGCACGTATGGGAGACAGAAGAGGTGCATGCAGCGTTTTGGTGGGTAGACCTGAGGGAAAGAGACCACTTGGAAGACCTAGGCTTAGATGGGACGATAATATTAAAATGTATCTTCGAGAAGTGGGTTGGGGGCATGAACTGGTTTGATCTGGCTCAGGATACGGGAAGGTGGCGGGCGTTTGTGAATGCGGTAATGAACCTTCGCGTTCCATAAAACGAGGGGAATTTCTTGACTAGCTGAAGAACTGTTAGCTTATGAGGAAGAACTCTGCTCCATGGAGTTAGTTAGTTAGTTGAGTCCTTTACACAGATGAATAAAAGCATGCCTTGAGTAATCACTTTTTTTCTTTTACACAAAATAATTATCACAGCTTGCACAGTCTGGGAACACCAGGCTGTGCGAGCTGTGATAGCTGCAGCTGTGGTCACGAGCTGTCCATTACACATGACTGCGTGTAGAATTGTAACTCTTTTGTTAAGCAAGTTGTGTGTGAGACCAACACGCCTCGTTCATTCCGAGAGGCAGCGGAAAGGAAGGCGTGGAACCATCATGTTGCCATTTCTCCCACCTTCAGAAATGCTGTCAGGTCTGCGGACGGTCTGTGTTGACCCACTCTGTATTTCAGAGGCAAATATTGGAGTGAGAAAGTAAAGTAATGCATTACTAAATGCAAAGGAACACTAAAGCACAGAAAGTGTGATGAAATGAAGATAAACGAGTATAGAACGTGACAAAGTGTAGTATTGTTGTATTCTATACCTGCACGCGGAAATTTACGTACATCTTCGTGTAGAGCAGTGGTTCCCAAAGTGGGCGGTACCGCCCCCTGGGGGGCGGTGGGATTACCGAGGTGGGCGCTGATAGGTTCGAGAGGTGGAAGGGAGCGCTGTTATTATCACAGGGGGGGGGGGGGCGCTAGTAGACAAGTAGTGCATCTATTTTTATAATAAAATTCAAATAAAGTAATTTTTGTGTTAAAAATAATAAATGAACTAAATTTCTTAGTATTTTAATTTATGAATCTTATTCAAGCACATATTGTTTTTTAATAAACTATTGCTAGATGAATTATTGTTAAACATAAAAAACACAATATATTTTAATTTATTAACACTTAAAATATTAAATTTAACTCTTATAATTTTGTTTAAACGATTTTTTAAATATAAAATAAAAGTGGAAACAAAAGCTCATTTATGTTTTTTAAAAAAGGTAGGGGGGCGCTGTGGGTGTATATATGGTACCAAGGGGGCGTTTGGGAACCACTGGTGTAGAGTCTCCATTATTTTTCACCGCTCTATATCCAAGTGGAACACACTGACAAATGTTATTAAAACTCCCCGATATCGAAATTTTTTAAAATGCGTTTAACAACCTCGAGGTATATATGGATAGACGGGTACGTTGCATCAAAGGGGCTTAATTTGAAAAACTTTTGTCATGAGTGCGCTATGAATGTATCTGTTTGGAGAGTACCGTATTTAAAATTTTGAGACCTTTTTAACCCTACGAAACATGAAGTTCGTCTAAGTAATATTTAAAAATTTAAACCGTACCTTAAAGAAAACACAATGCTTCTCCATTACGGGGTGCAAATTTGTCATTACGCTTAGGAATATAATTGCTATGTATTACGATAATAATACGAAACCCACAAGTACAGGGTATACACAAAAGAATGGTGCGGTTTATATGTATATATACATTAAACCGCACCTTTATTTTGTGTATACCCTGTACACTGTTTGTGAAACATGCAGAGACGAATTTGATACATATGGGCAAGGATTTTAGTACATTGTTATCAGTATAAACTTAATACTTACATTCTTGGAAATACAGTTAGCACATTGCTACCTTTATGGATGTAATTATTTTATTCACGTAAATGTCTGTAGCACGTTGATGTAAATGTAACTGTAAATTCAACATTTATAATTGTTCAAATGAATGGCCACATTGGTGTCAACATAAATTGTGCATATCGATATGAATTTACTTCACAGATAATACAAAAGATGTTTTATACCAGCTTTTTTCCCCGTAATTCGTAAGGCATAATTAAACAGAACGTATCAGGTATTAATGCACGGTAATTTTATTACTAGCCGATCCCAGTGGCCGTGCGGTCTAAGGCGTGGGTCTTCGGCCGCTCGCTTACTAGGATTGTGGGTTCGAATCTCACCGGGGGCATGGATGTTTGTGTTTGTTGTAAGGACGGTAGTATGTAACGTAAAGTGACATGAAGGACGAAAGGATTTAAACAGTACAAAAATGGATCAAAGGGGAAAAAACCCCGGACAGACAAAAAAAAAATCCCACCGGGGGCATGGATGTTTGTGTTGTGTTTGTTGTAAGGACGGTAGTATGGAACGTAAAGTGACATGAAGGACGAAAGGATTTAAACAGTACAAAAATTGATCAAAGGGGAAAAAATCTCGGACAGACAAAAAAAAAATCCCACCAGGGGCATGGATGTTTGTGTTGTGTTTGTTGTAAGGACGGTAGCATGGAACGTAAAGTGACATGAAGGACGAAAAGGATTTAAACAGTACAAAAATGGATCAAAGGGGAAAAAATCTCGGACAGACAAAAAAAAAATCCCCGGGGGCATGGATGTTTGTGTTGTGTTTGTTGTAAGGACGGTAGTATGGAACGTAAAGTGACATGAAGGACGAAAGGATTTAAACAGTACAAAAATTGATCAAAGGGGAAAAAATCTCGGACAGACAAAAAAAAAATCCCACCAGGGGCATGGATGTTTGTGTTGTGTTTGTTGTAAGGACGGTAGCATGGAACGTAAAGTGACATGAAGGACGAAAGGATTTAAACAGTACAAAAATGGATCAAAGGGGAAAAAATCTCGGACAGACAAAAAAAAAATCCCACCAGGGGCATGGATGTTTGTGTTGTGTTTGTTGTAAGGACGGTAGCATGGAACGTAAAGTGACATGAAGGACGAAAGGATTTAAACAGTACAAAAATGGATCAAAGGGGAAAAAATCTCGGACAGACAAAAAAAAAAATCCCACCAGGGGCATGGATGTTTGTGTTGTGTTTGTTGTAAGGACGGTAGCATGGAACGTAAAGTGACATGAAGGACGAAAGGATTTAAACAGTACAAAAATGGATCAAAGGGGAAAAAATCTCGGACAGACAAAAAAAAAAATCCCACCGGGGGCATGGATGTTTGTGTTTGTTGTAAGGACGGTAGCATGGAACGTAAAGTGACATGAAGGACGAAAGGATTTAAACAGTACAAAAATTGATCAAAGGGGAAAAAACCCCGGACAGACAAAAAAAAAAATCCCACCGGGGGCATGGATGTCTGTCTGTTGTGAGTGTTGTGTGTTGTCAGGTAGAGGCCTCTGCGACGGGCTGGTCACTCGTCCAGAGGAGTCCTACCGAGTGTGTTGTAGTCAAAAGTGTGTGATCGTGAAACCTCGACGAAACGAGGAGGCCCAGGCCCATATAGGGCTGTCGAGCCATAAGGGGGGAAACCTTTCCTAACGTTTACTACCCTCATGAAGGTAGTGAAAATTTATGAAACACGCTGTAACATCCCAAAGTGCTATTCCAAGAAGTTGCTAAGCTACAAATTTCTAATAAATCTCGCCCCATTGTGTGTGTGTGTGTGCTGTTAGGAGTGTGTCGCAAGCTATGATGTCGCATTCTGTTTGCAAAGAAAGAGCGAGAGAACAATATATATAGATATATACAGGGCATACACAAAAGAATGGTGCGGTTTTAATAGTGAACACTATTAAAACCGCACCATTCTTTTGTGTATGCCCTGTATATCAGCTCTTATAACCATACCGGTTACTATATGTACCACATGCTTTAACAATTAATAACTCTGAATTTTCATGCGCTTCATGTAATTGTCGCGGTCAACAGTATTTCAATGAAACCCTACATAGTTTGTCTTTGTAACGAAAACAATGTGCGTTTTCTGTGAGGTAGGAACTTATTTTTTTTTAAATGTTTTTAAACGAACTTTGGACTTTCAAAATGTCTATTTCTGGAATCGTTCAGTCGGTGATGTCACTCTCTTACTGTGTTCGTATGTCAGCATTGGAGAGGTCAACGCGGCAGTCTGTTATGGGTCTTGAGGTCTATGGCGTGGTGTAGTCTGGTACATGGTTACCAACGTCAAGATTTCTGCCCTGAAGATGGAAGCCGTATGTTCTCCACCGCCGATAAAACCTTACAGCTTGGATGTCAGATTGTTTAGATTTTCTAAATGTCTGTTGGATGTGATCCGCAGTTTCTGTGTTTTTGTTTTAGTAGTGTACGGAGATTATTGTCTTTTGTGCCTCGTACTGTTCACACCATAATCCAGCGTTTTTGAAAATGGATCTTTTCACGGCCTCAGGACCTCACTGTTTTCGACTCACAAGAACAGCTTTGACCTTCGCAATGGTTGTTCAGTGTTAAGTCAGAATATTATGTGTTAATGACCAGAAACCGAAGTATCTTTAAAAATAAATTGGGCTGAAGTGAGTTGTGTCTTGTGCTTGCGAGTTAATTTTACTTTTTTGTGTTGTGCTTTATCTGGTGAGAACTTTGCATACATTTGACTTTAAGTTTGTTGAAAACTGCACACCGGCCAGTGGAAAGTGATAGATGTAGTGATATGGACTTTCACGTGACTTACATGTTTTCTGCTCAAGGTTAGTCCGGAGATAATGTACCCTACGCTCGCTGTCAAGGCCAAAGCTGTTTTTGTTAGTCGAGGAAAGTACTTAGTTGGGGTCTGTTACGTAGAGTGCTGTGATTGAGATTAGCTCTTTTGTATCGGTCCAACTGATAGGTGCCTCCTCATCGTTTCATTTGAAGAGCGAAACAGATCCAGTTTGCTAAACACTCTGGTCTGTTTGTAATATTAGACGATGAGCAAAGTCTAAAAATATGGCAACGCAGAGTTTCATACGCCGTCGCCAGAACGTGGTTTCTGTGTCTCATAAAGACAATGAATTTTCTGTTCTGTCTGCCCCATCGTGTAAGGCAGTGCCAAGTATGCGTGATTTCAGACTTCCGCCCCGGTGTAAAAAGAGATCTTTGCTCTTCTGGGATGTTACACGCCGTAGATTGGTAGTTATTTACTGACGTTTCGGGACAAACTATCGGTCCCTTTTGTCCCGAAATGTCGGTCAAACTCAATCTACGCCGCGTAACATTCCAGAAAGGCCGTGCCATGGCTCAGGCGGTTAGTCGCCGGCCTCTCACCACGGAGGCCCGGGTTCGATCCCAGGTCAAGTCCATGTGAGATTTGTGGTGGACAAAGTGGCACTGGGACAGGTTTTTCTCCGAGTTGTCGGTTTTCCCCTGTCAATTTCATTCCACTGGTGCTCCATTAATTGTAAAAATTGGTAAAAAACTGCTCATCCTCATCTTCATCTTCATCACAGGGTTGCACAATAAGCCTTAAGGCTGCGGTGCGTCCGTAGCATCAGCTGCGGGGCCCCCTCAAAAAAAAAAAAAAAAAAAAAAAAAAAAAATCCAGAAGAGCGAAGCTCTCAAGTGTCAAGTACGATGGAAAAATCGTACTGTTGCCTTATCTGTTCTTTCTTTTATCCCTTTTTTTCTGTGAGGAAAGAAAGTACATTTATGAGAACAAAATGATGTGGAGTTGTCTCGCATTTTAGATTTTCACCCAGATAATCGATTTTCACGAAGTTCTGTAGGAATGGTGTGCTGTTTGAACACGCTCCAACGTCGTGGATGTTAGTCTCTCACGTTCAGTGTTAGTATGTTGGAGGGGCAATTATGTGAGGTGCAAGAGACACTAGCAGCACTTAATTAGGGTCACTGAATTATGTGTGGTACTAGACGTTAGATAATTGTGAATATTTTATTGTGACAGTTCTGTCAGAATGTAATATGATATGACGATATGGCGGTCGTCTAAAAATTGTCCCTCGATTTCAGTTTGCTGATTGTTAATGAAATATTGGAAATAAACATGTGAAATTTAGTTTGGAGGTAGACAATATTCATAAACATAGCTATAAACTAGGTATATGGGCGCCGACATTACGAATGTACTAACGCTACAGAATTTTGAGGTTTTATCCGAAAAATTACAAATATGCCAACGCTACAGAATTTTGACGTTTTATCCGAAAAATTACAAATATGCTAACGTTACAGAATTTTGAGGTTTTATCCGAAAAATTACAAATATGCCAACGCTACAGAATTTTGAGGTTTATCCGAAAAATTACAAATATGCCACGCTACAGAATTTTGAGGTTTATCCGAAAAATTACAAATATGCCAACGTTACAGAATTTTGAGGTTTTATCCGAAAAATTACGAATGTACTAACGCTACAGAATTTTGAGGTTTTATCCGAAAAAATACAAATATGCCAACGCTACAGAATTTAGAAGTTTTATCCGAAAAATTACAAATATGCTAACGGTACAGAATTTTGAGGTTTTACCCGAAAAATTACAAATATGCTAACGGTACAGAATTTTGGGGTTCTACCCGAAAAATTACAAATATGCTAACGGTACAGAATTTTGAGGTTTTATCCGAAAAATTACAAATATGCTAACGGTACAGAATTTTGAGGTTTTACCCGAAAAATTACAAATATGGCAACGCTACAGAATTTTGCAGTTTTATCCGACATTTTTGACCTAGACCCAATCAGTACTTAAGTAATGAGTTCTAACCTGTGGTGTTGCTTACTTATTTACATGTTGCTTACTTATTTACATGTTGCTTACTTATTTACATGTTGCTTACTTATTTACTCGTACATGCTGCTTACTTATTTACATGCTGACACACCATCCTAACGGCCAATTACACTTCTAGCACAAAATACATACAACACAAGTTACATAAACAAACATACACAAACAACGCAAAATCAAGTAAAAAGTTAAATTTATAACTGATGGAGCATCTGAATTAAATGCTTAAACAGTAATCAGATTAACTACAAACTAACTTAATTTAAAATAATAATAATAATAATAATGAGTTTTTACCAGAATAATTAATAAGAAGTGCTTGGTCAGTGAGACCGGTACTCTTTTGAGAACTAGCTGAAAAGCTGCGAGGTAAGGGAAGTGGATGATGATAATAATGATGATGAAGATGATGATGATGATAATGATGATGATGATGATGAAGATGATGATGTTGATGATGAAGATGATGATGATGATGATGATGATGAAGAAGAAGATGATGATGATGATGATGATGATGACGACGATGATGATGATGATGATGATGATGATAAATCTGCATGAATAGAAATCTGTGCAGCAAGAAGGCCCGTTTTGTGGATTGTGTTCGGAACTTCTGGTTTTATTCTTATTTTCCCTTTATTCTTCATTTGTTTATTTCATCCGTTTTTTTTTAAACCCACCATTTTCTGTCATTAATTACTTTGCTTTTCCAAGAATCTGGCTCAGTTTTGTTCAAACTGGGTGTTGGTGACAGAATGAAGTGGATCCCGTCACTTTGTTATAGCTGAAAATCAATACAACTAAATAATAGAATTTCACATCCGGTATTTTCACTCGCGTGGCGAGGGTCACCTGGCCGTCTGCGTCTCCCCGAGTTCACTGTCCGTGTCTATGTCCGTCCCCTTCTGCAGTAGGGGGGTTGTAATTTCCAACACGCCACGCAAGAAAGGGCACAACGAGGAACTTAAATGTCACTCTCGGTAAAGAGAACAATGAGTTTGCTTTTGTTCTGTGACAAGCTTCGCATTCAGATGAACGGAATTCATCTCTGATAACTCGTCTGTGACTCCGAAGAAAGGGCGGCAGTTCTTGCATTATAATAGATGAATTCCTGGTCAGTAACTTTACGGTCTGTAGCAGCCTTTCTGAGCCGCGATCCGGAGGTGGCCAATAGCTGTGTCTCGCGACCCCAGCAGAGAAATAAAGATACGTGTAAAATAAAAAAAAAAGTGAAATGGTGTAACGAATAAAGGTAAAGGTAAAGGTCACCCTGGAACAGGCCATGAAGGCCCAGAGGGGGAGTAGAGGTATAGCTCTACTCTTTCTTTTTACCTTGGCACTAGATGGGGGTCGGTGGTGAACACCACGCCACGGCCACTTTACCCCCGGGAGACCCGGTACACATTGTACAGGAGGCTGGGTAGGCCCCAGGGCCGGTCTGGACGGGTGCTGAAAATCTCGCCCCCCCCACCGGGATTCGATCCCCGGACCGTCCAGTCCTTAGCGAGTCGCTATAATGACTGAGCTATAACATACATGCATTTACATACTTCTGCATGAGCCTGAGTTTAGTACTGTGACTCCTATTATGACTTATATCTAGAGTTTTTCTTGGTGAAGGGCCCCGCAGCAGAAGCTACGGACGCACCGCAGCCTTGAGGCTTATTGTGCGACCCTGTGATGAAGATGATTAAGTTTTTTCGTTTTTCCTAGTAATGGATCACCGGTGGAGTGAAATTGACCATTGCTAGAATGTCACTTTAAGTGGTGACATTTATAAAAGAAATACTGCTTTTAATACACATAGCAAAGTAGTGTGAGTTAGTAGTAAATAGTTTCATGATACTGTTTCGCGGATCTACGCAGAATATCTTCGCGTCCCATAGGTTGAAAAACACTATAGTCTTTAGAATGTGACGTTCAGACTACACGGCGTCACGTTCACTGAGCTAAAATGTTTAGGTTTAGTGATGTAAGAACTTCATATCTTGTAACCTGGTTACTGCTTGGAGACGGGAAAAGCCACCTCGTTTTCGGTTCGTAACAGTTTCACTGTAATTCATACTTGTGTTTATCGGACTTAGGTTTAGGGCCAGAAAACGTAGATTATCCAGTGCTATAGGGCAAGACGCATCTTGAGAATGTTCAAGCCTTGTGGGATGTTCAATTTATCCTGACGTTTCGAAGGCACTACACTTTGTCGAAACGTTGGTAACTGTTTAACTTTAAATAGCGTAAACTTTCTCACTCTGAGTTTTTTTTCGGTACTTTTGGTTCCAGAATAAACATGTATTATTTCCGTAAGTAAGTATAGCGACTTGCTACGGGCTGGACGGTCCGGGGATCGAATCTGGGTGGGAGCGAGTTTTTCCGCACCTGTCTAGACCGGCCGCGAGGTCCACCCAGCCGTCTGTACAATGGTTACCGGGTCTCTTTTTCGGGGGTAAAGCAACCGGGCGTGGCGTTGACCACCCACCCCATCTAGCACCGAGGTTAAAGAAAGAGTAGAGCTATACCTGTACTCCCCCTCTGGGCCTTCATGACCTGTTCTAGGGAGAACTTTACCTTTAAAGGAGAAAAAGGTAAAGTTGTCCCTGTCCACGCCATGAAGGCACAGAGGGGGAGTAGAGGTATAGCTCCACTTATTCTTCTTAACCTCGGCCATAGATGAAGTGGGTGGCAGTTTATAAGAAAACTGAAAAATTTATTGCTAGACCAATCATTTTATTCTGTAAATGAATTTTTAAATTATAGCCATGATTTACAAGAAAAGGATTTTGCATAATAGATTTAATGTCACATATATAATTGTTTTTATATTGTAATGGAAATTAATTTTAGAGGCTAGATATGAAGATTGATTAATGTATGTGAATGTGTATGTGTTGTCATGACTGCTGATTAATGTATGTGAATGTGTATGTGTTGTCATGACTGCTGATTAATGTATGTGAATGTGTATGTGTTGTCATGACTGCTGATTAATGTATGTGAATGTGTATGTGTTGTCATGACTACTGATTAATGTATGTGAATGTGTATGTGTTGTCATGACTGCTGATTAATGTATGTGAATGTGTATGTGTTGTCATGACTGCTGATTAATGTATGTGAATGTGTATGTGTTGTCATGACTGCTGATTAATGTATGTGAATGTGTGTGTGTTGTCATGACTACTGATTAATGTATGTGAATGTGTATGTGTTGTCATGACTGCTGATTAATGTATGTGAATGTGTGTGTGTTGTCATGACTACTGATTAATGTATGTGAATGTGTATGTGTTGTCATGACTGCTGATTAATGTATGTGAATGTGTGTGTGTTGTCATGACTGCTGATTAATGTATGTGAATGTGTATGTGTTGTCATGACTACTGATTAATGTATGTGAATGTGTGTGTGTTGTCATGACTGCTGATTAATGTATGTGAATGTGTATGTGTTGTCATGACTACTGATTAATGTATGTGAATGTGTGTGTGTTGTCATGACTGCTGATTAATGTATGTGAATGTGTATGTGTTGTCATGACTACTGATTAATGTATGTGAATGTGTGTGTTGTCATGACTGCTGATTAATGTATGTGAATGTGTATGTGTTGTCATGACTGCTGATTAATTCACCATATTCAATTATAAGTGTTTTGTACATATGATATGACACGATTGCTAAGCAGTCAAGCTTACAAATTATACGTGTTGGTGTGGTATATTGTGTGATGTGTTGTATTTTGTAGTGGTGTTGTATTTATGTTGTATTCTATCGCTTTATACTTTTGTGTCACATTGACGGGTTTTATATTCAGAGCCGTGAGGCGAATTTGATGAATCTATGAAACAAGATATGTAAATAAATAAATAAACGAAACGCCACGCTCCGGTCGCTTTACTTTCAGGAAAGAAACCCGGTACCCATTGTACAGTAGGCTGGATGGGCCCCATGCCGGTCTGGACGTTTTGGAGAAGAGAGAAGTCTCTCCTCTGCCGGAATTCGAACCCCATATTTCCATTAACATAATTAACTGAATGATCTTTGTAACTGATGTGTGATTCCCTTTGTCGGAGGTTAGAAACGAGGTTTAAAATACAGGACTTTTTTTTATCGTTTTCTTGATCACGGCAGGTGTCACGGGATGTCTCGTCGAATGCAGGCTCTGTATGCCATAACGCTGCCTTGCTTAATGAGACAATAAACACCCTGTATTATTTAGATGACGTTCGCCATGTAAACAGTTAGGGTATGTGAGTAATGTGCGATGCTGTGCCATGTATTGTCACTGAAATAATTACTGCGGGCTTCGAGTATTGCGACAGGACGTGAAGCTGCCTGTCTACCAGCTGTCCTGTGACAAGCGGTGGCAAATTCTAAGACGGTAAATAGTTAATACGTAGTTTGCGTGACGTAATACTCTCATTGTCTAAGGCGTGGGTCTGTGGCCGCTCGCTTGCTGGGATTGTGGGTTCGAATCCCACCGGGGGCATGGATGTCTGTCTGTTGTGAGTGTTGTGTGTTGTCAGGTAGAGGTCTCTGCGTCGGGCTGGTCCCTCGTCCAGAGGAGTCCTACCGAGTGGTGTGTCTGAGTATGATCGTGAAGCCTCAATAATAAAGAGGCCCTGGCCCACTAGGGGCTGTTGCGCCATGGGGAAAAGAATCTTGTTTAGTGCTGTATTTTATTCTTAGGGTGGGGTGGGACGACGTCTGTGTGCAACTGAGGTCTCTATAGAAACCTTTGTCCATCTTGCGGAGAACTGATGAATTAGTGTGGAGGATTCGTAGAAAGGTAATTGACAGGGGAAGTCCGAAGCTTTCGTAGTAACTCCTGTGCCATTACCACTTTATCCACCACAAATCCCACACATTCTGCCCTGACAATGAACCCTGATTTTTAAATAAATATTAGTGTTACAGAATTTGAATCCCAGGAAGATAATTCCTAAAAGTACCCACATCGCACTTTTCGTATGGCGTCAGGATTACGTAATTATGGGATGTGACACCATGTAGATTTTTTTTTCTATGGCTCGACAGCCCTATATGGGCCTGGGCCTCCTCGTTTCGTCGAGGTTTCACGATCACACACACTCAGACACACCACAGTCGGTAGGACTCCTCTGGACGAGGGACCAGCTCGTCGCAGAGACCTCTACCTGACAACACACAACACTTACAACAGACAGACATCCATACCCCCGGTGGGATTTTTTTTTTTTGCCTCTTTGGGGTTTTTCCCCTTTGATCCATTTTTGTACTGTTTAAATCCTTTCGTCCTTCATGTCACTTTACGTTCCATGCTACCGTCCTTACGACAAACACAACACAAACATCCATGCCCCCGGTGGGATTCGAACCCACGATCCTAGTAAGCGAGCGGCCGAAGACCCACGCCTTAGACCGCACGGCCACTGGGATCGGCATGTAGGTTGTTATATAGGTATAAATGTTTCGGAGGAAACTGCTGCTTCCATCTTCAAGTTTCCTGTGGATGGCGTCAGTAGGTTCTTCCGAAAAGTTGTTACCTGTTTGCCAAACTGCACGGCATCACATGACAAGTCCGTAATATTGATACTAACAGACCTGGGAACCTCAAGTCTGACACATAAAGTTGTTGCATGTAATGAGCGAGTGATAGATCAGCAGCCCTTGTGTACAGGCCGGAATTATCAGAGACTGTTTAAGCCGGGATTAGACGGCGCGTGGCTCGTCCAGTGACGTGACGTCACTTGCTCGGCCAACAGATCGGAACAGAAAAGACAATCTGGCTACACGACGCGGCGCAGCTCGGCAAATGGCGGACCAGCGGCCTTGCTCGGGTAGGTTCGGCTCGGCTCGGCTTGTGGAATAAGTCGTGTTGTTCTATGAACTTAAAAAGTCCTCGTTTGACCACTCCATTCTAGCCAATACCAATTGTGGGACAGAAACTTTCACTCTTCGCGCTCCCCGACAGCAGAAAACAAAGACCAGACCTAAGTGTATACAGACTTGGACGAGACTGGCTTGGCTCGTAGACTGCAAGCGCCGTGTAGCCGCAACAGCTGCCCGCGCCGAGTCCCTTTGAGGATCGTGAGAAAACCGCTTCTGAGGCGATCCCACGAGCCTCGCTCCACCAATCACACTCCGCGCCAGACCGGTTACACGGCGCGTTTGAATACGATTCTTTGTCAGTGACGTCAGTTATGACGTAAAACGAGCCGAGCCACGCGCCGTCTAATCCCGGCTTTAGAAGAGCCAAAGTGACCTATGTCACAGTTGAACGGTCACATAGGTCGGTGAATTCAGTTTACCGACGCTTTCAGTTATCTGAATGGGGCTATCAGGTTCTGAACACAGTTCAAATTGCGACACATGTAATCGGAAGGCCAGGTTGTCGTGAGTGGTGTATGCAAATTGCACAAGGGGAAAAAAAATATGATGGTGGAAATTTTCGGAACATGTTTTACAAACTGCTTGATACATGGCCGTGCCATGGCTCAGGCGGTTAGTCGCCGGCCTCTCACCGCGGAGACCCGGGTTCGATCCCGCGTCGGTGCATGTGGGATTTGTGGTGGACAAAGTGGCACTGGCGCAGGTTTTTCTCCGAGTACTTCGGTTTTCCCCTGTCAATTTCACTCCACCGGTGCTCCATTAAAGTGGAAAAATTAATCTCCATCACAGGGTTGCACAATAAGCCTGAAGGCTGCGGTGCGTCCGTAGCATCTGCTGCGGGGCCCTTCACCCCCCCCCCCCAAAAAAAAAAGCACAAGGAAAAAAATGATCGTGGAAATTTTTGCAACAGGTTTTACAAACTACTTGATAAACATTTTGGAAATAGCTGACGTGTGCTGTTATATAGCTACACGAGGACTTAAACAGGATAATAACTGTTAATGACGGACTAACGAGGACAGGGTTACACAAACTTTTTTTTTTTAAATCTGGGAAACGCCTCAAAATTCTAGGCACCAGGAGGGGTGACATGAAGAAATTTCCACACTGAAGACCCACAAATAGGCGCCACCGTACAAAATTTAGTCGTCCGGGCGACTTGGCGCCCGGGATTTGTGCACCCCCAAAGGATGTGAAATTAAGCAATTGTGACCCCCCTCCCTTTTTTTTTTAACGTTCCATTCCAGTTGCGGTAAATTATGAAATATTTCAGCGGAATTATTATCTGGGTTGGGAAGAAAATTTGCCCGTTAAGCCTTGTTCTTTTCAAGATATTTTGTGTCAGACCCAATTTCAATGTGAGAAAAATTTTTCTACCTCGGATAAGCCAACTTTTTTTTTTTTTGTATTAGAGTAGTTAAAGATTATAAATCGTGAGTAAATAATTTCAACCAACTGTACTCTTGATGCGGCACGTAGCGAGAGTGGTAACGTGGGGGGGGGGGGGGTTATCAATTTCCACTTCCAATATGAAATTAAATGGGGAAGGTTTTAGGGTTTTGCTACTTTCTTCCGGACCTTTCCTTATTGCAAACGATAATGGTGTAATTATTCTCTTAATGGAAGTGAAAGGCAGTCTCTTAATTTGAAAGAAGAAAAAATCGCAAATGTTTAACAACACAATTGTAAACAAAACGTGCCGATCCAAAAAGGATTGGGGGGGGGGGGGAGTCGAGACATTACAAAATGATGGAATTTGGTTGTTTTCTTACGATAGTAAAATCTAGCTGGATTTTTAATCTAAAATCACCGTGCATCTTTGACAATCACTATTTAAAACACCAACTGGATGCACCTTTATTCTAAAAATGTGTAGATCTTTAAAACATTTCAATGAAACCCAACATATGTTTCGGCTCTGTATAGAGCCATCCTCAGGAGGTTTTTCTTGTCACTAAAACTGCATAATTTATAATAAAAACGTCATTTCCTTGGTTCAATTTGTAAGCACAGTTATTATGCAGTTATGCAATTATGCAGTTTTAGTGACAAGAAAAACCCCCTGAGGATGGCTCTATACAGAGTCGAAACATATGTCGGGTTTCATTGAAATGTTTTAAAGATCTACACATTTTTAGAATAAAGGTACATCCAGTTGTGTTTTAAATAGTGATCTAGCTGGATAACAAGGACGGCAGTAACAATTCAGATTGAGAAACTGAGAATACATAAGCAATTTTCGTGTGGAATGCTTAGAAAACCGGGAAGGAAGTAGGATGTTAACATCACATTGTATCTTAAGGAAGTAGGTCTTGGGGATTTTTAAGGTGAATGGAATTTTCAAAAAAATCGTGTCCAATAATGAGTTTTTAAAGATGTTTATGGCGTTGACCTTTCGCGCTACACCATTAATTTTAATTTGTTTTACATTTTTAAGAATGATGTAATAAAATGTACGTTCTGATATAATTCCGAGGCAAGAGAGACGTGGGAAGACGTAGACGTAGATGCATATATATGCTTTGACGTTCTGAACATCGGATCATGCATATAGCAACCACTTCTTGAGTTGGAAGAAGAAGAAAAAGAAGTCATATAAGAAGAAGCAGAGAAGAAAAAAGAAGTGAAACAAAATTATTTACATTTGGAGAGAGGGGATTCACAAAATATTTCCGTTTTGGTGAAACTGTTGTACCCCAATCTGAGGTTTCGATGCCAGTGTTATGTGTTCATATTTGTATGGGGGATTCGAATAACCTTTGTCCTATGCATCCCGTTGTGATAATATATCAAGTAATTTTAAAATAACCGTCAAGTCGCAACTAAAATTTATTATCAATACTTATTATTCATTACAACATGTTTCGGCCAACCTCGTCATCTTCAGGTAATACAAAAAAATATACAGAATACTTATGGGGTCAATTGCAACATTTTTTATAAAAGGAAATGAGATATAATTTTTACATAAAGGGTAAAAATCCTTAAGGATACATGTTATTTATGTAATTTTGAAGTTTTGTGTGATCTAGTATGCAAGAATATTGCCTTCAAAGTTTTAGCTTTTGCCTAATTTAGGGTTGTTGTATGTTGGGTGTTTAATAATGGCATATAATTTTACTGTCAGAAGATTTTGTAAGTAGTTCCCTGGTTTTAAGTTATTCTTTCATTGACTGTAGACTGGTTTAAGGTTTTAGTATTACAGAATATCTGTAGAGCAAGTTTGTTTCTTATAGGATAAGAGCTTCTTTTAATGGTGAATAGTTTATGAACAATTCTTGTATTTATATTAGTGGCTTGACTGTGATCTAGTTTTGGAGATACAGACTGTGTTATAGTTCTGGAGATATATATGTAGGTGGAAAGTTTTTTTTGTGTTACGTAGAAACTGAAGGATAGATTCGAACATTCGCGCGCAGAGCGTGGCGCTGTCAGTAGCAGCGAGCAGTTCTCAGCGAGCAGTCGACCGCGTCAGCAGTTTTCAACCCCACACAGAGCTGATGGGACTGCAGTGCAGTGTAGCCGGTATCTCTAAATAACTCGCAGCATTATCTGCCATTTCGTGGCCGCGTAGAAACGATAAAAAAAATGGCCAATTTTTGACTCATCTTTGTGAAAGTGTTGTGTATGTGTGTGTATTGAATTTAGGGTAACTACAAACACAGAATTCAATCCGCAGTTTTGTTATTAAGTAAAACAGGGTTAATATTGTATTACATTAAAAAAAACTATTGGCTATGGGGACAGAACGTATAGTGCATTATGTCATTAACGGGATAAAGTTTAATTTACAATTGCGTAATATCTTTTTATTTGAAAAGTATACGACGCCGGGATCAATAGTGCTCTGTGTGTGGCGACGCCATGGAATCGATACGAGAAAGTAACAGTTGAAAGTCGACTGGGATGAGTGTGCTCCTGACCACATCGCCACACCGCATATCTTGCATTCTTGTTACCTCGCCCAAAAAGCATCATCACCACCATCTTCATAATCACCAGCGTCATCATCCGTTCGGAAGAGGTGAACCGTTTTTACCGACATTACGTCATTGTTCGTACCACCGTGAACAGTGTAATTATAAACATTGTCACTTGACTGCAGAAGTGTCCGCCTGTATCAATGAGATATCCCATATCTGACAAGATATGAACACTATTCCGTAAGCAGATGTCTGTTTTATGTTATATGAATATGTGTGTTATGCTTATGATTCTAATTTGATCAGTGCTGGTATGTGTGCATCAGTGTGGGGTTCCATTTGTTGACGTAATTAGTTGTCGTATAGGTTGTTACAGTTTAAATTGTGTTTGTCTGAATATTCAAAAACTCAGACCGTCGCAGTCACCACTACTCTACATTTACAATTTTTGAAATCCAACAATTAAAAGTTTTTACCAGTTTCTTGAAAGGTGTGGTGTTACAGATAATGTCATAGTCCTTGCTTAAACGTTTTTTTTTTGGGTTATAGCCCGGCGTCAATTTTTGGTGTATAACCAACGTTTCGGGAACATTTGTTTGTACCATCTTGATCCTTATTTTTTTTACCAAAGACCCTGAAGATGGGACAAACAAGTGATACCGAAACATTGGTGATACACCAAAAATTGACGCCGGGCAACAACCCAAAAACTTTTAAGCAACATTACGACTACGGCGGAAGCGTTCAGTTACATATACAGGGCATACACAAAAGAATGGTGCGGTTTCAAAAGTGAATAAAAAATTTATTTCTCACCTTACACGGGCACAACGTACACTATCAGCGGCGGCAACTGTCCAAGTTTCTCATTTGGTAATTACAATCCTTCAATGTGTGCACCCTGGGTCACACGACACACATCCACACGGTAATCAAACTCATCCCAGACCCGGTGTAGCATGTCCGCTGTAATGGCCTGCAGTGCATGCGTTATCCGATCACGAATTTCATGGATGGACGTGGGCAATGGTGGTACATAAACGCTGTCTTTAACGAACCCCCAAAGATAGAAATCGCACGGTGTAAGATCTGGCGAACGGGGTGGCCAAGGGAGAAGGTAATCACAGATCTGGACACCTCAAAACGGAGCACACAGAAAGCCTTCTCCTGCTGCAACGCCATCTTTGAAACTGGCCCCGCGGCCACGCAGTAAGCATGAGAAGCGAACTGCTGGTAGCGCATGAGAAACTTGGACAGTTGCCGCCGCTGACGGTGTATGTTGTGCCCGTGTAATGTGAGACATAAATTTTTTATTCACTTTTGAAACCGCACCATTCTTTTGTGTATGCCCTGTATAATGTCATAGCCATTTTAGTGTGTTACTTAATATTGAAGAATGACGGTCGTCTGAATATTCAAACACTCAGACCGTCGTAGTCACAACTACTCTATATTTACACTTTTTGAAATCCAACAATTAAAAGTTTTTACCAGTTTCTTGAAGGGTGTGGTGTTACAGATAATGTCATAGTCATTTTAGTGTATTACTTGATATTAAATGATGAGAGTGTACAACCCGTGACTCGTAAGCTGCACGTGGTAACCGTGCTCTGATTACACAGTGCGTTTCTTTCATCGCTGTTATGAGCACGGTATGTGTCATGGAATGTACCGGCAGATGCAGGCTTTGTGTGCGATAAAGCGGTCGTGCTCGGCAAGGCAAGAGAGATAGATTTCCTTTGTACATGCGTTTCGCGTGTTTTTAACTTTTTCGTAACCAAGGCTAAACCGGTCGTGCACAAAAATTCCCCTCACAATTTTTTTTTTACAAAAAAGAATTGCTTCTACCCACGCTGTTTTAATTTCTCTGCAACAACCTGCTTAATTACTTGCTGTCACGTAACGTATAACACCCATGAAGTATTGTCCTTCATATAATATATATATATAGATATAATTTTCATTTCGATATCTGGTGTAATGATACAAGAGAGTGGAAGAGAATTTTAGCAAACGTGTTCAAAGATTATTCCACACGTCGGATCTTGATCTTTGTCACGCACGCGCAGGGATATTTTGAGTGTTATGTACTGACCATTACTTATATACAGGGCGTTCCAGAACTAACTGTTTCTATTTATTAATATTTGTACATTGAAAAAAAGTGATTGAAGGTGGAGTGATTGCAGCATCTTCAGTGGAATTTGCCTTTTTGTGTTACAGTGACTCAAGTTGAAGATTGAATATACTGCCGTCACTCCATCTTAAATTACTGTTTGAAATATGCAGATATAAAAATGAAATCCTTAGCTTGTTCTGAAACATCCTGTAGAAGTCTCTCACAAGAAGTGATCTTGTGTTTGAAGTCGTTTTTAAATGAAGACACACTGTTGCTAAAATGAAAATTTAGAATTTTGTTTGAAATTGTAGAGGGAGATATTGTTTATATTCGAAGAATATAAACAATTTTGGGAACACGTTAAAATTAATATTTAATATTTTTGTGCTTGCTTTATGCCAAAGGGGTTTAATTGTTTTAAAATATAAATATGTTGGAGATAATATAACAACGGATCTTGGAAAATTAAAACACGAAGGAAATTTAGGGTCTGATAAAAGGAAATCGGACCTCACAACTTCTCGGAATAGGCTTGTGTTCGCAACTGTTTTTTACAATTTTTTACAGTGTATATTGCAGCAACTGTACTTAAATTAGATATAATAACATACAAACACGCGAAAGTCGTGCTACATGTTTCGGCCTTTTTCGGCTATCATCAGGGAGGTATTCGACAAAGAAAAACACAGCGTTGGCTACTTACGTCTCAGATGTTCACAAAGTTAGTTTCGTTAATGAATATGTTACAAGATGTTTTGTCTGTAAAGTTCTGACAATGGTATATCACAACTAAGTCCATAAAGTTACTGAGTTTAGATATTATGATTTCTTTCGGCTTGCCACGGTTTGCTGTTTAATTATTCCATTAGTCTCTTGCACAGAGTTAGTAAGTTACTTCCTGTCGCTCCTTGCGGAGCATAGGGCCTCCTTTCAGAGGTTTCTTGGTCTGGAGGTGTGCATTCTGTAGTGAGTGACCAGTCCACTGACTGCACAATTTATACTCATCCTGATATGACTGCCAGAGCCATCTAGCAGTCAATCAGGAGACTTGGGTGAGAAATGGCCGCTGAATTTTGCTTACGAAACATCTCAATTCATGCCCGTAAGGTTCTTTTACATGCCGTAAATCTACGACATGGGACCGACGGCTTTACTTCCCCTCCGAAGGAAGTTGTGCTACGGATTTTTATCACCCTTAAAAATTCATCGACCTCGGCCTGGATTGAACCCGCGAACCTTGGGTCCAGTGGCGAGCACGCTAACCATTAGTCCACCGAGGGCGACCTTGCACAGAGTAGAGTTAGCTAATTTTTTATCGTTAAAATGCCCTTTTATGACCTCGGACGACACATATTGTTACTTGTTTACCAAAGGGTTATAAATATTTATAGTGTTCCCTAAATTGTGATTATAACGCTCAAAGATGCGTATTGTTATCGTAAATTCTCTTGCAGTCACTTCCTCTGTTACCCTCTGGTTTCTTATTACGGATTGAAATCACGTATATCGCATTGCATGTGTTGAAATAGATATCACGAAGTTTGCCCTACCGTCTGTGGAGAGTTAGTTAGTTAGTTAGTCCCCATGTCGCTCCAATCGCGGAGCATTGGGGGCCTCCTTTCGGAGGTTTCTATGGTCATGTGCGTTGATGTAGCGGGTGACCAACCCACTGACCGCACAAGTTCCACTCAATCCTGATGTGACTGCAAGAGCCATCTGGCAGGCAGTCAGGAGACTTGGGTGAGAAATGGCCGCTGAATTTTGCCGACGGGCACTACTAGTGTCTATGGAGAAATAGTTTAAAAATGATCAGGATGTTTTATAGTAGAGTTCAGTATAATAATAGGACCTGACAGGGAAACGAGCAGGAAGATGGATAAAACTTCAGTGAGAGCCATCATTATTTCGCCCCCCTATTTTGTAAAAAGGGGACAACCCACAAAAATCAATTTTTACAGGAGAAGCAAGAAGATGGCTCCGTTTTACACATGACAAATACTTTGAGAGGTAGGATATCCCCAACATATCTCGGTTATTCTAGAAGATGCAGTTGTCATGTTGTTACATATCCTACAGGACCGTTAGTTGAATGATTTGCTACACATATCTCAATTTCGCTCAAAGTGGCAGTTAACCCCTTTTTACAAAACAGGGGCGATATGCACTTTTCACCGGATACAGTTTCCAAGAAGTCCTATTCTTATTTAAAAAAAAATTAGTACGTGATAACCACAACAGAAATACGCCGTCTTTGCAAACTGGTCGTCGACTCAAAAATTTATGTGTGCCTCGGTCCACCTCAACGTTGGAACCCCTAGTGGCCCTGATTACATGAAGCCGATAGTCCAGTTGTGCCCATAAGAACAGGGCTTTGTGGGCAGGATTTGTTATTGGGGCGATCGAATGACTGAGAATGAGTACAAGGCCTGTGGAACAGGGTCCTTATTAACCGGCGAAGGGTCGCTCAGTTATTCACAAAATTCTTTCTCTTCTACCATGAAAATGGAGGTAGCCAGTTTTTTTTCCCGAAACGTCAGTAAATTTCTACCAGACTACACGGCGTCACATATTCGATAGTACATGTCTTCCGAGTGTTTTTTGTTTCACGTTGGCTCTGATAATAATTCGGTGTGGATACAGATCGGTCGTTGCAGCTCTAATAAAGGCTGCACAGTGTGAAGAATTATAAATTGCGAAATTTAAGGCTTCCGGCGAGGTATAGTTAGGGTCTTCGTTCTTCTGGAATGTTACTGCTTGACCTTTGAAGATGGGGCCTGTAGGCTGCTCCGAAACGTCGGTAACCAACTACCAACCTACGCCGCGTAACATCTCAGAAGAGCGAAACCCTAAATCATAAATTGTTTATTTTTTAAAGGGTGTCATTCCGTTGTGTTGTTTTATAACAGAAATCAAGTCAAGATCCGTCCAAACACAACTAAATTCCATTTATTATACAGAACTACATGTTTCGACCTATTTCAGTTTATCATCAGGTTCACAATTTGTGTTTAAAACATATTGAGGAAGGAATATAAGTCCGTAATATGAGATTAAAGTCACATTTTATGGACTTATATTGTGAACCTGAGGATGACCTGAAATAGGTAGAAACATGTAGTTCTGTGTAATAAATGGAATTTAGTTGTGTTTGGACGGATTTTGACTTGATTTCTGTAATAAATTGTTAATTTCTTTAAATTAAGTGGTGGGGGCGTTTTAGAATAGAGCCCAAGATAATATTTGGA
This sequence comes from Reticulitermes speratus, assembly GCA_021186555.1. NCBI lineage: Eukaryota > Metazoa > Arthropoda > Insecta > Blattodea > Rhinotermitidae > Reticulitermes > Reticulitermes speratus. Next base: position 50,992,265 of record JAJKFL010000005.1, read on the forward strand.
CCTAACAGGGAACGTAAAAGGAACATGGGGAGAACTGAACAGTGAGGACCATCACCCTTTGCACTTACCGCCAAATATTGTGAGGATGATCAAATCAAGGAGCGTGAAGAGTCGCTGTATGGAGCAGTCCTTATTAAGGGGCCAAGAGTCACTCAGGCTGTCCACAAATTCCCTATCTTTTACCATGAAGATTGGGGGCACGCGGTGGCTCAGCCACAAGCCGGAAGGTCGCGGGTTCGATTCTCGATGGTGTCATTGGACTTCTTCATTGACATAATCCTTCCGGCGCTATGACCCTGGGGTCGACTCAACCTCTAACAGAAATGAGTACTAGAAATATCTCCTGGGGGTAAATGCGGCCGGTGCATATGGCTGACAACCTTACCACCTTCATGTGCAGATTGTCTAGAAATTCTGGGAGCCTCAACCTCTTGGATCCCTAAGGGCCTGTCAAGGCCTGTAATGGGATTGCTTTACATTTTTTTTTTTTACCTTTTACTATGAAGATTAAGGTAGCGTGTTCCTCTGAAAATGCGTACCTTTCTGCAAGACTACACGGCGTCACATCTTAGACGATGGTATCCTTTATAATCCCCCACGTGAGATCCTCAAATCTCATTAATAAATGCACCCCGTTAGAACACCGAAGTTTTTTTTTTAACCATATTCAGAAGAGGGACGAGTTTAGTCGGAAATACTGAAAGCTCAGAGGTCACTTTGTGTAAACAATGTTAAAATTCTTACTGGGATATAAGGTTATGGATTGGGTTTATCTGGCTTAGGATAGGGTCCAGAGGCATGGTGTTGTGAAACGGCAATGAACCACCCGTTTCAATAAATTATAGGGTATTTTGTGACCATCTAAGCTACTATCAGCTGCTCAAGAACTCTGATGTATGGAGTTACTTTTATAGGTACGAGGACCAGACAAATGAAAACCTAAAAGAGTGACGAAAAATTCGAGACCCTACTGTGTGCAGCTCTAAGGTCAGCAAGTCATCAGCGCGGGTTAGGAAAAGGTACTGTGTATGGTGGAATCAACATTACGTTGAAGAATTACCAATTCGTACCGAAACTGTCTTCACCAAATTACCTTTACCTTTACCCTTACCTTAACTGTCCGAGTTACTGCGTCCTCGTGTTCTGCATTTTATTACGGTGCATGAATTTCTGCTTGTAACATCCTTCCTGCATTCCCCGCTACTGCAGATAACCACGTTTATTCCATTCGCCAGAACACGGATGTGTCGACCTGTGTGAGTGATGACGTCACGCAGTTATGTTCACTTTTAACTGCGAAATTATTAGATAGCATCAAGGCGCCTGGTACGGACTTAGATTTTGTTGTACATCGTTTTGTGTATTAAGACATTCCACGTCGATTGCCGTTGCGTGAAACTTTTCTGTTACTATATTTCCATTGCAACCGAGCGTTGTTTTCAAGTGTCTAGCATTAGACTTTGTATTTTGGGGGTTCAGGGTTCAAATCCCGGCCTCGAGACCTGCCATTCTGGTTTAACGTTTTCGTAATCTTTCTCTTTCAGTCTAGGTAAGACTTTGCATGGTATCTCAAATGCCCTGACCCCATCTTTACGATCCTTTCAAATTCTTTATTTACTGTAGGCCACTGACTGGATAACAGAGGAATTGTATTTGGACTCTGGGGCCCACGAACCCTCGTATTCAATGCATACTGGGCGCTTCTGGGGGAGGGGAGAAAGCGACGAGGGCGTGAAGCTGACCACAAACGCAATTTAGTGCCGAGGTTAAGAATGAATGGAGCTATACCTCCACACATCCACATGCGTTCGTGGCATACACAAGGAAAACATTACTTCACTTTACCAGTCGTTGCCGCGTACTGTGAAATACAAACGGCGTAGCTAAGCAAAACATGAATCAATAACATTTCTATTGTTGAAAAAATCACAGTTACGCCTGTTTGGTCGTAACTGTTCAGAAATGGATTTGAAAGGCGCAACCTGTAGAAATCTGTGACAGGGACTAATGATGGAAACATTTGAACTCCTCATGTCAACAGGTCATTGTGTTTTAGTTCCTTTAAGAATGGTAAAATTTGTATGGAAGCAGTTGTGTCGAAACTAATACATTAGTGTTGCTGCGTAAGTGACGACTGGTCCCGCTACTTAGTAGCATGTCTCTTGTTTTCATTGAAGATGGTAGTGCTGAGAGGCTGTGTTCCGTAAGTGACGACTGGCCCCGCTACTTAGTAGCATGTCTCTTGTTTTCATTGAAGATGGTAGTGCTGAGAGGCTGTGTTCCGTAAGTGACGACTGGCCCCGCTACTTAGTAGCATGTCTCTTGTTTTCATTGAAGATGTTAGTGCTGAGAGGCTGTGTTCCGTAAGTGACGACTGGCCCCGCTACTTAGTAGCATGTCTCTTGTTTTCATTGAAGATGGTAGTGCTGAGAGGCTGTGTTCCGTAAGTGACGACTGGCCCCGCTACTTAGTAGCATGTCTCTTGTTTTCATTGAAGATGGTAGTGCTGAGAGGCTGTGTTCCGTAAGTGACGACTGGCCCCGCTACTTAGTAGCATGTCTCTTGTTTTCATTGAAGATGGTAGTGCTGAGAGGCTGTGTTCCGTAAGTGACGACTGGCCCCGCTACTTAGTAGCATGTCTCTTGTTTTCATTGAAGATGGTAGTGCTGAGAGGCTGTGTTCCGTAAGTGACGACTGGCCCCGCTACTTAGTAGCATGTCTCTTGTTTTCATTGAAATGGTAGTGCTGAGAGGCTGTGTCCGTAAGTACGACTGGCCCCGCTACTTAGTACATGTCTTTGTTTCATTGAAGAGTTGCTGAGAGGCTGTGTTCCGTAAGTGACGACTGGCCCCGCTACTTTAGCATTCTCTTGTTTTCATGAGTGGTGTGCGAGAGGCTGCTTCTAAGTGCACTGGCCCCGCTCTTAGTAGCTGTCTACTTGTTATTAGAGTGTAGAGGCTGTGAAGTGGTGCCCCGTATTGACATGCCCTTTTCATGAAGATGTGTCTGAAGGTGTGTTGAAGGGCTGGTCCTTAGTGACATGCCTGTTCTTAGTGGAGTGTCTGGTTTTCTGAAGTGGGCTGGCCCGTACTAGTAGCGGTCCTGTTTCTTGAAGATGTATGCTGAGGCTTGTTCTAAGTGAGCTGCCGCTATTAAGTACATGCCCTTTTCATGCTGTTTTCTGAGAGTGTGTTCCGAAGTTTGAACGGCCCGCTACTTAGTAGCATGTTCTTGTTTTCATTGAAGATGGTAGTGCTGAGAGGCTGTGTTCCGTAGACGACTGGCCCCCTACTTTAGTTCTCTTGTTTTCATTGAAGATGGAGTGCTGAGAGTGTTCCGTATAGACATGCCTTTGTCATGATTGTTCATGAGATGGTCGGTGAGACTGGTCCGAAGCACTGGCCCGTACTTAGTAAGTGTATTGAGCTGAGTGTAGTGCTGGCGTTTTCGTATGCTGCCCCGATTAGTGCAGTCTTGTTTCTGAAGTGAGTGTGCTTTTCGTAAGTCTCCGTATTAGAGATGTCTCTGTTTTTGAGTGTGCGAGAGGCTGTTCGTAGTACGATGGCCCCGTCATTGAGATGGTTGTTTTAGAAGTGGTTGTAGAGGCGTGTCCGTAATTAGACTGCCCTTTTAGATGTCTTGTTCATGAGATGTAGTGCGAGGCTGTCGTAGTACATGCCTATTATCAGTTTTGGTTATGAGATGTGTGTGAGCTGGCCCGTAGTAGACTGGCCCCGCTCTTGAGCATGTTCTTGTATGAAGTGTAGTGGAGCTGGTCCGTAAGTGCTTGCCCCGAACTGTAGTGCTCATGTTTTTGAGGTAGTGCGAGGGCTGTTCGATGTGTGGATGGCGTTAAGCTTGTCTGCTGTTTTCTTGAGATTAGTGCTGAGGCTTGTGTTCGTAAGTGACGACTGGCCCCGCTACTTAGTAGATGTCCTGTTTTATGAAGATGGTTTGCTGAGAGGCTGTGTCGTAAGTGACGACTGGTCCCGCTACTAGTAGCATGCCTGTTTTCATGATGGTATCTGATGAGGCTGTGTTCCGTAAGTGACGACTGGCCCCGCTACTTAGTAGCATGTCTCTTGTTTTCATTTTTGAAATGTATGTGAGGCGTTCCGAAGACCTGCCGTATAGGCATCTTTTTTTATGAATGGATGAGAGCGGTTCGAATGACATGCCCCTATTAGAGTTTTTTCTTGAATGTATCGAGCTGTTCGAAGTGACGATGCCCCGACTTGTGCTGTCTTTTATGAGTGGCAAGGCGTGTCCTAGTCGATGCCACTTAATCTTTTTTATGAGTGGTGTGAGAGGCTGGTTCCAGGAGGGCCGACTAGAGAGTCCTTGATGTGCTGAGAGGCTGTCGTAGTCGCTGGCCCGTACTTACATTCTCTTTTATGAAGTGTTGCTGAGGCTGTCCGAGGACGACTGGCCGCTTATATCTTTTTTCATGAAGATGGTAGGGAAGGCGTTCGTAAGGCGCTGCCTACTAGTAGCAGTCTCTGTTTCATGAATGTAGTGAAGGCTGTGTTCCGAATGCGAGCCGACTTTATGTCTGTTTTCATAAGTAGGCGAAGCTGTGTCGTAATGACTGGCCGCTATGTATGTTCTTGTTCATTGAGAGTGAGGCGTGTTCCGTAAGTGACGCGGCCGCTTTAGTGCGTCTTGTTTCATGAGGGTATGAGAGCGTGTCGATAGATGCCGTTGTAGCAGTTCTGTTCATAGGGTGCGAGTGGTTCGTAGTAGCGGCCCATTCGTCTATTGAAGATGGTAGTGCTGAGAGGCTGTGTTCCGTAAGTGACGACTGGCCCCGCTACTTAGTAGCATGTCTCTTGTTTTCATTGAAGATGGTAGTGCTGAGAGGCTGTGTTCCGTAAGTGACGACTGGCCCCGCTACTTAGTAGCATGTCTCTTGTTTTCATTGAAGATGGTAGTGCTGAGAGGCTGTGTTCCGTAAGTGACGACTGGCCCCGCTACTTAGTAGCATGTCTCTTGTTTTCATTGAAGATGGTAGTGCTAGAGGTGTTTCGTAAGGACACTGGTCCCGCTACTTAGTAGCATGTCTGTTTTTTCATTGGTAGTGCTGAGAGGCTGTGTTCCGTAAGTGACGACTGGCCCGCTACTAGTAGCATGTCTCTTGTTTTCATTGAAGTGGTAGTGCTGAGGTGATGTTGAAGTGACGGGCCGCTATTAGTAGCTGTCTCTTGTTTTCATTGAAGATGGTAGTGCTGCTTGTTCCGTAATGACGGCCCCGCTACTTAGTGCATGCTCTTGTTTTCATTGAAGGGTAGTGCTGAGTGGCTCGTCCGTAAGTGAGACTGGCCCTCTTAGTAGCATTCTTTTATTGAAGAGTATGCTGAAGGCTGTGTTCCGTAAGTCGACTGGCCCCGCTACTTAGTAGCATGTCTCTTGTTTTATTGAAGATGGTAGTGCTGAGAGCTGTGTCCGATGACTGTCCGTCTAGGTTGTTCTGAGTGTGTGAGATGTGTTTCCGTTGACTGTTCTTGCGTCCTTGCTCCGTTGTCTTTTAATTTCGCCTTCCGTATTGAGATTCTTTCTTAGTGTATATTTCGAAGGCCTTTGCATTCTTGTTTTGTTTGAGCTTCTAATGCCTAATAATGGCCTACTTGACTTTTTCTGAGATTACACGTTTCATGAACTCCCTCTTTGCATTCCTGTTTCTGAGATTATTCTGCCGATCCTCCCCGCATTATCATTCTCGTTTTCTTTTATGCAACTTCCGTTCTGCCCGACTTCTCCTTTTCTTGAAATTTCTCTTCGTGGAGACTCCCCCTCTGAGACTTGTCATAAATATGCTGAGGCTTTCCTATGAGACTGCCCCGCCTTAGACTTCTCTTGCATTATGTTCTGAACTTCCCCTCCCGTCAGACTTCTCTTTTCTGAAGATAGTGCTAACTTGCGTAAGTGACGACTGGCCCCGCTACTTAGTACATGTTCTCTGTTTTCATTGAAGATTGGTAGTGCTGAGAGGCTGTGTTCCGTAAGTGACGACTGGCCCCGCAACTTAAGTAGCATGTCTCTTGTTTTCATTGAAGATGGTAGTGCTGAGAGGCTGTGTTCCGTAAGTGACGACTGGCCCCGCTACTTAGTAGCATGTCTCTTGTTTTCATTGAAGAGGTAGTGCTGAGAGGCTGTGTTCCGTAAGTGACGACTGGTCCCGCTACTTAGTAGCATGTCTCTTGTTTTCATTGAAGATGGTAGTGCTGGAGGCTGTGTTCCGTAAGTGACGACTGGTCCCGCTACTTAGTAGCATGTCTCTTGTTTTCATTGAAGATGGTAGTGCTGAGAGGCTGTGTTTCCGTAAGTGACGACTGGTCCCGCTACTTAGTAGCATGTCTCTTGTTTTCATTGAAGATGGTAGTGCTGAGAGGCTGTGTTCCGTAAGTGACGACTGGCCCCGCTACTTAGTAGCATGTCTCTTGTTTTCATTGAAGATGGTAGTGCTGAGAGGCTGTGTTCCGTAAGTGACGACTGGCCCCGCTACTTAGTAGCATGTCTCTTGTTTTCATTGAAGATGTTAGTGCTGAGAGGCTGTGTTCCGTAAGTGACGACTGGCCCCGCTACTTAGTAGCATGTCTCTTGTTTTCATTGAAGATGGTAGTGCTGAGAGGCTGTGTTCCGTAATCGTGTGCAGATTGTTGACACCTCGTTTCCTTCTGTTTTACCTGTTCACTTCTCCTCTTTCCCGCAGACGTGTGCCATCACATAATAATTGGACTCTACTGGACTTCTTCTCTTTCCTGCAGACTTACCCTGTTTCCTGCAGACTTCCCCTCTTTCCTGCAGACTTACCCTGTTTCCTGCAGACTTCCCTTATTTCCTGCAGACTTCCCCTCTTTCCTGCAGACTTCTCCTCATTCCTGCAGACTTCTCCTCTTTCATGCAGACTTACCCTGTTTCCTGCAGACTTCTCCTCTTTCCTGCAAACTTTCCTTCCTTCGTGCAGACTTCTCCTCTTTCCTGCAGACTTGTACCATCACATAATAATTGGACTGTACCGGACTTCTCCTCTTTCCTGCAGACTTCTCCTCTTTCCTGCAGACTTCCCCTCTTTCCTGCAGACTTCCCCTCTTTCCTGCAGACTTCCCCTCTTCCGTGCAGACTTCTCCTCTTTCCTGCAGACATGTGCCATATAATAATTGGACTGTACCGGACTTCTCTTTCCTGCAGATTTATCCTCTTTCCTGCAGACTTACCATGTTTCCTGCAAACTTCCCTTCCTTCGTGCAGACTTCCCCTCTTTGGTGCAGACTTCTCTTCCCCGCAGACATGTGCCATCACATAATAATTGGACTGTACCGGACTAATGCACAGTTCCACATCCGTTCTTTGACACTTGGCTGTCAGTGCTAATGTCCATTTGGTGTTCATTCCTCTCGTGTTTCTTCCGCGACCAGACTGACTCAATGCATGTACGACGTAATACGTACAGCACTGTCTGCTGCCCTGTAAAAGAACAACACAGGCAATGTATATATAAAGAAACATTGAGGCGCGTTCGCATAACAATTGTTGCCATGGAAAAGCAATAAGTATTACATGTTATGAGTGTGCGTCTGTATTCTCGCATCTTTTCTGCGCCGTATTATGTTGTGATCTATGGCCTGTCTGGCTGTACCATATTTTTTCACATTGTCTCATAAATGTCACGATTTTCGAAAAGACGTTATTGAACATAAAATGTGTGTTTTGATTTTCTCTACAGCTTTTATCTGAAACATTTCTCATTCTAAGAAGAATTCAGCGAGATATTATCATAAATGTACATAGGTCTTCATGTAGAGTACCGTTATTCTTGTCAGATTTTAAAGAAAGTTGAATTTTCTGAACAGATTTTCGAAAAATACTCACATAAAATTTCGTGAAAATCCTTCTAGTGGGAGCCAAGTTGTTCCATGCGGACGGACAGACAGACAGATATGACGAAGCTAATAGTCGCACTTTTCGCAATTTTGCGAACGTGCCAAAAAAGATGTAGAAATGTATAGCTTATGCACATTTCCTGAATCTCGATAGTGCTGTACTGTGGTTACTTTGGTTACTGTGGTTACTCTAGTTACTGTCAGTAATACTGCTGTACTGTGGTTACTGTCAGTAATACTGCCTGCTCTTGCTGTTGTTATTGTGCGCATTTAAAAAAATGAAATGCATAGTTCACCCTATAACAGGCCATGACAGCCCAGAGGGGGAATAGGGGTATAGCTCTACTCTTTCTTTAACATCGGCGCTTTACTCCCTGGAAAGAGCCCCGGTACCCATTTTACAGGAGGCTGTGCGGGCCTCAGGACCGGTCTGTACGGGTGCAGAAAATCTCGCCCCCACCGGAGTTCGAACCCTGAACCGCGGTAGCGAGTCGCTATACCGACTACGGTCTCCGTACCACCTTAGTTGTCTTAGTACATTTGCTATTGATTTTAAGTTTAACACATTTGGAATCCAAAATGTTTATTATATATATATGTACGGAATATGTATAATATTAAGTATATGTCTATTTTTGTATCTAATAAAAGTTCTCCCTAGAACAGGCCACGAAGGCCCAGAGGGGGAGTAGAGGTATAGCTCTACTCTTTCTTTAACCTTGGCGCTAGATGGGGGTGAGTGGTCAACTCCACGCCCCGACCGCTTTACCCCCGGGAAAGAGACCCGGTACCCATTTTATAGGAGGCTGGGTGGGCCCCAGGGACGGTCTGGACGTGTGCTGAAAATCTCGCCCCCACCGGGATTCGATCCCCGGACCGTCCAGCCCATAGCGAGTCGCTATACCGACTGAGCTGTTCCGGCCCATTTTTGTATCTAATAGTAGTCTAATAATCAGTAAGTGGATTTTGAAATTTGCTAGACGTAAACTGTGATTTACTAGGAACTGTAAATAGGTTAACGTTTTTGTAGTCCTCAGTGTGTTGAAGGCCGCATTTCGATTCTAAACTGCATACGTTTTAGAATTTACAAATATAGCCGAACCCGGCTATAACGTCATCGGTTTATGCGACACCTCGTTTATAGCGTTAGATATTCTGCCATTGTGATTATTGGGATTCCCTAGATGTTTAAATTTGCTTTGTCTTTTCTGTGCGTTTTGTACCTAGCACGCACTAATTTTATCCCATTCGACTATAATTTTCGTTTTATTAACTGTTTAAAACACCGTAAAAACATTACATTTTCCCCACACACTGTAAATATATATTTTTGTGTGTGTGTTTGTGTTTTCGAATAATTTTTAGAATAAAAAGCACATTAACCGATTGATCTTTGTAATGGAGAAGAAGTGTGTTTTCTGCAGTCTGTCTTACGGCAGGTCCGTAGCCTCTTCATTCTGTAGTCTGTCTTACGACAGGTCCGTAGCCTCTTCATTCTGTAGTCTGTCTTACGACAGGTCCGTAGCCTCTTCATTCTGCAGTCTGTCTTACGACAGGTCCGTAGCCTCTTCATTCTGTAGTCTGTCTTACGACAGGTCCGTAGCCTCTTCATTCTGTAGTCTGTCTTACGACAGGTCCGTAGCCTCTTCATTCTGTAGTCTGTCTTACGACAGGCCCGTAGCCTCTTACAAAGCGAGTTCTTCACAGGGTGCGATCTAGTGCTTCCTCTTTCAATTTCCAGTATCTCTTCTTTTCCTTAAGGTCATCCAGTAGCTGCTTACGTCTTCTCCCTCGTCTTCCCGTCATTTCTATCCTTCCTTCTAACTTTCCTTCAATCACATGTTTCAGAAGGCAGTTCCCACGCAAGATGTGACCAATCCAGTTAGCCTTTCTTCTTTTTATTGTATGTACGATATTCCTCTCCTCCTTGACTCTGTGTAATACTTCTTCATTTCTCACACGATTGGTCCAACTGATCTTCTCCATTCTTCTCCAGCACCACATTTCAAAACTTTCCAGATACTCCCGATCCACTTTCCGAAGTGTCCACGTTTCAGCACCACACAAAGCTACGCTCCAAATATAGCACTTTATTAGTTTCTTACTTAAATTTAAGTCCAGTTTGCTGGTGAAAAGTGATTCCTCTTTCAATTTCCAGTATCTTCTCTTTTCATTAAGGTCATCCTGTGTTTACTGTGAGGTAGGAATTCAATTTTTGTATATTATTTAGGCGAAATCTGTGATGCGCCATTATAGATTAAAATTAACAGAATTTTGCTCTTGAATACCAAGGCTGGTGAGCATTGCTTATTCCCTGGATAATTTCCATGCACGAAACTAAGCCGGGCCCTGGCATGTTCCACGGATATTCTGTCTCTCTGTGCCTGTCCGTCGTCATGCGCAACAGAAATATTAATTACAAATTGCTGTACATAATCTATAGTAATCGCAAATACATCTGCACAGATATTGACGGAAACATCAATTCCAACTGTTAATTTCTCTCTTTACACTTTAAGCCATTCACACGAAAATTAGCAAATTATATCCGCTCAAGTGGACGCAGTTATGTTTAATGGTTTACAAATCAGAGATCAGAATATGGTAGAGTAGGCAATACTGAATTGTTTTTAGCCGTCAGTTTCCACTGGTGCCATGTGAGCAGATTTGATACAATAAAACAAGAAAACACACCAAATACCTCACACAGAGCGTTGATGATTTTCTGCACGTAGACATGTGACGTGTATATACCGTTTTTTTTTGCTACATCCGTGCTGTATTTATCAGAGACGCTCACAGAGCGTTGATGGTTTTCTGCACGTAGACATGTGACGTGTATATACCGTTTTTTTTTGCTACATCCGTGCTGTATTTATCAGAGACGCTCACAGAGCGTTGATGATTTTCTGCACGTAGACATGTGACGTGTATATACCGTTTTTTTTTGCTACATCCGTGCTGTATTTATTAGAGACGCTCACAGAGCGTTGATGATTTTCTGCACGTAGACATGTGACGTGTATATACCGTTTTTTTGCTACATCCGTGCTGTATTTATCAGAGACGCTCACAGAGCGTTGATGATTTTCTGCACGTAGACATGTGACGTGTATATACCGTTTTTTTTGCTACATCCGTGCTGTATTTATTAGAGACGCTCACAGAGCGTTGATGATTTTCTGCACGTAGACATGTGACGTGTATATACCGTTTTTTTTGCTACATCCGTGCTGTATTTATCAGAGACTCTCAAAGAGCGTTGATGATTTTCTGCACGTAGACATGTGACGTGTATATACCGTTTTTTTTGCTACATCCGTGCTGTATTTATCAGAGACGCTCACAGAGCGTTGATGATTTTCTGCACGTAGACATGTGACGTGTATATACCGTTTTTTTTTGCTACATCCGTGCTGTATTTATCAGAGACTCTCAAAGAGCGTTGATGATTTTCTGCACGTAGACATGTGACGTGTATATACCGTTTTTTTGCTACATCCGTGCTGTATTTATCAGAGACGTGCTAAAATATATGATGACGCAAATACCGTGAGTCAGTCAGAGGTACATGTGTAATGAAACGTGTGGCTTTTGAGGCTAAATCATATTCTGTTTCCTTTTAGAAGGAAAGTAAACTGTCGATACGCACTTAGAAGTACCATTAGATCATAGTGATATACAGGGCATACAGAAAAGAATGGTGCGGTTTCAATAGTATTCACTATTGAAACAGCACCATTCTTTTGTGTAAGCCCTGTATGTGTAAAAACTATATTTTATTTAGGATTGGCCTGAATAAAATATCCATATATAAAATTTGCATTAAGGTGGTTTAATAACGTTTCATAAATAACACTAAGTATTCCATCTGACAGAACCTTTATTTTTTATTAATTTTTTGTACGTTTTTAAACAATGGATTTAAATAATTGATTAAAAATTATAAAAAGAAGAGGAAAATTCACAAATTACCAACAAAATGCAGTATATTTTCACTTTATATTCTTTATTCTTCCACCTGTGGTGACCGGGGAAAAGAATAGTCCCACTGCTGCCCATGCAGGTCGTAAAAGGCGACCAAAATGGGTACCAGTGCCTGGGGGTATAGCTGGGCCACCCTGCCCCGGAGGTTATAAATTCGGCGGACTGGCCCTCCAGGTTTGGGGTTGGGCGACAGGCTGACAACCTGTGACTGTAAAAAAACTGATTGTTAGGAAACCTAAAATGTGGCCTCGGAACAGTCAGATAGAATGGAATCGACCTAGGCAATGGAGAAGGATTTACGAGTTGAGGATAGCGACGTGGAATGACGGACATTGTACAGAGCTGGAGCAGTGAGGGAAATGGTGAAGGAGATGGATAAGTATACCAAGAGGACGACCAAGAAACAGATGGTGGAATTGTGTACAAACAGACATTAAAAAGTGTAAAATTAACAACTGGAAAGAAAGGTAAAAAAAAAAAACAGAGCTGACTGGGAAAGGGCCATTAAGGAGGCGAAGGTCCGCATTGGACTGTAGTGCCACCGAAGAAGAAGAAGAAGATTCTTTATTTTTCAACCCCTACACACGTTTCAGCCTTTACCAAGGCCATCTTCAGGGGGCTCGTAAACTACATTCAATTCACTTCCAATGTTTTTGTCTGCTATCACATTTAGTCCAGTTTCATTGTCATATATATTACAGTCATATGCAATGTCTGTATTTAAAATATATAAAAAAACACAGAATATAAAATCCTTAAAAAAAGTTCGTCAATTTTCGTAGTAAAATGGTAAAATGAAACAATATGGTTATTTATGTTATGTCTTCCACCATTGGCTAGTTTACGAGCCCCCTGAAGTTGGCCTTGTAAAGGCTGAAACATATGTAGGGGTTAAAGAATAAAAAGTGAAAATATAGTGCATTTTGTTGGTGTGTAATTTGTGAGTTGTAAAAAATGCGCGGTGAAGATATATATATATATATATAAAAGAAGGGGAAAAGTTTAATCGTCATTTTAACACTTAATTAGGAACTAGCGTCCTAAAATTATTAAATTTTAAGTTATAAATTATGCACCGCGCCGTTTGTGTTAAATGACACACCGCCAAGAATTACAAGTCGATTGTAATTTATGTGTTATATTTTATATCATTTGTGAGATCTCGCAAAATTACATTTTTGCCTTCAGTTTTAAGTTTCTATAAAACAAACACCTTATGATGAACGGCTTGATCGAAACATGTAGTGTTTGAGAAAATAATATTAGACAAAGGTTGTGTCAGACTTAATACACAGTGTTATTTATGTAATTCTGTATGGCGATGGATAGCGTCAAATTAATCATGTTTCAGTCTAAGATACATGGAATTTTTAAGTTAAATTTCAACACGTAGTGCAGCCACGTGGAGATGAAATGCAGTCTAAGCCCAAACACGGAGCATTTTTGATGTGTCTAGTAGCTGCTGGGATCGTGGGCACCGGCGTCAGACACTTCTTTTTACCTGCCCCCAAAAGGGAGAAGTACGAGGGGCGTTAAATACGGGCACGTGGGAAGCAATGGAGTATGGTACCGCGCAGTAAACACACTGCGTTACGGTTGTAAAACCAATCAGTTAAAGCTGTATAGGGAAATAATCGCTGTTTGTTCTGAGATCCACACAAAACACATAAATACAGTCCGTACCGCGCAGTAAACACACTGCGTCACGGTTGTAAAACCAATCAGTTAAAGCTGTATAGGGAAATAATCGCTGTTTGTTCTGAGATCCACACAAAACACATAAATACAGTCCGTACCGCGCAGTAAACACACTGCGTCACGGTTGTAAAACCAATCAGTTAAAGCTGTATAGGGAAATAATCGCTGTTTGTTCTGAGATCCACACAAAACACATAAATACAGTCCGTACCGCGCAGTAAACACACTCCGTCTCAGTTATACAAACCAGTCAGTTAATGCTGTACAGTGAAATAATCGCTGTTTGTTCTGAGATCCACACAAAACACATAAATACAGTCCGTACCGCGCAGTAAACACACTCCGTCTCAGTTATACAAACCATTCAGTTAATGCTGTACAGTGAAATAATCGCTGTTTGTTCTGAGATCCACACAAAACACATAAATACAGTCCGTACCGCGCAGTAAACACACTCCGTCTCAGTTATACAAACCAGTCAGTTAATGCTGTACAGTGAAATAATCGCTGTTTGTTCTGAGATCCACACAAAACACATAAATACAGTCCGTACCGCGCAGTAAACACACTCCGTCTCAGTTATACAAACCAGTCAGTTAATGTTGTACAGTGAAATAATCGCTGTTTGTTCTGAGATCCACACAAAACACATAAATACAGTCCGTACCGCGCAGTAAACACACTCCGTCTCAGTTATACAAACCAGTCAGTTAATGTTGTACAGTGAAATAATCGCTGTTTGTTCCGAGATCCACACAAAACACATAAATACAGTCCGTACCGCGCAGTAAACACACTCCGTCTCAGTTATACAAACCATTCAGTTAATGTTGTACAGTGAAATAATCGCTGTTTGTCCTGAGATCCACACAAAACACATAAATACACTGAGTGGGCAGAACGTAGAATTGTTGAATGTTAAACATGGTGGTACATATAGTAACCACTGGGCTTTGAAGGGTTAAAATTCGTTTAAAAGTCTACGCCTATATAATTTATCAGAGATTGAAGGCGAATAAAATTATGTAGAACGCGTGTTCGAGGCAGCATATGGACATAACCGCAGTTACCGGCGTCTAGTTAAAAGGCAGATTCGCGGGTTTGGTGTTTTGGCTTTGTGCTGTAAGAAATGTGGCGATTTTCGCTAACAAAATTCAAAAGCCACGAAGGCGTGGAGGAGTGCAGATAAAACTGCACGCATTTTAACGTTTACGCTTGATGGAGGTGAATGGTTAACTTTACTCTCCGGCTGTTTAATCTCTAGAAGCCTGATATTTGCCTAAAAATCATTTAAGAATCCACGTAGTCGGTATAGCGACTCGCTACGGGCTGGACGGTCCGGGGATCGAATCCAGGTTGGGGCGAGATTTTCCGCACCCGTCCATACCGGCCCTGGGGCCCACCCAGCCTCCTATACAATGGGTACCGGGTCTTTTTCCCGGGGGTAAAGCGGCCGGGGCGTGGAGTTGACCACCCACCCTCATCTAGTGCCAGGGTTAAAAAAGAGTGGAGCTATACCTCTACTCCCCCTCTGGGCCTTCGTGGCCTGTTCTAGGGAGAATTTTACCTTTATCTTTTTACCTCACAGAAAAAGCACTGCGTCTCTTTTACGAAGAACAGCTAATTATTCTAGGTATCGAAAGAAAGACGAAAAATAGGCCTACTCGTATGTTGTATGGGCAGACTGCAGAACTTTTTCTGGTGGTACGCATAGTTACCATTGTGCTTAGACGGTTAATTACCGGGGATGGAGTCCCATTGTACTCATAGTTCTGTGGCCAGTGCATTAGTTGGAATGTTTTCCATCTAGTGTCTTCGTGTAGCTGTAACACGAAATGTGTCTCGTTCCTGGATTCTTCGTCTGATGATTTTCTGCGATGATTGACTACACAAAGATGACAGCCCCATTTTTCCTGGCGACGTGTGAAACCGAAATGTTGTCACTGGTACAACCAAAAACAATGTAATTCCATTCTCTTGACTTCTCCTGCAAATAAGTTTATGGATTTTGGTTTTATTTTCCTTTGAAGACCCAACATGCCGTAGGACCCTGCACTGTGACATATTTACTAATTACTTCGGAACGAACTAACAGTTGGCGGAAGTGTTTTATGTCGAATCTTGGAGAGGCTTGTCTTATTCTACCGATTTTTTTAATCTTGAGCTGACTAAGAATTTGTGTCAGAATCTTTCCCACAATAAATGTATGCATTGTATAGATAGTCATTTGTTGTATCTGTTATGAACACAGGCTTAATGCTATATTTCACGTCCTTTCTTTGGCATAACTTTGTGAACTTTGAACTTTGAACTTTGAACGGCCTGGGAAGCTTACCAATATTTCATGAACTGTTACTGACCTTCTAGTACCGTATGTAACGTCACAGCGTGGGATACAATGGTTCCTAAGTTCAAGGTTGTTAATGCATGCTTCGTGTGCAGCCCTTCTGATTTTAAATTCATCAGAATTAAACACAGTTCTGTGAAGGCCACCAGAGTACCTCTCAAATTATGCAAGTTACAATAAATCAAAATGTGTGCATTATGAGTAATGTTTCTTTCTTTTGTTTTGTATGTGATTTCGCTGGTGTTAGTTTAATTAAATATAGTATTGACATTAAAATGGGGTAATTGGCTACAGTTAATGTAATATGTTCAAATCAGTATATATATATATTTCTTTTTGTATGGCTCGACAGCACTATATGGGCCTGGGCCTCCTCGTTTCGTCAAGGTTTCATGGTCACACACATTAGACACACCACAGTCGGTAGGACTCCTCTGGACGAGGGACCAGCTCTTCGCAGAGACCTCTACCTGACATCACACAACACTCACAAGAGACAGACATCCATGCCCCCCCCCCCCCCCCGGCGGGATTCGAACCCACAATCCCAGTAAGCGAGCGGCCGAAGACCCACGCCTTAGACCGCACGGCCACTGGGATCGGCAAAATCAGTATATAGGCAGAGTAAAATAGCATATTTGGAATACAGTAAGCATTATCTATTACCAGATGGAATGTTATATCTTTTCGTCAAATTTATATAAATATGACACATTTTTCCGAGGAATATGATATGAGTTCATTTGCTTTTTGTATGTAAGTTTTTTATTTCATGGCTCCTGGTACAGGGACACCTTTTCTGTTACATTTAACATCAAACTCTTCTTGCACTGCTCATCCCTGCAGATAAAAGCACTATGATCATTATGTACTGTGGTAGCTGTTTACCAATCAACATGGTATAAAATCCCTGAAGACATAAGTCTTCAGGGACACCACTCTGAGAACCTCCAGTCTGGCAAAGATAACTTTGTTTCCGTGTTTCATTGAACACCATTTAGATGTATGGAGGACTTGAGTAGGTGTATCTTAACTCATTCTTAACCTCAGAACTGCATGGAGGTGAGACGTCACCTCCACCCCCTGGCAACTTTATTCCCATGGATAGAGCCCCCAGTACCCTTTGGACAGGAGAATGATTGTACCTCACAGCTGATCTGCATGCTGTGGAGATGAGAAAAATCTTTGCCTCTGTTGGGAACGAGTCTCCCTATTCCCCTATCTTTCATCCTTTAGACTAATCACTATACTGACTGAGCTATCCTGACTAAGATTAATATATCCATTTGGGAATGACATTTGCAGTTTGAGATCTTTTAGACATTCAGTGACCACAGTTAAATCTTGAATTTTCTGATAAGCCATAAAATGGGAATTTGAAGGTCCAGGTGACAGTGTCTGTTGTGCTACAGGATTTATGGTCATTATGGATATGGGAGTAATAGATTGTTTTAGTGCGATAACAGAAAATAAGCACAAGGGCGAAGAAATCCAAATCCTGCTTTTGTAACAAATGTATATTTTTTGTAGCATCATGAATGGACATGTGCTTATGTATTTGTATATGCATTTATATGTTTTGTAACCTGTTCTCTGGTGACTTATTTGACTAAAACAATTTGATTAATTCTTTTCAGTTTCTCCTAATTCTCATAAACATTACTGAAAAATCCAAAGAAGTAGTACGCCTGACAAGCAGGAACGATGGGTGAGAAAGCAACCCCCACTTACTTGTTACAGCTGAAGGCAATGCTAATCAGGAACCTTCTTCTTAAAAAACGAGAGAAAAGAAAGACTATAGCCGTAAGTACTGTTTTGTTGGTTTACATGAAACTGCGGGTTTTACAACAAAGACGGGGGTGCACAAAACAAACTGATTGTGTTTACCTCACAGGAGGTTATTGAACTGATCAGAGTCCTGATAATCTTATCATAATTTTTTTTCTTGTATGGGTTTTTGTGTGTCTCATCTGATAACAGAAAATCTTTTAACATTTTAAAGTTGTTCTCAGCTGATAATGTACATACCTCTAGGTAATGAATCTTACATTAACCCAGCTCAGTTAAGCCTGCTTTATTTAGTACGAAATTATTTATACTTTGTTGTCAATCTTCTTTATGTACTTATATTGTAAGACAGAGGTTTACTTAGTATTAGAGATAAGTATGACTGTGACTGAATATTAATAATTATTGTTGTGAACAAAAATAGTGCGTGGTGTGTGAAGCAATGTCGTTGAACCAATCAGACAGAAAGAACTTTGTATACATACGCAAGATATGCGAAGCAGTTATAAATCCTTACTCTTCACTTACTTACGTGAAACCTCGCAATTTTAGTGGGTAATTCCACTGTAATACTCGTATATGTCTTAAAATATTATGTTTCAAGCAATGCCTCTGCTACTGTGTTTGCTAAAGATTAAGGCTGATCAGCGTGTTGTGTATAATTATTGTTACTGTATCCACTGTAGTCATGATCACTGCTTTTGTTCACTTGCAGGAAGTGGTTTTACCACTGTATTCACTATGGATTTTGATTGTGATCAAGTTTCTTGTACCAAATCCAAACTTTCCTGTTATGAGCACACCACGGGGAGAGGCGGACCTGTTTGAGCATTTCCAGCAATTCAAGAACCACACTATTGCCATTGTGCCAAACACCACTGAGACACAGGTCGGCACATCACGTATTAGCCATAAGTGAAAAGCGACTCATGGCTCATGTGGTAATCTCTCAGCCATGTGTTCAAGAGATACAGGTTAGGGCAGAGGTGGACGGTATATGGCCTGTGAAAAGTCTATCTGGCCTGATAGAATGGTGAAATACTTATATTATGGCTCATTATCACTTTGTTTTGTGATAAGTAGTATAGAGGAGTTACTGTAACTAAAAAATAAATGAGATAGGCAGAGAAATATTTATTTTGAACGAAAATATAGGAAAGTGGGAATTTGGAATGATATTAAAATTTTGCTGTCCATAGTAAATTACTCTATTCAAAATTAATATGGGAAAGTTAAGTGGGCCCACTGCAGATTCGCTTTTGTGTGTCTTCTAACACTTTTGGACTAATATTTGCAGTTCAAGATATTTTGTCAAAACTAATTAAACAATATTTTTACTTTTTATGTCTCATACTGTATGTACAAGAACTGTCCACTCAGTACAAATTATTGATATGTATTTTATAATTTTGTAACTACGAAATTTGTGTTGTGGAGTTGTTGAGGCATAAAATTATGTGTTTGGGTTATACTCATTTCTAATTAATTTGTCACTTTGAACTCTGTTGCGTCCAGAAAGTTAGGTAAACATAATTAACTAGCAGTGACTGTCACCGTTATGGTTAGAAATATCCATTTGTATGAAGTCTGTAGGCCTGCATATGTGCATGTGCATGTGCATTCGTGCGTGCATACAGAGGCATACTTTATTAATGTGACTGTGCCATGATTGTGTAAATTAATAAAAACAGAGATTGTTATGGTCAGATTATATGTTGCAAGATGAGCGGTTTTGTGGTACAGTCGTCAGTAAGCTGGGTGGTTTTGTGGTACAGTCGTCAGTAAGCTGGGATTAAAAAAAAAAGTGGCTATAAACTAAAAATATTTACTGTGTAAAATAATGTGCCCCATGACCCAATTTCTAAGTACCATGGTGACTTGGCTCCCAGGATTTATTCTGCCCTGGCTTAAAGAGATGATATAAGTGTGAAGACATTTAATTCTTGAATTAGTGTTAATATGAAGTTTCTGTCTTGCTAACAATAATATTCACCTCACAGCATTTCCTGGACAGTGTGAATCAGCTGTGGTTGACGATGCACCTCGACCCAGGGCTCCATCCAATCAACTTCATCATGTTTGACACACGCGATGACCTGCTTACAGCATATTGGAAAGAACCGACATCTATCCCTATCGCTGTCATCTTTGAAACAGATGATCCTGTCAAAGGAAGTTTAAAGTAAGTATTCTTTTATTCCACAGAATTGATACATGCTCTATTTCCACCGTTTCTCTATGAACCCATGCTTTCCACCCTTGAAAATCTTGTGCAGTGTGTATGTAGAAGTTTACTGTGTTGTGATGTGTTTTGTAACACAGTGTATTTTGGTGCATTTCCCATTTTGTCAGAAAATCCTCATATTTTTATGTGTCTTTAATTTTGTTAGGTTTATAATATGTGCAAATAAATATTAGCTGAGGAAGAGAGCAATAAAGATAAACCTTTACTTCATCTAGCAATAATGTGTTTATAGCTTGCAGGAAAATGGATTTCATTTTAAAAATTATCATCGCAAGATTATACAGTAGCAGTTTTGTTTGGGGAACTGGAATGTAACCACATGATTGGTTTGTAACATCCTGCATTAAGGCACCATTATTATTAAAACACAAAGTAATTAAGTGGGGCAAGAGGAATGATGATGCCATAATACTGTAACAGGACAGATTATAGTATTGTTTAGAATATTCATTGTTTTTTAATATATAATGACACTAGTAATTTTGTTCGTACCAAAATATGCAATATAATCATTTGAAAATTACGTGGTGAGGGTCTTCATTAATTGTGGGTCTCATCAAATACTATTTCAGCGATTAAACTGAAGCGGATGAGGCGGGCGGGACATTAGGCAGGCACAGGGCAGAAAAGAAACGTGCAGGGTTTTGATGGGACAATCTGAAGGAAAGAGATTACTTCGAAAATGTAGTTGTAAATGGGAGGATATTATTAAATTAATCTTATAGAAATAGGAAGGGAGGGTGTGGAGTGGATTAATCTGGTTCAGGATAGGGAACAGTTGCAGGCTGGTTTGAACACAGTGATGAAGCTTTTTGTTTCATAACATGTAGGGAATTTCTTGACTGGCTGCAGAACTGTTAGCTTCTCAATAAGGGCTCACTTTCATGTAATTGGTGGTAGTTAAAATTAATAAATAAGTAAGTAATTAAGTAAGTAGTTAAGTAAGTAAGCTAAGTAAGTAAGTAAGTAAAATAAGTAACTGAGTTAGCAAACACTGATGATGTAAATGGGGTTGAATTCCCTGTTCAAACGCAGTGAGCCAAAAAATTATACTCTTATAATTTTGCCAACAAGACACTTAAACCTTCTAAATATTGATTTGTATTTAAAAAAAATTTTGCTTAGCAAAAATTATGAGTAGGTGGTAGATGTTGTTATTGCTGAGTACGGTGGGAAGTTCCCACAGGCATATTGCTTTTAGAGTCTAGTGTTCATATCGTGTCTAGTCTTGCGTGTGAAAGTCTTTTCAACTTTTTAATGCAGGTGGTTAACAAGTGCTTATGAAGAATGATAAATAAAACAAAATAAGTAACTATGGATCTTAATTAACATCATAGTAAATAAGAATAGATGTGCAAAATGTTATGGGGCTTTGACTGACAAAAATAAATCATTCTGCTCCCATCAGGTAAATATGTTATTTTAATTAGTATCTTATGTAGTGTCAATGTGGATACTGTTTCAAAACACCCAAGTACAGCTTGCCTGTGTAATGGTCTGCAGGTTAACTGCATACAGTTATGAAGTGAAAATTACATATGTAAATTACATGTTTACTGCAAAATTTCCATTTAGATGACTGTATTACCCACAACTTTTAATGTAGACTGCCAGTACAAATTTAATCAAAATCATTCAATAGCTTCACAAATAAAATATGCAGACTGAGAAAGAGTGATGAATGGGCAGATAAAGCCTGCCTATTATATATTCATTTTATGCTTTTCTCTTGTCCTAAACGTTCAGACCACATTTGGGGTCCAACCAGTCTCCTATTCAGTGGGTACCGGGATCCTTTCCCAGGGGTAAAGCTGCCATGGTGTAAAGTTGATCACTCACTGTCATGTACCGGGGAGATCAACAATGAGTGTAGCTATACTTCTGCTCCCTATATATGCCTTCATGGCATGCAAAGGGGGGGACTGTACATTTATGCAGTGTGTTTACAGAATGTATAATAATGAAATTTAGACCCCTGACAAATCAAGATATATTTCCACTTCCATTTTTTGTTGTGGGGAGAGGAGATATATTATAGCATACTTCAGCTATGTGGTCTTCAAGGTCATTTAAGAGGGGATAACAGATCAAAGGCACAGACGTATTCAGACTAAGCACTCGGGAAATTAGTGTCCCTTCATGACACATTAGCCAGAAGCCATAAAGATAATATTCGGTGTTGTATAACTGTGTTTATTGTATAATTGTTGTAGCTAGAGTTGCCTCAGGTACTGAAACTACTGAATTCCTGAAACAATACAGACTTCACAATTATGATGTTGGTAATTATGTGCACTTCTGTTAACCTGTTTAACTGTTTAATATTGTGGAATGTAGCAAATTATAATCATGTTATGCTGTTTGTTGTATGTGAGAGTAAATACATTTCAGTTAACAGATTAGTATGCAGTGTAAACTGAAGTACCTGTCATTCATCCAGAACACAGTTGCTTTCCTCGTTGGTATTGCAGTATGAAGCAGCTAAGAATTTAAATAAAGAATAATGATCAAATGGAGGAATTGAAATTTACTTCCGTAGTTAAAAAATAAAAAAAAAAACCAGAATAAGAATTAGAATTGTAACCAAAAACTCTGCCAAAATCGTTTCACATGCTTTAAACACGCTGACAAGAGTGCAAAGTAAATGTCATGCCTTTCATGTTCTCTGTTGCATTTGCAGTAGGAAACTGAAAACAAAACAGCAATAAATATGACAGTTATGCAGGCAGTTTCTGGGTTACATAATATGCAACTTATGTAACTCAGACTTATGTAAATAATTCTTATTAATTATTAACATGATTTATTAATATTACATATAATGTACTATTGATAGGGACAGGTGGTGGGCTCTTGTGAGTGCGGTAATGAACCTTCGGGTTCCATAAAACGCAGGGAATTTCTTGACTAGCTGACGACCTGTTAGCTTCTCAAGAAGGACTCTGCTCCATGGAGTTAGTTAGTTAGTTAGTTAGTTATAATGTACTATTAATATGATTAATTATTAATACTGTAATTATTAAACATATTTAACTTTGTGTGTTTCATATAATAAAACTGACATAAATAACATCCTAAACATATGTAATGATTAAAAATGCACACATAACCGATGAGGTGTGATAAATAAGTAGGGGTGGGGTTAATTCCAACTTAGGTAAATTTCGGCTTACGTAGATGTTTCAGGAACGGAACCTTTACATAAGTCTGTATATTTGTATTAAAAAAGTGAAATTGTTTCTGAGCTTGCTAAAGCACAAGCAGTAAAGGCATATGGAAGAAGGGAGGTATAGTTCCATGCGTTCTTAATCTCAATGCTAAATGGAGTGAATGGTCAGCTTGAAACCTTGGCTGTGTTAATTCCGGGGAAGTATTCCTTTGTACACATTGAATAATACGATTGTGGGCCTCAGAGCTGATCTGGATACTTAAGAGAAGAGTACATTCTGTTGCCCATGTTGGCAATCAAATGACAATCCTTTGTCATCCAGCTTGTACCCTGATCACTGTACCAACTGAGCTGTCCCAGCTTCTGCACTTCCATGTTTTTTTTAATGGCTCGAGAGCCCCTTGGGGGCCTAAGCTGCCTCATTTTTCGAGGCTTCACGATCACACTTTTTTAGACACACCACACTCGGTAGGAGTGGGCCACTGAGATCGGCACTTCTATGTATACTTGTACTAATCTGTAAGAAGAACACTATTTTGGAGAAAGTAATGGCAATGAAGTAAATAGGATTATATGGTAAGTGCTTCCAGTGGAGAAACGAAGAGCATAATAAAGGCATGATTGTCTCTATGTTACGTGTATTGAATATTTAATACATTTTTATCTGCTTTCCCGAGTAATCAAGATTAAAGTGTGTAAACCTATGATGTTATCCTTCCTTACATAAAGATGAAAAAGCTCAAACTTTGAGAAGGGAATAGACATTGCAAGTGTTTGTTGTTAGGTCATCTTATGTTTTCCTGTGTGATGACTCAAGTCGCATCACTTCTCTTCAATCATTTTTTTCTAGCATCACTTGCAAATTTACATGGATCAGTTGACAGAAGTTTTCAGTGTCCGCTTACGTTCCACAACATTTCCTTTACAATTCGTTGCCAAATTTCTTCCACTCTTCTTGATATTTTCTGGTACGTGGCTAACCATGTCCTTTTTTAGTGGTTTGTTGTATCATACTTGAAGTGTTGTAGCTTATATTGCGTTGAATGTTAGGGTAGATGGTGAGTGATGAACTGGTAAGGATTTGAGAAGAAGCAGCCAATCCCAATTGACATACCATTCCAGCGTTTCTCTGGAGGTCTAGAAAAACCTCAGTTAGGGTAGCCAGAATATCCTGACTGAGATATGAACTGGCACCACTCAAATATTTAGAGTGTTACTGCTTCACCAGGTGCTTGTCTAAACCATTTTGTTTTTTATTGTACCATATGCCTTATTTTCACTTTATTTTAATTGTAATGCACTTTTTGGTGGAGATGGCCCACAGCAGGGACAGCAGGTTTGTTTTTCTCTTCTCCAAAAAATTTTCAGGCCTTCTGTGGGACCCACCCAGCCTTCTGTTTAGTCTGTATTGGAGGTTCTATCCCAGGAGCATGAATTTGACAACTGACATCCATCTCGTGCTGATGTTCAGTATAAGTGGAGCTAAGCCTTTGCTCCACCTACATACCTTCATAGCATGGACAGGGACAACTTTACTGTATTTTGATATACTTTATGCCCTTTTTGTATGCATGTTGTACAGAACTCAAACAAATGACAAGCAATATGTCACACAGTGGCTTCTGAACATGGAACCCTGATGTTGTGCCATACTCTGCAGACACTCGAGTCTGGAAGGGTGCCAGCAGTAATGAGGTCAATGCCTACAGACTGTCACCGCCTTCTGTACCTCACAGTCATTCTGTTTGCTGTCCTGGGGAACTGACTGTTTCATGATATTTCTCATTTATCCTGAATATATTCTGTGTGGTCACTTCTACTTCATTGTCTTACCTCTAGTTACTGTGAGCAGATTTGGATGCTGTCTGTATTAATGTCAGTTAGATAAGCAAGGAAAGAGCACCTCTTATGTGAAAGATCCAATAAATTCACACGTGTAATTCCTTGATGATCAATGAGATGAAAATGTCCCGTGACAACTTTTGAGTGACATACAATTTCTGTGTAAAATGTGATTAAAGTTGAATACAGTGTGGCAGAACACAGTGCATGTAATCCACAATCGGTTTTCAATGACAGTTATGTATAATTTGAATTTTGTAACGGGATATTTCTGTCCCAGTGTTTACGAAGGAATTGCATGGTGGAGTCTGTATGCACAAATGTTTGGATACTCTGCATAAACATGATTTAATACTGGAAATGTATACTGCAGTAGAGACTACCCTTACCAAATGTGTTATTTAAAAGAAAAAAAATACATTTCTGTGTGCTCAAACTATTAGTTTATGTAAATAAAAATGAGTTGATTAATTTCTTTTATCTTAACTGTCTTATACTGAATTCTTGTGGCATAAGGTTATTACATAGAAGTCTCTTGCTGACATGCGTAATTAGGAACAGGAGTATATATTATGTTGTTGGTATTTAATTAGATATATATATATACCATATCAGGAACAAGTATTAGTATAAAGGTTGTGTGTTTCACATTAGTTTTCATGCCGTTCATTTCAGACATGAAATGTGGAGATATGGACAGAAACATACAATATACAAAGCTCATTTACTCTTTGTTATGCACAGAACTCTGAAGACCTCTCTGAAGAAATACTAAGCTCGACAGAATGCAGTTTTATATGACTAATTATACTCTTTTTATTTCTGATCAAAGAGTAGTTCTCAGCCCTGATGTTGAAGTCTTTAGTTTAGTGTATGACTACAGTAAAATGAGACCAGGGCAGATTTAAAACATTTCTGGGCCCTGTGCAAAAATAAATTTGGGGACCGCTACCTGCATGTGGTCCTTAACCGACAACGCACGTGGAGAACAAGATATGATTGAAAAGTATGAGAATCTGAAACACAACCAGCCTTTTTGGCACCCCTTTGCCCGAACGGTGGGGCTCAATGAGGCTCCATAGCTTGCAAAAAAACTTAAAACAGCTCTAAATGAGAGTAATGTTTTCAGGTATGAAATCAGGACCAACCCTTCCTTTGTGGTGACACCCTCAACCACTGAGTTGTATTCATCACCTGCCTCATGTCGAGAGAGTGTAGGACACTGGAGTGGCGTATTCCCTATAGAGACTGGGGAGAGTTGTCCAGTGAACCAGTACTACTACTCTGGTTTTGTGGCCATTCAAGCTCTGTTCGATTTCACGAAGATCAGGGTGAGTTTCTAGCACTTACAATTCACTCTGTGTATGTGGGACTCATGATATATTACTTATGAAACGGCAATTTATCATAACCCACTAATACACAATTTTACAAGAGACAGAAAAAACTTGACTGTTCCTCAGTAGACCAACACTTAAGCATGTTATGTTTTAAAAAAGTATATGGACAAACACTTTTTTTGTGGACACAACATTTTGACAGAAGGTGTGTTTGTAACCCAACTGTCTAGCAATGCGGGAATCTCAGTTTGACGAATTGTGTGGGTTACAACAAATTGCCGTTTCGTGAGCAATATACTGAATAAGAATTTTGGAAAATTTTGCACCATCAATGAAAGGGCTCTCAAAATATAAGATGTCAAGCAGTTAAACTTCAGTAGGAATAAGCGAGAGCCAGTTTTTTGAGCTTAGCATTTGAAATAAGTTCTAATGGTATATTGTTACTTACATTAAGAAAACCTTGAGCTTAGTACTTGAAATAAGATATAGAATATTGTTATTTACATTAAGAAAATCAGAGTGAAATAATTATTTATAAAGAAACAGGTCTGTGTGGTGTATAATTTTAATTTTTATGAAAAAAGTTTTGTTATCTTGGTTGTGAGTGAACCTGGGTCTCCTGCTGTCCATGTAGATGCTCTGTTTTATATTCCTGTTACACCCAGTTGCTACCAAAAACACAGATTCATTTTTCATTCACAGAATATATTTACATAATCCTCTTGGTGATTTCTGTTAGCAACAGTGGCAACTGAATAACTCGGAACCTTTCGTATTTTGTAGAATGAAAGTGAAATATAAAATGTATTGTCTTGTTATGTTTTAGTATATACCATCATACACAATTTTAATACAGAGTTTTAACCCTTTGTTTTCTTGACATGGAAAATTACCTGGCCTTGGAAGGTCAAGGGGTACAATTATCTGGAAGAAATAAATGTGTCAGCCTTATAGAATAGCTGATTTACTTTCTTTTGGGCTGTGACACCGTATAGTTTGGTACACGGGTAACATAGTTCCAGAGAAACTTTTCTACCGAACTACACGGTGTCATATCATAGATTCTTGATACTTACAATATTATAACCTCAGATCCCCTCATAGGATATACCTTAGGATTTTTTTGGTCGTTATGAGTCAGGTGTCATTAATAGTGCATGAGGAAGTGAGGATAACATGGTGGATGCTGAGGTGTCTGATGCATGGATCATGTTCTGGAGTAGTACATTCAATTAGAACCTTAACTGTAGTCCTTGCAGACAAGGATTTAGGTTTTTATGTTATTTTTTTATGTTATTCATATAAGGATTATAAGGATTTAGGTCTTTTCGGATGTGGCGTTGTGTTGTTGGGTGAATGTTTCCCAGCAATTT
The DNA here is from genome assembly GCA_021186555.1 of Reticulitermes speratus. Taxonomy (NCBI): domain Eukaryota; kingdom Metazoa; phylum Arthropoda; class Insecta; order Blattodea; family Rhinotermitidae; genus Reticulitermes; species Reticulitermes speratus. Next base: position 51,019,934 of record JAJKFL010000005.1, read on the forward strand.
GAAGGATCATGGTTTCATCAACTTCAGGGGTCAAGCAGTGCCTCTATGATCCTTCAGAACATCAGGAACTGCTCACCCAGCTACAAAACGTCACATCCAAGAAGTTGTGAATCCTCAGCAACATCACTGTGAGAACCTCAAATCTTTCATCCACCATTGCTCCATGCTCTTTATCACTGCCTCCTGAAGGGTGTGATAGCCCTAATCAGATGGCACATTATCCAATATTTGGTCTTCACATTTGGGGTTTTGTGTCTGATCTGGCCCTCAGCTGATTAAGAAGTAAGGAAGTTTAAGTTTAAGAACTTATTTGTGTTTTCTTTCCTAAAAGAATTCTGTGGACAGAATAAACATAAATTCTCACCTTTGAATTTAACATTATTTCAGAAAATTTACAGTGTGTTCAAGTGACAGAATTTCTGTTTATTTGCAGCTGGACTCTGGTGAGATGAACATTGAAGTACCACACATTATGCTTGAACTGTTTCCAAAGGAGGCATACACTGGAGGTGAGTGAATATCAGACTGCTTCTCTAATGTAATATTATTTATTTATTCCTCCCCTGCATTTTCAGAAAGTAAAATGTGGCACTGGGACAGCTTTGTCTCTAAGTACTTCGGTTTTCCCCTTTCACTTTTCATTATACCAATGCACCATATTCATTCATTCATTCATTCATTCATTCATTCATTCATTCATTCATTCATTTTTCTGTCACTCACACTAGTATGAATAATAGCATCGTTAAATAACACACACCATTGTTCTGTTACCTTATCAATCTTAATTCTTTTGAGCAGCTTAGTTGGCTTCCCTAATTTTTATTGCTTTTGCAGACTGGATGGTGGCCTTCCGGGTCGTGATTCCACTGTACATGGTGATGGCATTGTCACAGTTTATTACGTACTTACTGATACTTATTGTTGGAGAGAAAGAAAACAAGATTAAAGAAGGGATGAAGATAATGGGACTTCGTGATTCCGTATTTTGGTGAGCAAAGTGCAGGGTTTTGTTTTGACATGTCTGTTTATTTAAATTTAATACGCACTTACTTTTAACTAGCCAATGGGTTTCGAATCCCGGCAGGAGCAAGAGATTTATCTCTGCTCCAAAATGTCCAGCCTCATATTCAATGGGTAACAGGGGCTCTTGGGGCGCGTGGTGGCGTAGTTGGTTGAGGCACTACGCTACAAACCGGAACGTCGCAGGTTCGATTCCCGATGGTGTCATTGGAATTAATTCCTTGACATAATCGTTTCGGTCGCACTATGGCCCTGGGGTCGACTCAGCCTCTAACAGAAATGAGTACCAGGAACATTTCCTGGGGGGTAAAGGCGGCCGGTGCGTAGGGCTGACAACCTTACCACCTTCATGTGCCAATTGTCTACAAATCTGGGAGCCTCCACCTCCTGGACCACTCAGGGGCTGTCTAGGCCTGTAATGGGGTTGCTTTACCTTTTACAGGGGCTCTTTCCCCCTGGGTAAAGTGGCTGTATGTGAGGCTGACCTTAAAAATGAGTGGAGCTATACCTTCCCTTCCCATCCATGCCTTCATTGCATGTACAGGGATAACTTTACCTTTACCTTTTACAACATATTCTATACTTCAATCGCCCTAAAGTTTATATTTTGAAGTGTCTTCATCATAATGATGACAAATAAAATGCATCAAAAATCATGGTTTAGTCTGTATATGGCATACTGGTGCTTCACAACTTTTTCTGCTGCAGCCCTAAACTAGTAACCATTTGGATCTTCTGAACCTCAGACTCACTTTTTGTAGCACTTTCAGTATAAATAAGGGTCAAATGCCTTGTTTTCAATTTTGCATACCTCACTGGCTTTGATGCTCATTAATGGTGGGGGGTTGTTGGTGTAGTGGCACAGTTTGGCCTTCCTTTTTATAATCAACTATGTATGTCTGCTGGTTATCTTTTATTTTAATCTTTAAACTCTTTTTATAACTAACTAACTAACTAAGTAACTAACTAACTAACTAACTAACACCTTGCAGCACAGTCCTTCTTGAGAAGCTAACAGGTCGTCAGCTAGTCAAGAAATTCCCCGCGTTTTATGGAACCGGAAGGTTCATTACCGCACTCACAACAGCCCGCCACCTGTCCCTATCCTGAGCCATATCAATCCAGTCCATGCCCCCCCATCCCACTTCTTGAAGATCCATTTTAATATTATCCTCCCATTTACGCCTCGGTCTTCCAAGTGGTCTCCTTCCCTCAGGTCTCCCCACCAAAACCCTGTATGCACCTCTCCCCTCACCCATACATGCTACATTCCCCGCCCACCACAGTCTTCTCGATTTGATCACCTGAATGATATTTGGTGATGAGTACAGATCATTAAGTTCCTCGTTATGTAGTCTTCTCCACTCCCCTGTTACCCCGTCCCTCTTAGGCCCAAATATCCTCCTCAGCACCCTATTCTCGAACACCCTCAGCCTATGTTCCTCCCTCACTGTGACAAACCAAGTCTCACATCCATACAAAACAACATCCTTTATATCCCATTTATATTCAAAATATGCTGTAAGCCTGTGTATTTAGCAGGAACCAGAAGAGGACTCTAAGATTATGCGTGGAAGGTAGTGACAGTACAGGTATTGCAGTGCAGGAGTCAGAAATTCTTCTCTGTTTCTTTAAATAGTCGCTGTATTGAAAAATGTTTCAGGTAGCAGCTGTATAATTCAGTAAGATATTACATTTCGTTTCATACAGCAGTTCTTTGTATGATGAATTGTTTTTCAAAAAATGAATTGTTTGATTACAGTTTCATGAAGAGTATGCTGTATATGAATATTATGGTCTTTTAGATTATGGCATTTTGTAGTTTTGTGGCTAAGTTCCAGCTCTTCTGCCCTCAAGGTGGAGGCAGGAGGTTTCTCCGAAATGTTGGTCCCTACCCATTATACTACATGGCATCCTATCCGAACAGATTCTAATCATTGTACTTATCGTCTTGAGAATCACAAGGGTCACTTATGCAGTAAATTATACAACTTTCGATGTGGAAACCAAATACAAAGTGTTATTGAAAATTCCTTATTGTGTAGCATCTTAGAAGAATCATGTAGAAGGATGGATCCTCCTCTGTATTTTTTCACTGAACACATTTTTTTGATAAGAAACCAGTTGTGACATAAAGTTGGGTACCACTGCTCTATGTGGTAATGCATTGTGTCATTTGCTTGCTCTGTTGATTGCTTTTGTGTGCTCCATTGTGCTTATGTGTGTGCGCACAGGTTGTCCTGGTTTATCATCTACGGGATATTTGTGCTGTTTTTGACCATCGTCAGCTCGGTCCTGCTGTTCACGCTACAAGTGTTCCAGCACACCAACTTCCTGCTCATCTTCCTACTAATCCTGCTCTACAGCCTCTCCATCATCATGTTTGGCTTCATGCTCACCCCCTTCTTCGACAATGCGAGGGTAAGTCATCCTGCTTTGTGTTGACGCTTGCAGCTGAAGTGGCATACTAAGTAACATAATTGCTAATGCATAATGCCATCCAACCATGTGCAAATGCTTGAAGTAAAGAAGAGTGTCATAAATTCTTGTGAAAACTATCTTTAAAGTCATCAGCAACAGGGTATAAGCCTGGCTTGTTGTATCTTCATAGATATTTGTCTCTTCATCTTTTCCATTGTAGATCTATATTTCTTCTGCTGGTTGGAATGTATTCATGTTCTAATTTTGGAATGCACATATGGTTCATCCTTAATAAATCATGCATCTACTTATGTCTATTATTCACAGTAATTTCATTTAAATTATGTGTATTTAACTGTTCTCTTATTTCTGGATTTGTCTTGTGGTCATATAATGTATCTTGCAACTGATCTTGATAATTTCACCTTCAGCATTGAAATTTGGCCTTGAGGCCAGTTCCTGAGTGGTATGGTTAAAGGGGAATGATGTACACTGTGTATGATGTATTTTAAGGTGAGATATCCCTGTTGTGTGAAGAAATATATCTGTGTATGATATACATGGTGCATGATTACCTTATTCAGATCGTGTGTTCTTTCATCCTCTAAGACAATAGAAGGCTGTGCCATAGCTCAGGCAGGTAGTTACCATGTTTCTTGCCAGTTTATGTGGGATTTATGATAGACAGTGGCACTGGGATAGGTGTCTGTCTAAGTACTTTGGTCTTTCGCTGTCAGTATCGTTCCACAAAGGTGCCATACTCATTTTTTGTTTATCACTGACATTATCTTAGCAGTTGACATTGTTATTAAATAACACACTTAAACATACAATGAATAATATGAGTATATATTTTTTAAAAGTAGTTTGTGAGAATATAGTTCTATTGCATTTCAGACGGCTGGAATTATTGGAAACTTCGCGGTGAATATCATGAGTTTGCTGTACTTCATACAAGTGTTTGTTCGTGACTCAAGTTCTGTTGCTTTCTGGCTTGTCTCTCTTATCAGTTCATCAGGATTTGCTCTTGCCATGGACAAGGTAAGCTGGGTAGTACTTCAGTTTTCTTCCAAACTTTTTCTTACAAATTCATCCCCACATTTTTGCCTTGTTATTAGAATTTATAATCATTTTACATTGGTTCATCTAAAGACAACTTGAGCCATATTAAGTGGGTTCTTTATTAGCTTGGTATAGCACATTCTGAGGTTTCAGATAGAGGAAATGGACCTCTGGATGTGGAGGGTAACTGGAAATGCTGTATGTTGAATAAGTAGGTAAAAAATATCTGAAAAGATGTTACATATGGCCTTGGACTTGGAAGAACAGGAGGCTGAAGAAACTTTTGTAATGAGGACCTTCATGATTTGTTCATCACCAAACACTATTACAATGTCTTTCATCAAGAAGGCCTGGGTTCGATCCCATGTCAGTCCTTGTGGGATTTGTCATGAATAAAGTGGCACTGGAACATGATTTTATCTTAGTATTTCGATTTCCCCCTGTCTGCATCATTATACCAATCTTCCATACTCATTCATTTATCTACAGCACTGATACTATGTAATCTTAGTAGCTGAGAGCATCTTTAAATAACCCAATTTTGAAATTGAGCACCTATCCTGCCATTTGCATGGAGCGACCAATTAAACTAAAGAAAAATCTAGCCAGGACAGCTAGTCTCTGTTCTGAGATTCAAACCTGGGATCACCTGAATTTGACATGTGATTGCTGCCTGTTTGTAGATTTGGTATGTAGGCTCTAGTGGTTGGATAACATTAATATGAATATTACAGGTATATAGTATGAAGTTTTGACCTGGATTCAACTGTCTTAGGATAACTTCAAATGGTGAACTCTTTTGAAGATAATGATAATCCACCCTTATCACTTGATTGACTGTCAACTGCTCAAGGAAGACCTCATATGAGATTTGAGCAGTATTGGCGGGAATTCAGGTCTCCTGAGATGTGACACTCTGTCACTGGGTGAGTTGTTCTGATGTTTCGAAGGATCCAGTGTCTTCATCTTCAAGGGTTCTTGGACTTCTTAACCCTTGAAGATGAAGAAACTAGTTCCTTCAAACTTTCAGGAACCACACACCCAACAACACAGTGTTACATCCCAGAAGATCTAAGTCCTCAAGATGATATACTATGGACATGACAAAAATGCAGTAACAAAGGTTCCTTTTGTTTGATTTTCTGCTAAAATATTCGGGTTAAATTAACAAATGTAATTAAATTAGTAAGATTTTGCTGTATCGTGTCTCTAATTTTTTCACTACCAGGCATTAGTGCTGGACTTGTCTGGCCAAGGCGTGAATTTTGACAATCTGTGGTCGGGTCCTGGGATTCCATTTGGGGGCAGCCTAATCATGATGTCACTGGACATCGTTCTGTATGGCCTCCTTGCCTACTACTTGGACTGTGTCATACCGAGTAAGTTGTGACTTTACATCTGTATTATTAGTAAGTGAAATGTCTTGTGAACAGAATGCACAACATAAGGCCTTTTCTTCAAAAGTTAAAATGTCCTTAGGCATTTGACCATTGAATATGAGACCATCATGCTGTCTAGAAATGTTAGACACCAATCACGAGGTGACACAGTGGCACATCCCAGAAGAACAGACACCTCGTATTTATCTCATTTTCTAATCATGAGTAAAAGTTTTTATTTTTATAAATCTGTTTCTGAAGGATGTTAGAAACAGCCTGTTCTACGTGGCAAACCGAACATTTAATGCTGCTACTAAGAAAGATTACAAAATCATATCATATAAAGAAATTTGAGAATTGTGTTTATCATTATTATCTGAACTTCTTATGACACCATCATTCATTCATTCTGTAGTCTGTCTTTATGACAGATCCATAGCCTCTTCCAAAGCGAGTTCTCCACAGTGTGCGATCTAGTGCTTCCTCTTTCAATTTCCAGTATCTTCTCTTTTCTTTAACGTCATCCAGTAGCTGCTTACATCTTCTCCCTCTTCTTCCCGTCATTTCTGTCCTTCCTTCTAACTTTCCTTCAATCACGTGTTTTAGAAGGCAGTTTCTATGCAAGATGTGACCAATCCAGTTAGCCTTTCTTCTTTGTATTGTATGTAGGATATTTCTCTCCTCCTAGACTCTATGTAATACTTTTTCATTTCTCACACAAGTGGTCCAACTGATCTTTCCATTCTTCTCCAGCACCACATTTCAAAACTTTCCAGATACTTCTGATCTACTTTCCAAAGTGTCCACGTTTCAGCACCATACAATGCAATGCTCCAAATATAGCACTTTACTTGTTTCTTTCCTAAATTTAAGTCCAGTTTGCTGGTGAAAAATTCTTCTTGTTGAATGCTGCTTTAGCCATGGCAATTCTGGATTTTATTTCATGTGTACAACTTGCATCATTTGTTATCATGCTACCCAAATAATTGAAATATTCCACATTCTCCAATTGCTTTTCATCTATCATAATTTTTATTGGGGATGGTTGCCTTGAGATTCTCATTACCTTAGTTTTTTCCACATTTATTTCTACTCCATAGCATCTTCCAATATCCTCGCTACTATCTTTGCTGCATGTGCGGTGATGCTGATTGTGCGATGGTCACTGCATTTTGTAGCTTTGGGCTTCTTCTTTAAGGCAATCATTGTAACTTCAATGAAATCTGTGGACCACTCCCCAGTTACATATATGCTGTTGATCAGCTGTTTCATTAGTCAGACCACCTTCTCCCAACAATTTGAGTACATCCCCAGGTACACCATCATCTCCTGTAGCCTTCTTATCCCTCATCTCCTTGATAGCTTTTTCCCCTTCAGTTTGCAAAATATAAGGGCCTTTCTTGTCTTCATCTACTTCAGCTTCAGGTTCGACTTCTAGGTGTTCTGGTCGATTAGCTCGATCGTAGAGCTCTGTGATATAATTCTCCCAAATTTTCAGTACTCGTCTCTGATCTATTATCATATTCCCTTGAGAGTCTTCGATGCCAGTGTTTTGAATCCCATAGTTTTCTTTCCAACCTATTTCCTTTGTCTTCATGTACCCCTCATGACACCATCAGTGCATTTTTATAATTTATCATGTCACATAGGATCATTTTTCTTAAAAATTCTGCATTTAATTTTCTAGGCGAACATGGTACCAAGAGGTCCCCATGGTTTTGTTTCACACCTGGATTTTGGTGTCCCAGGAAATCTGCACCACGAGTAAGTTGACAATACAGGCACATGTTCTGGCCTGTGTGAATTGACAGTAACAGATTTTGAGTTGGTATACTCCTGTTTCATATTTGGGAGGTCCTGGGTTCAAATATTAGCCTGGAGACCCACTGTCCTGTCTCAGGTTTCTGTGGGATTTATCAGTTATATCAGCAAGTGCCAACTTAGTAACCCAAAAACCTCATTCCATTTCCTTTACAACTGATCATCAGTATTTGATGCTATATAGTCTGAGCTACATATGGCATTTAAATGGACCACAAGTGAATGAATGAATGAATGAATGACCAAATAAATAAACAGGTAATAAATAAATAAATATATTTATTTATTTTTTATATTTCCTTTATTGTTAAGATTTATGTACCAAATATGTAAAATAATTACATATTAAATATTATTTGTACTGTTTAATTTCCAGAAATAAACTTGAATGAAATTTTAAAAATGTTTAAATGGATGTTTAATAAACTAGCTATTATTAACATACATACCTTCATTTTGTTAAATGCCAGATGAATGACATTACATGATAAAGGGAATGTTTAAACCATGGTGCACATTTTATCATTGAGAGACTAGGCGATTTTATAGAGATATTCTAAATATGTCAGTTTTCATAGTCGTATATGCCTTAGATGCAGCTTGATTGTGGTTCCTAATAAAGCAATTCGCTAATCAGGATTTCGAGGTTCTCATAGTGGTGTTGTTGAAGATTCAAGTCTTCTGGGATGTTATGCTTTGTCGTTGGTTGAGTAATTCCTGATGTTTCAAATGATGATTATTTCCTTAATCTGCAGGTTCAAGCAGTCCAAGAAGAGACGCGTTGAACTGCTTGACCCTGATGACGACGACACTACTATTCTTTGAAATATCAGAAACTGTTTATGCAGTGACACATGGTAATATACAAGAAGACTTGTGTCTTGAGTCCTGTAATGCCTGTGTACCCTGTCTTTGACATAGATAAAGCAACATGTTTACACATCTAGTTCTGAATTTTTATTACTTGTGTGTTATTGAATATGTATGAAATGACAATGACTGATTTGTTTCAAACATTTCATTACTCTGTTTATGATTGTTAATGATAAACCCTGTCTTAGAGTATATTACCAACTAAGAAATGTTCCTGTTTGAGGTATTTTTTTCATAAAATTATTAGCTTTTACAATTTTGTGCAATAACTGATAAATTTTGCAATTCAAAAGGGACATTATATAATGTTCAGACTGAAAGTTTAGTACCTGAGGGCAGTGAAATGTGCGTGTTAATAATATAAATATTAAATGTCATACGGGCTTATATTGCATTGACTTATAATTTGCGTTCTCCTGTTCTCTCAGATTCCGTCTGTAAATGGTGAGTCAGGTTCATTCAATGCTGGTGAAGAATCAAACCGAGATGTTGAAACTGTGGCAAGAGAAATGAAAGGACGGGAAGCAATAAATATTGTGGACCTGTATAAGACATTCCATGCATGCAGGAAGCCTGAAGTCAAGGCTGTTAATGGTGGGTTGGATAAATACGTGCATAGAGCATGTTCACAGGTTGAAATGTCAAGGTTACATTTTCAGGCTTGAATTTTGTGCTTTTGCCTTTACTGGTAAATCATGGTGTATTTGTGTGCGTTTTTAACGTACTCATCTTCAAAAATTCAATTTCCATTATATTAAGACACTCAGTAAAACTGTGATGTTATATAATGTGTGCACATGGATCACACACTCACACGTCAAACGCTCTTATCTGTCCATATGTATACATGTTCACATATGTGATACGCAAGACTACTGAACAGATCACAGTTAGATTTCGTATTGAAGGTGTAAACTGCAAGTAAATGGGGAAACATTTTTTGGTTTGAGTTTTTAGGCTTTTGCAGGTGTGTGAATGTGGTATCCTTTCCTCTGGGATGTGATGCATTGTCACATCTCTCAACAAAGAATACCTCATGTTTTTGGTTTGTCTTTGTCCGGTATAATACCTATGTTCGATGAAACTGAAATTAAAGTTTCAAGAATATTATTAAAAAAGAAATGATGCAATGTAGATCTGAGCAGCTGTTTGTCTCTTATTCAAAACATTGTGATATGATGAGCATTTAACCGTTCAATGCTGTCCTCGGTGCACTGCATGGACCTTTGACTCTTTACATGCTATCGGCCTCGGTGCACTATATTTTGTGAATGTATTTAAGGGCATTGTAAAAAATTCCCATCCTAGGCAGTAGTTGGAATTTAAACCCCAACATCTTTTGAACGGTTAACAAGATACAACAAGAAATTATTTCTTATTCTATTCACTGTGATTAGCTTTGTAAAATTGAGTCTCTTTCTGTAATAAATCAAAATAAAGCCATTGAAATGTTGAACTCTTTGGAGAATACAGTGGTTGGTGTGTTCTGGTTATATGTTTTGGATTTAATGAATTGTGATTGTCATGTCTCTTATTAGATCTGACCTGTATACTGGGGTCTGTCCTGTGTATTGTGTGTGACCTGTATGCTACAGTCTCAGGTTTCAAAACATATATTCAAAACATTTCAGGTATCAACTTAACAATTTATGAAGGTCAGATTACGGCAATTCTTGGCCACAATGGGGCAGGCAAGACGACGCTCTTCAACATCCTGACTGGGCTTACAGCACCATCTGCAGGAACGGCCTTTGTGTTTGGATATGACATTAGGTGAGAAAATGTATTTGTTGTCAAAACTGCTGGGCCCGAGTGTGGAGGGCTGAAATGTAGATGTCAAAATGAGGAGTAAAGACACTTTTAAATGGCATCGTGCCTATTCCTGCAGCTACACTTATTTCAGTGGGAGCAAGTTCCTGCTTTTGGTGATTTATCGTACTTTTATATCATTTTGTGTATTTATTTTATTGATGCCTACGTTACGGTCTGGACGATCCAGAGTTCGAATCCCGGCACGGACAAGAGATTTTTATCTTCTCCAAATGATCAGACCAGCTCTGGCCCCCCACCCCAGCATCGTCTTCAATGGATACTGGGGTTCTTTTCCGGGAGCAAAGTGGCCGGGGTATGAAGTTGAGCACTGATGCCCATCTAGTGCCGAGGTTAAGAATGAGTGGAGCTATACCTCTAACGCCTTCATGGCGTGGACAGGGACATCTTTACCTTTACCTTTTATATTTTATTGGTGTTGTTGACATGGTTATTGTCATTCATCTTGATATTCATCAGACCTTCTAGCTCAAGCTCTAAGTATTGTGTGGAAAGAATAAAAGTACAAGACTTAAAATCTTATTGGCAAGTAAATGCAGTGAAGTTTTCTTAGGGGATTAGCCATGTCAGGATGGGAATTTCTGTCTTGACACAGCTGATTATGCAAAACAGAATAAAAGTAATAATTATTCTGCAGGACATAATTTTATTTAATTGCATTATTGAATTGTTACACCCTATTGACTGGTAAATAGTTACAGATGTCTTGAAGGATTATAGGGCCTTCAAAACATCTGTAACTGGTTTCTAGTCAACATGGCGTAACAACCCAGAAGATTTGAATCTTCAGCAACACTGTTGTGAGAACCTCAAATCTGTCATTACTCTTATTAGGGACCCCAATGACATGCACACAATCCGTCAGATGACTGGAGTATGTCCTCAGCATGACATCCTGTTTGATTTGCTGACACCTCGTGAACATTTAGAGTTCTTCGCAGCTGTTCGGGTGAGTCGCGTTAGCAACAAATATAAATATAGGTTCACAGTCATAATTTATTTTTAAAGTAACCATTTCAGTTTCGTGTCATTTATATCAGGAGTTCTCAAACATTTTCACTGGCATACCACTAAATGGAATTTAACAATTTTGCTGTTCCACCATATTTTAAATTAGAAGGACTGGCTGACAGCAGGGATGAGTTATGTAAAGTTTCCAGCAAGGCTGCATATTAGCAAATATATGTGGCTTATGTTTGATTTTTTTAAAATTTTTATCCTTCTTATATTACGATTTTTTTATTAAGGCCACGCACCAGTAAACAATGGTTGGCGTACCAGTAGCGGTATGCTTACCACAGTTTGAGAAACCATAACCTATATGACTATGTTTGCAGTTTTTATTGTGTTTGGTGCCTTTTCTTTCATATTTATTCATTAATTAGGCATTTATATATGAGTTGGAGAACTGAGCTTGTATGCCTAAGGTACAAATTGAAAGAATTGAATTCTGTATAATTTATTTTGTTAAGTAATGTTATGAAATAAATTTTAATGGGTTAAGTGAGCATGAGTGGCTTATACGATTGATTCAGGTGCAAAACCAACAGCCTATTAGTTGTAGACTTGGTAGTAAGATATAGGGTAATGTCAATAATTTGTTATGCTTTGAAGATATATAGACAGTGTTTGAAAGGGGCCAGTATATGCTAGTATATGATACTGGCACTTCTTTTCGTCTACAAATTTTATACTAGTACACCCTGTCACAATCAATATGTCAGTGTATCTCTTCTAACTATTGGACATCACTATGCATTTGTGCTATGAAGCAGAGTTGTGGTGAGCAGGAAATTCAGTAGCCTCTGATTACCTGAGTGAAGTCATGTGATTTGTTGCAGGGGATACGACCATCCTTGATTGAAGCTGAAGTCTCGAAAACATTGCGTGATATTGACTTGGTCGATAAGGCCAACACCATTGCCAAACATCTGAGTGGCGGACAGAAAAGAAAACTCTCCGTTGGCATTGCTGTTATTGGGGACCCTAGGGTTTGTAACCACACACTATTATACTGAGTAGTTAATTTTTACAGAGTTCTTCTTGAGAAGCTAATGGTCGCTCAGCTGATCATGACATTTTCATCATGTGGTGAAGTTTGGTGTTTATTATCACATTTGTAAGGGCCAACGATTTGACAGTATTCTGACCATGATGGATGTGTTCCATGGACGGATTTTCATAGAATTTGATATGTGAGTATTTTTCGAAAATCTGTCTAGGAAATTCAAGCTTGATTAAAATCTGACAAGAATAACATGTACTTTACATGAAGATGTGTGTGTACATTTATGTTAATATCTCGCTGAATTCTTGGAATGAGAAATTTTCAGACAAAAGTTCTACAGGAAATCAAAACACATGTTTTATATTCAATAACCTTTTCCGAAAGTCGTGCCGTTTATGAGATAATGTGGAAAAATATGGTAGATTAAGACAGGCCACAGATGACAATATAATACGGCTCATGCGCTTTGCATGCTGGATAACTGAGGCTACAGACACACACACACACTCCGAGTATGTAATACTTATTGTTTATCTACAACAACAATTGTTACATGAACATGCCTCAATGTTATGTTATACATACATTGCCTGTCTTGTTGTTTCATTGAACAGCTTTTTTAGTGGTGAATGAATGTGATTCCAGATCATTATCTTGGATGAACCAACAGCTGGCGTTGATCCATACTCCAGGAGGCATATGTGGTCTGTCCTGCAAAATAGAAGGCATGGAAAGGTGTAGTATAAATTCAGAGGAACTGTAAATAAATAAATTTAAAGAATTTTGTTTTAGTTACACAAAAGTATAATAGTAAAATTTGAAGAGCATGTATGTTCCTAGTTAAAGAATTTACTGCACACACAAAGATGTAGAAAGATGATGTCAGCAGAAGTTGTTCAAACAGGTGACCAAAACATGGAAGTATGTACCTACTTGCGATTTTTTCATCTTCAGATGGGCTGGCATAATATTCGTGTGCTATTCCATGTTCTTTTTCATAATTTTTCTTGGTTCATGATGTATTAAATCATTAATCTAATGGTTATTCAATTATTGCTGCATTTTCAACAGTTGACACCCACTGATCTCAACAAAGATGTATAATCATTTTTGTGATTAGTTTGAACACTATGATTGATCCTGTCTTCATCCATAGCATCATTCATTATTAGCTGTAAAATATGTTACCCCCTTTCTGTGAATGAGACACTTACACAAAATAAACCTTTAAATAGTATCCCAGTAATCAAATAAAATTGAGTCACAAATTGCTAACGATAGAAAATGGGGTGTTACATTGTAGCCCTATAACCATGTGACCAGTAACCATAGAAAACGAGTAATCTGTGGTCTTTTGGGTGATTACACAGCGTCGTGTGGTAATTATTTACCGACGTTTCGGGACAACGTGTCGGTCCCATCTTCACGGGTCGAGATCCAAGAAGGAAAGACAGCCGCTGACAAGGAGACTTGGCAGCATAGCGGTGTAGGAAATCTGTGGGACCGACACGTTGTCCCGAAACGTCGGTAAATAATTACCACACAACGCCGTGTAATCACCCAAAAGACCACAGATTACATCAACATTGCGGCGGAAGCCTGAAATCAAGAACAGAAAACGAGGTTTGACATCAGAATATGTTAACCATGGAAACCGATAACCATAAAAAATTTAAATGATAACCATAAACAATTTAAGTCAGCCCTAAAGAATTATTTGTATGCTCACTTCTACTCTATAGTCAAATACTTTAATGTAAGTAGAGAATGATAGACTAAGCTTAATCAGTTGTATTGTACCAGCTACTAATGTATGTATGCAATATTTTCTTGACTTGTTCTGTATCCAAGGTATTAACCTGTTTTGGATTCATAGTATATAAATAAATTCAGTTCAGTTCAATTAAATTCATGACAGTGATGTATGATACACTAAGGTGTGACTCATATGAAGGATGGGACTTACATGATGTGTTTCATAATTCAGATGAGGAGAAGGGCAAGAATAAGGGTAAGGGATTGCAAAGGAGTCTTCTGAGGTCAGATCAGACAGAAGTGATAAGTTATATAAGACTTTAAGCTTTTACAGTAACTGAAAGTGATGAGTTTAAGTTAAACCAACTAATGCACAACAATTATTAACAAAATATATTTGTAACCCCTATATATGTTTTGGCAATCAAGTTGCCATCCTCAGTATACGACACTTCACCGGACACACAACATCCCAAGCCACAGGATGAGATCAACATAGATCGACTATATGATTGTATACATGACCAACAGCCAGTAATAATAATAATAATAATAATAATAATAAATAAGTTAATTAAAACTTTTTTATGTTTTAATCGTCTAAGTCGAATCATATAACAATATTTGTATATAATAATTTTTACTGTGTTATATGAAGTATCAGCTTACATCACAGACTTAGACATATTGTATTATTTACTCTTAATGTTTAGTTTTATGACTATAGGCATCTATTCATTTTAATATTGTGAGCAGCATGTACACTTCCATTATAATGCCAAATGTATGTGTATCTGGATACCATAGATATTTGTGATTTTTTGATGTGCCCCCTGAGGATGGCAACTTGATTGCCGAAACGTATGTAGGGGTTACAAATATACTTTGTTAATATTTCTTGTGCTTTGGTTGGTTTGACTTAAACTTATGACAAAATGCACGGTACATATAATATAAAATTTGAAAGTGATGATATTTTTTGGGTTGCCAACTGTGTTATTTAGGAACAGAATTTCAAACATTTTGAGACCTTCTCTGCCTCCATCATCAGGGAATTTTTCTATAACTTTTATTCCATGATGATTGAGACAAGAAAGGTTTTGTAGATGTTGGACTTAATGTTATGAATCGATGTATTGAGTCGTCCAAGAAGATTTTATAATAATAATAAGCTGATTTGATTTCTGCTGTGTTAAGCAAATAATTGTCTGAGATCCATCATTTAATACTTCGTAATCAATTTCAGGTGATTCTACTTACAACACATTTCATGGATGAAGCAGACATTCTTGCTGATCGTAAGGCTGTTGTGTCAAAAGGCCGTCTCCGGTGCTGTGGTTCTTCACTGTTTTTAAAAAACAAATTTGGTATTGGTTATCATTTAACGTGAGTAATTATGTATCCATAAAGTATTTGTGAGGATTGTTATGGCCTGAGTGTTCAGTGTGCCAACATGCGTATAATACATTGACTTTGAGGAGACTTTTTATGAGGTAAATTTCACTTATTGAAATGTTAGTTACAGAACTGTTATTTGAGGATTCCAAATAAAAGTACATGAAATATAGGTGATCTGGAACCTTGTTACTGTTGTGAATGGAACCACTATGGAAAGAACCATGTTCTCAACAAATGAATAAAACAGCAAAGGCAAACTCAACTACTGTCAGGTTATGCCACCATATTGCTAAGTGATATTAACCTCCTGGATTTAAGTAACTAACTCCATGGAGCACAGTCTTTTTTGAGAAGCTAATAGTTCTTCAGCTAGTCAAGAAATTTTCTGAATTTTATGGAACCCGAAGGTTTGCAAGAGCCTTCTTTCAACCATGTTTATATGAAGAGTGAAGTTCACATTTTATTTGGAAAACTGAAGGGAAGAGACAACTTTGTAATAGTGGGAATAAATGGAAAGGATTCAAATGGATCTTATAGAAACAGGGTGTGAGGATGTAAATTGGATTTATCTGGTTCAGAATGGGATCCAGTGATGGGACGAAATGTGTCTGGTAGTGAACATTTTTGTTCTGTAAAAGGCACGTGAGTGCTTGACCATCTGGGAGCTGTCTATTTCTCAAAAAGGATTCTGCTTCATGGAGTTAATGAAATTTAATATTGGAAGTTACCGGTAAAAATCATAGCCCACCATTATATTTTTTGTAACAAATCTGTCATCTATGGCTGCCATTTTACTTGAAAACGGAATTATTTTTTAAAACTTTTTATGGTCAACAGTATTTGAATATTTCACTTATGTTACATATATTTATTTTTGTAATGAGGTTTGTTTATTTTTCCAAGTAGTTTACCATCTGTGAAGTTGTGCTACCTGTTAATTTCTTGGACTGTATGGAAATTATGCTGTTCCATGTTTGGTGACTAGAAGTTAGTAAAAATTTTGAAGTTTGGTTGATAGTTCAGAACCACATGAAGAGTTTAATTTTGATACAGTATTACACTGAATAAACTGGAGGTTTCATCTTTGTGCGTGTGTCTTTAATGTGGTGGCTGGTAAGATACATTGGCAGCATCTTTACGTTACAGACTTGTGCTTGATGGTGGGGCAAGGGAGGCTGCCATCACACGCCTTGTGATGAGTCATGTCACAAAAGCGGAGAAAGCGCGTCGCCATGGGAGGGAGCTTAGCTTCATCTTGCCACACAACGCTGTGGATAACTTTGCACCACTTTTTTCAGCCATTGAGCATGAGATCAACGCCAGGGCCAGCCGATTAGGAATAAGCAGTTATGGCGTTTCTATGACAACACTTGAAGAGGTGAGAACAATACTCCGACGTTTGCAGATCTTGCAAAATTGTGAATGCTGTATTCGTTAACGTAGCGTATGGACTTTACAGAGGCATTCTTTACTTTACAAATGGCATGTGACTTCACAGGACAAGAGTAAATGTAATTTCATATATAACCATAACAAAAGTAGGGCCTTCCCTCTGCTGATTATCATGAAACTCACATGTGCTTAACAGAATTGTGTGCAGATGGCGATTCATGCAAATCAGATAGTAAGTGTGGAAAGTACAGATAGAAATTCATTTATGCCTGTAAGTAAATTATGACTATTGTGACGTGAGTTTTCGTGAAACTCATTGTAACTCAATACATTTTTGTGAACGTCTCTTGTACTGACTGTTATCCGGATCTGATGAACAGTCTAAGAAAGTAGAGGCAAAATTTCATTATGCCATGGTGTAAACTAGTAATTATTTACATTTTTATGCATGAATATAAAACTATGTGATTAGTGTTATAATAATAAATAAAAAATAAATTATAAGTACCGTATATTCTCGAAGCTAATCCGCACCCTTTTTACAGTTTTAGAGGGCTAAAAAATCAGATGCGGATTACATTCGCGCGCGGATTAGATTCGCGGTCTAGAGCTGGATTTTGGAAAAATGATTGAGCTGCTGTACGTGCCGTAAGAACAATACAATACAATAATCTATTATTTTATTATTTATTATTATAATTTATTATTCATCAGACTCGCCGTCATCACTCGTAACTGAATCGTTATCCATGCTCTCCACCCAGTCACTATCATCTTTATCTTCAACATCGTCCTCCCATACAATGTCATCTTTGGTTCCGTCCAAAGCATTGCTTATGAAAAAACGTGAAGACTGCATCATCAATTTCAGGAAATCGTCCTTTCTTGGGTCCAGTGAATTTCCTTCGTGACGCCTCACACCCGCTGATCGCTGCCTTGTGTTTCCGCCATAGTCGAACGTTGCTTTCATCAACTCCGAAAATTGCAGCGGCTTTGCGGTTTCCATTCTCCTCTGCGCACCGAATAACTTCACGTTTGAACTTTGCCGTATATGAGAGTCGTTTAGATTTCAGGTGTCCCTCTTCCATAACTATGGTACACGACAAAGAACAAGCACCTCACACGTTTCAACAACTAAGGCTCAGCTGGCTTCAGACGAGATTGCGCACGTCTGTTGAGAAAGGCCCCGCCTCTATCGGTATGACTCATCGGCCACAGGCGTAGCGTCGGATTTTAACGCATTGGTAACATCCAATATTATTCAATCAGTCGCCCCGTGGGCAAGGGGTGGTTGAAGGAAAGTTGCGGATTAGAATTGCGAACTAACTTTTTTTCGTTTAAGAAGTCGCCAAAAACTGGGTGCGGATTAGATTCGGATGCAGATTAGATTCGAGAATATACGGTAAGTAACATAAAGGAATAAATAAATGAATGAATAAATAATTATAAATCATAGTAACTAAGGATACATTACATAAACATGTAAGTATATTATTTACAAAAATAATAATGAATTAATGAAATAATTCATACGCAGATTAATACACAAACTAATAAATAAACTGTTTGTTAAATAAAGATGATATTTAATAATCGAATGAAATAAGAAATAAATAATTTAAAATATAAATAAATTACTAGGTAAGTAAATAAGAAATAAATATTAATCCATTAAAAATAAACTAAGAATGAAATTAATTAATACATAATTGCGTTCATGATTTAATAAGCATTTGATAAAGGTATATGCGAATTACTTAATGTAAATAATTACTAATTAAATAATGTGACTGGAGTACCTGGCACCCAGTGAATAGTAGGCTGGCTGGGCCCCAGAACTGGTCTGGACATTTTGGAGAAGAGAAAAATCTCTTGTCCCTTCCAGGAAATGGACTCTGATTTCTTGCTTATCCTGTCTGTGGCTTGGTCACCATAACAACTATGCTATCCTAGCTCCCAATAAATATATAAATGAATAAATAAACAAAATTAATTATTTTTTAGTAATCACAGTAATGTAATTACCTTTTAGCATTGATTTTGTATTTTCTTTCTAGTCTGGTGATCATTACAGGTTTTTCTTCATCTGGAGAGAGATGAGGAAACAGATGGGACAATGGACAACCTGTCAAAGAAGATGGTGCGTAATCGTGCATTGAGCCGCTCACTCTCTCTTCAGAGTAAGAGTACTTCATACCAGAGCCTCCAGAATGAGGGTGCTATCATCACTAATACGGGGCCTACAGGAGATGTACCAGGGAAAGGTAGAGGCAGGTTTCAGGCTAACAGCAAATTTGTTCAAGATTTTGATATCTCCCTCTGTGGCGTTTTGAGGCATCATTGAAAACCCGAATTGATTTTAAGGGGGTGACGTACATGACGCATGAATTAGGTGGTAGTGTGATGGTAGGTGAGAACCAGTGATGGATACAGAAATAGTGGTGTTAAACAATGGGAAATTAATGTAAAAAATGATGAATGGGGAAGTTGATTGACATAAAGGGCCCACTGTGTACGAGTATTATGTTTATTATTTTGTAATATAAATATGAAATAAGTGTATACTTTGAGAGCTGTAAGTAGGTTTTATGTTAAATTAAGTTATAGACCAACTGATGCACACTAAAACCACTTTTTAAGTAGCTTTATTATTAAAATTGTTAAAATTGTACCCCTACACATGTTTCGATCCTAGGATCATCGTCAGGGGGTTTTTTTGCTAAAAGCTACAGTCACTTCAAACACATTATTTAAAATATTCTATCGGCACTTTAAAACTTATATATTATAAGTTAAAATCTTGTAAAAAGACTCGTTAAAAGTTGTAAAATTATAAAAGTACTGTTGATGGTAGATTGTGGAAGTGCTGGCGTGTGGGATCGTGGTATTAAAGGCATGTGAAATGTGAATTTAACATGCCTTTAATACCACGATCCCACACGCCAGCACTTCCGCAATCTACCATCAACAGTACTTTTATAATTTTACAACTTTTAACGAGTCTTTTTACAAGATTTTAACTTATAATATATAAGTTTTAAAGTGCCGATAGAATATTTTAAATAATGTGTTTGAAGTGACTGTAGCTTTTAGCAAAAAAATCCCCTGACGATGATCCTAGGATCGAAACACGTGTAGGGGTACAATTTTAACAATTTTAATAATAAAGCTACTTAAAAAGTGGTTTTAGTGTGCATCAGTTGGTCTATAACTTAATTTAATATGACGAAGATGCACGGTGTCAACAGTGTGAAATTTAGGTTTTATGTTGTTTTGGTCTACGTGCACATTGTTTAATTACAGTCTGTGGCTTTCAGGTGTAGGAGCTGGGGAGACACAAACTGATGGCATCATAAACCAAACAAACGAACATCACGTGACTGGACTAGGGTTGAATCCAGTAGAAACAAATCCAAACCAATGGCAGACATTTGTGGCACTTCTGAGATTACGAGTGCTGAGGATGTTCCGGGACATTCAAAAGCTCTACTTCACAGTCCTCCTGCCCCTCGGGTTTGCTGCATGTGGCCTTTATGTCCACAGTATCCAGTCAACAGACCCCAAGATGAAGTCACTGGTTCTTAATGGAGGTGACTAAATGCTGTTCATGTGCGTGTGATAATAGTGATATAATTGTTTTTTTTTCTGTTTTTAACAAATTCTTGAGTTTTCTCTATTTCATATTTGTCCAACTGTCTCCCCTTCTTGTTTCAGTTATTTCCTTTTCTATTATTGCCCCTAACTCTTACACTTTATTTAAATGTAATTTATTTCTCATGTTGGATGTCTGTTTGGATTTTCAAGTTGGTTAATATTTTCTCTTCTTGTTCCTGTGAGGCTCAATTTTTCTCTCTTTCACTGTCATTTATTCCTCCCCCCCCCCCCCCTTTCAGTTCCTCATTATTGGTTTCAGTCACTTATAATTTTACATTTTCTTGCTGTGTGCATTTGTTTTTCACATTTCATTTCTTTCCGCTAACATCACTGTGTCACTGTTTTGTCAAGTACTACAACTTGCTTTGCACTTTGTGTCTTATACATTAATTGCTGTTCCTTTTGACATTGGTTTGTCTTTGTGTGTCTTTTTCTTGTCACCAAACATACATACTAACAATATAATCTGTGAAAAAATAACATTGGTAGTCATTTGGAATCATTTAATAACCTTCGATCTGAATAAAAGTTCAGCGTTTCACATTCTATATGATTATTATTCAATTTAAAAGGATCAAGTGGTAGAAATGAGTATATTAAACCACAGTTAGCCAGATGCTGTCTGCTCTCTGATAGATTTTCAAATTTTCCAGACACTTACAAGATTCACACAAGACTTGCATTCCACAATGCGACATCAGATTCTCTTGACGAGTTTGTGCAGTCTTTGGAGGAAAGTGGGTCATCATCTGTGGATCTCTACAATGGGAACTTCTCTCTTCTTCTTGATTGGGCGCCGCATATGGCTGCACTCAATGTCAATGTGTGGGAGATGCCTGAAATTAGCATTACTACCATATACAACGACACAGCACAACATTCACTGCCTATTGTAATCAACCTTCTCAGTAATGCCTTTTACAGGTTAGAGAACTGTATGTATACGTCATTATTATTATCGTTATCATTATTGTGTTATTATTTTCACAGAATCTGCTTGAACCAATCTCAAAATGTGCTCTCAAGCGTGTCCTTGGTCATTCACTTTCTCTTTATATTGGTGGTCTATAATTCCATTCTATCCTCAGATTACTGTTTTCACTCCATACGCATGATCCTGCCATATATCTACAGTAATTTCTTCACCTATGCAGTATTATGAACCTGAAGTCCATCAAGTATTTCCACACCAAAGTATAACAACTCTTTTTTATGCAGTTTTCTCCAATGTTCTGTTGCTTCCGCCCTCTCGTACTCAGATATTCCTCTCAGCTCCTTTCAGAAACCCTCAACCTGTGATATTACCTTAGGGTCATGCACCATACAAAAAGCATGTGAAAATACGCTTGTGTATATTTTTTCACTAATAATATTTCTTCAAGTCAAAATGTGGCCACTGACCCTGTAGTACTGGGGGATTTAAAATCCCCTATTTCAGTAGGATAAAGGTAACATGAAGTCAAGCAAGAATTCATGAAAATATACATATTCACTCTAAAAATTTTATTATGATAGTAATTTACAAATAAGCACATTAAAGTGAGTTCTAGCAGAGTGAATAATGAGACAGATTCTTTTAATTGCTGCAGCTGGACATGTGCTTTGCCTTGGTTCTGTGCAGGATGCTGATGTCCAAAATGAGAGTGGAGTTTGAGCCTATCATTGTGAAGACGCATCCCTTCCAACAGACATCACAGCCAGAGGAATTTAATATGGGCACTTTTTCGTCTGCCATCTTTATTGGAATGAGTTTCATTCTCGTTCCTGTCAGCCTGGCTGTTGACATGGTGTATGATCGAGAGGTGAGTATTTAAGAGACGGGGAGACAGAGAGACAGCACACACGTGTTGGTATATATATAGGTAAAAGGTAAAGTTTACGCTGTCCACGCCATGAAGACATATAGGGGAAGCAGAGGTATAGCTCCACTCATTCTTAACCTCGGAACTAGATGGAGGTGAGTGGTTGACTTTATGCCCTGGCTGCTTTACTCCCTGGAACGAATGCTGGTACCCATGGAATAGAAGGCTGGATGGGCCCCAGAGCCGGTCTGGATGCGGATAAGAGAGAAATAGGAAATTTGAAATGTGCTGTATTAAGATTCCAGTCTTCTAGAACACGAATGTTTGTCGACTGGTAAATAGTCACCAAAGTTCTGGAGGGGTTTAATGTCTACATCGTCGGTCCAAGGACTGCATAAACTCTGAAGATGGAGGCATCAAGCTCCTCCCAGTTGTTGGTAATTATTTACCCTTAAACATTATATAACATCCTGGAAGAAGATAGGAGTCTTCTGGGATGTGACACTTTGTCACTAGGCGAGTATTTCCAGATGGTTCAAAGGATTGTATTGTCCTCATTTTCAGGGTCAAGAAGTTCAAAAACTATACTTCTTTGACTGCTTGAGCTGTGAAGATGATCATACTATGATCCTTCAAAATATCAGGAGCTAAACTGCCCAATGATGCTGAGTTACATACTAGAAGACATACGTCCTCAAACTCAGATCTCTCATATGCTCTATTAGTTGATATCCATTGCAGGATTCCTTTTTTCATCTCATCTAATTGTGCACATTTAAATGAACAAAATTTTTCTCTTGAAATGAATAAATGTGTAAGGAACAGAATGGGGTTTCCCAGTCAGTCTAACAAGATATTTAATGAAAAGTGGTCTTCCACCTCTTTTTTGTAAAAATGTATCTTTCTGTACACATACCACACTAGGAAGGTGTATGGTAATAGTGGAGGTAAAGTTCCATATATTTTTATTATTGGTACCAGATGTAGGTAAACAGTTATTCTTACAGCCTGACTCCTTCACACCTGGACAAAATCTAGAGTATGTACTGGATATAAGACTTAATGAGCCTCATATCCAGTTTTGATGTTGCGACAGAGAAAATAATCCCTGTCATTTTGGAAATTAGGCCCTACTTGTCCATTCTTTTGTTACTTACTTCCTTAACAAAGCTATTATAGCCATATGATGTAAGTGGCCTTATTGATGGTGGGAAATAAATTCACTGTACATCTGGGTAAATTGTGAAGAAGGTCAATACAAATTGAGAAAGAGAAATGGATGAGCAGGTTTCATGCACTCTTTTCCAGTTAAGTTTTCTGATGAAGATTAAAATATTCTGGAATATTACATCATGTTGATTGGTAAATAGTTACTGCAAGTTTTCTTATGTTTCCATTGACTTTTTTTTTGCAGCAAAATGGTGATCTTCCTTATGGTGTTCTACTAAACATGGCGGGTCTGTATAGGTTGTTCCCTTATACTGTGTGACTTAATTTAAATTGTTCCTCTTCCACAGATAAAAGCCAAAAACCAGCTTCGAGTGAATGGGCTGTCTTTCTTCATGTACTTCTTCACCTACTTTGTGGTGCTTGCTGGGTTGATGCTGCTGATCTGTACAGCACTACTGATACTCATACTTGTGTTCGATTTGCCGTCGCTGCAGGAACCACCGGCATTTTGCACCATGGGCTTGCTCATCCTTTTGTATTGCCCAGCCTCCATTTTGTTTGCCACCTGTGTTTCCTATATCTTTGACAAGATGGACTCTGCACAATCCATACTTCCAAACATTGTCACATTCCTTGGTCTCATTCCCTTTTTGTTGGTTATGGTCCTTGATATGTTAAGAATAGGTAAGCTTCAAATATTGAAATGGTGTCAGTTATTGCATTTCATAAATGATGTTTATGACCTACTTGCTTCACATAATTCCATTATGAAAAACTAACATGTTATGAAATGGCACCAAGGGCCTCAATCTTGGAAATGTAATTTTTCCTACTGTGTATACTAGCATACAAGAGGACTTTTTTAAACCAAAATGAGCCTCCCAAAACTTGAGTTCAACTTGTACATGAAGCTTAAAAGGTGAACTTTAAATTCTTATATGCTGCTTGATGTTTAAGAACTGCTATATGTCACTTAATTCTCAACATAATTATTTCTAATCACAAGTCATATTTGGTATATGTCATTAACATAGAGATTATAGTAAACTAATGTGTAGTGGGACGGCATGACAACAGTTACCATGACTGTAGAGTCATCAAAATGCAGGTGATGCCACATTTCATTTGCAACAGTTTGTTTAGCGTAACAAACACTATAGTGAAGTATAAATCCAGACAACTTCCAGTGTGGATGTGGTAGCATAAATGGTGTCCTAGATTTGATTGAATCCTATTTTTAAAATTATTTTGTAGTCAAATTATGTGGTGAATATGGCCAAAAACTTAAAAAATCTAATTTAAAATTCAAGGTCATCTTGTATGCTAGTTCATCTTGTAGGCCACTATATATGACATTGGTGCACAAACCCCAGGCACCTGGTTGCCCACGTGACTTAATTTTGTGCCGCAGCATTCAATATTTTCCGTAGATAGGTCGAGGGTGTTCAAATTCTTTCAGCATACTTATTGGATGACAGTAAAAGTAGATCCAGCAGTTAATTTATTTACTCTGTTCATATGTGAAGACACTTTGAAACATGTATAACCATAAATGTACAAGCAATTTAGTCACTTTTATACCTGCACACATTCAATTGTTTTATGCTGCTGTACAACTTGTAACAGATGTTTGTGGTCTTGTTGATGTCAGGTGGGCGGGCAGCTTTGGCCCTGCACGTGGTTTTTTCTCTGCTCAATACGATGTATATACCCTACGCAGTCGTGTACTTCGTGGACCGAGTTCACGTGATGTGCCGTGTGAACTTGGCCTGCACAAATCTCACAGTTGCTGACTACGTCACTGATGAGATCATTGTGATGCTGGTTGGAATTGTGATTCATATCCCCATATGGTTTTTCGTCCTGCTCATACTTGACATCAAGAAGTCTGGTGGAAAGGCTAGTGACGTCTTTAAACATTTCCTGGTAACTATCTTCTAGATTAGTAAAATGTTGTTATATTCTGCTTGCTGTGCAGGATTATGTTTGTGCATACACAATATATGTTTTATGTTTCTGAGAATTTGATTGTATCTGCGCTTGGATGTGATGGAGGAGGACCATACTTATTAGGTTTCTAGATGAACACTTTTAATTGTAAAAGATGAAATAATAGATTATCTTATTTTAACCTAATTTGAGTGAGTTTAAGCTTTATTGTCCTACAAGACTTTATGCTGGTCTCTAAAATTTACTGGTGAATGGCCTAGCATGCCATATGCTGGTCTCCTTATGTGCTTGGTAGCAATTTAAATGTCCACACTAAGCCACAAAAACACAGGTCATCACAAGATACAATTGGCATTTAAATCAGTCTCCGAAAGTTTAATAATTTTGTTTGTGTTAAAACCATATGTGAGGTTTAAATGATGGACAGTAAAGTTTAAACTCTACTTACTAAGCAGGACAGAAGTTGTGCTGTGACACTGCATTCTGGTAGCAAGCTGCTGATACTTTGAAGCACTCTGCTGTCTCCATCTTCAGGATAGAGGTAGTTAATTGGGTGGAGACAGAGTACATAATATATGGAAGTGAGTGCTGGGACAGGGATCTAAACAAAGCTTGCTTTCACTCTGAAGACAGAGGCACCAGATTCCTCTGAAACATAGCTTTCTACCAGACTACTTTCCCATGTGGTGGCCGGGAATTGGAATAGCCCCAACATACCCCATGCATGTCGTAAGAGGCGACTAAAATGGGGACCCAGTGCCTGGACCACCCTGCCTCTGGGGGACATAAATATGGAGACACCGGAGAAGGAAAACTCTTATAAAACCCGGTCTACCAGAGTGGTGGTTAGGCAAGGGGCTAACAACCCCTTCCTGTAAAAATTTAATTGTTCAGAAGCCCAATAAAAAATAAGGGAGGCTAAGGTCAAACTTAAAGGACCATAATGCCATAGAAGAAGAAGAAGACCAGACTACTTTTGTCACTTCTTGCAACACTAATCTTAGTAATGTTTTCAAATAAATTTACTAACCAGTTAGCCAATTCTAACCCCATATGTAGATACTGTGTGCATAAAGTAGCAATATGAATTAATTTTATAGCATTTTACTATGTTACAGTCTTACAGTTGCAGCTTGAAGGTCTTACTGAACAATGTTATGGTAATCAAACTGTTGATGATGAGATGGGCAGGGAATGTGGCATGTATGAAGGGGAAGTACGGAATGTTGTTGCGGAAACCAGAATGAAAGAGACCACTTGGAATGTCTAGTTGTAGACATGAATATGATATTAAAATTAATCTTAAACAAATAGACTAGGAGGTTGTGGACTGGATTAACCTGGCTTAGGATAGGGACAAGTGGCCGGCTGTTGTGAATACGGTAATGAACCGTTGGGTTCCATGAAATATGGGGACTTTCTTGTGTAGCTTGATTAGCTATTAGCTTCTAAAGAAGGGATCTGTCCTATGGAGTTGGTTACAAGACATTTAATTCAGCTGACTAGGTATATTTACCAGGCTATGGGCTTTAGGAGTGAGGAACTGGGGTTCAATTCCAGGCAATAACAGGAACTGTTATTCTTGTTCAAAACATTCTGTGCAGTGCTGTGGCCCAACCAGCCTCCTGCCCCATGTCTATCAGGGGCTTTTTCTTTCAGGAGATTAAGTGGCTTGTGATTGAAGCTGACCTCTCACCTCCATATATATATATATATATTGCTGAGGTTCTTGGACCTATATCTTCACTTCCCCACGTGCCTTTGTAGCCTGTTTCATAATTAAGCACAGTCAGTAATATAAATGTGACTTGTTATATTCCTCCGTTCTGAATGAAATGCCTAAATTTTTAAATTAAATATCACAACACAATCACCAACAGTGTGAAAGCCTAAATTTTTGTTAGTGCAGTATTTTAATGTGCAGTCCTTTTCTGAAGAATTAATCTTTTCCAGCCAAACAACAAGAACATTACTGCGGAGGTGGTGGAAAACAACGATGTTGGTGAGCATGAGGACGATGATGTCCGGACAGAACGACAGAAGGTGGCTGACATCTTATCAAGCTGGAATGCGAAGCCTCCTGTTGTAGTGGTGCAGGTAATCTGTTATTGTGTTGTTACTCTTGGAATGGTGGTTATTGAAAACATGTAATCTGATGTCCATTACTCTGCTTTTCTTATATTTATAGGTAGTGTCTGTACCATCTCTTAAACATTCATTCTGCTGCAGTTCATTTCAGATATATTTCTGTGTTATTCTCAGTCTTCATCTAGTCTTGTATGATATTTTTGTTACTTTGTATAGAAGAATTTAAACATTTAAGAGATTGACTATATACACACTTAATTTTATCTGACAATTTTTGTTTGTCATTTCCTGCCAGTACACTGCTGTTTCCATCAGCTGTCAGCCAAATGTGCTGTGTTAAAATAATAAATGAGCTAAGAGGAAGTGGGAATCGTAGTTGTTGGATAAAATAATTTATGTATATGTGTGTGTAAGTGCACTCTGTATGTTACTGATGTCTTGTTCCTCATTTTTATGAGCATTTTTTTTTTCTTGTTCATCTAATCATTCTGTCATTTCTGCCACTTCTTTTCTTATGTCCATGCCACACTACTACATTTTACAATTGTTCCAAACAGTATTTTGTGTAATATAAAATGTGTGCTCACAAATCATCATGGTACCAACAATTCTGATCATTATTTCACTTTTTTTGTGTATAATTGAAATATTATAATACTTGTCCTTCATTTTAAAATTCTATCTTGTCACTTGGGCATCTTAAATTTTTTAAATATTTATATTTATATACCTTTTAATTGCTTTATGCAGTGTTATTTAAAAAATGAAAAAAACAGTGGTGTTGAAAGATCAGTGGCTAGACTGATTAAAAGAGAGTAGATGGCATACTCTCAACTACAATGTACACTCTGTACTGAAAGTGTTTGATGTATCATATGGCTGAGTCAGCTGACTCTATGGATAGTGCTTATGACTTGCATTAAGCCGGGATTAGACGGCGCGCGGCTCGTCCAGTGACGTGACGTCACTTGCTCGGTCAACAGATCGGAACAGAAAAGACAATCTGGCTACACGACGCGGCGCAGCTCGGCAAATGGCCGACCAGCCGTGTAGCCGCAACAGCTGCCTGCGCCGAGTCCCTTTGAGGATCATGTTAAAACCGCCTCTGAGGCGATCGCACGAGCCTCGCTCCACCAATCACACTCCGTGCCGTGCCAGGCCGATTACACGGCGCGTTTGAATATGATCCTTTGTCAGTGACATCAGTTATGATGTAAAACGTGCCGAGCCACGCACCGTCTAATCCTGGCGTTAGAGATGCATGGTCTGAGTCTCTATCACGACACTGAATGTCTTGACTAAAGAGTTTCATGGCCTTCCTCAGTTTCTCCAATTAAGTACCAAGCTTTGATCAATTTCTTCCATTCATTCCCAATTCTGATAAAATTCTGCATAAATGACAGGTTTTCATTTCATTAAAATTTGTAGAATATATTTAGAAGTTGATCTTTTACGCCAATTTGTCAGAACAAGTGACATAAGTTCATGACACTGGTATTAAAATAAGTGATCATGAAAGGTAAAAGTCCAGAACATCAATGTTCATGAACTTTGGACCTGACTTTGACACAATCAGTATATTTTGTTTCAATAGAAAGAGCACACTTCTATTATACTTCTTGAAGATGTCGCTCATTTTCAGAATCTGCGGAAGGAATACCAAAACATGATGATGAAAGGTTGTTGTGGTGGTACTGATGGTAGCTGCTGCTGTATAAAGGGTGACAGTGGTCATGATGTCCACACGAAAGTGGCTGTGCAGAATCTGTCCTTGGCTGTGGATGCAGGAGAAGTATTTGGATTACTGGGACATAACGGTGCTGGCAAGACAACAACCATGAAAATCATGATAGCAGAGGAGGCAGCTACAAAAGGCAGAGTAAGTTACTTTTGATACTGATGAGAGGAACCATAAAATTACCACTAAATAAACATACCATTGTCCAGAATTATACCATTTTTACACAAATGTTGCTTTCTTAAGTGTTTTATTTAATGACACTGTCAATTGCTAATATGTAATGTTGGCGATAGATGGAAGAATCAATATGGAGCATTGGTGTAATGATACTGACGGGGGAAAGTCAGAAACCTGTCCCAGTACCACTTTGTCCACCAACTTATTGTATTTACATAAAACATCTTTCTGAAGGAAAGAGCCTGATATGATGGGGTAATATGAGGGGAAAGAATAAGTCTTATGGGCTGGAAGATATGGTGGAGACAATAAATTTTTTCTCTTGACATGTTCTATGTAAGTATGCTTGGTTTTGGAATCAGGTTCAAATTGGTGGACATAACATTACGTCAAACATTGCTGAGGCTTTCCAACTGATGGGGTACTGCCCACAGCATGATGCACAGTGGAAGAACATCACAGTGAGAGAGCATCTTGAATGTTATGCAGCCATTCGGGGTGTTCCACCCAGTGATGTTAACAGGTATGTTAATGTCAACACAGTTCTTTATCTTTATAGAGTTATAGAAATGTATACTAACTTCTTATACAACATAATCATGGAAGCATCATGGAAGCAACTGAGGGAGAAAATGTGGTTAATGTTATGTGCTTGTATTTCAGGGTGGTAGACTTGTATTTAACAGGACTGCAAATACAAGAGCATGCTGGGAAACAGAGCCAGCACTGTTCTGGGGGAACAAGACGTAAACTGAGTTTTGCCATGGCAATGGTTGGTGGTCCATGTGTAGTGCTGATGGATGAACCAAGCACAGGCATGGATCCTCGATCAAAAAGGTTCCTCTGGGACACAATTCTTGCAAGCTTCCAGGTAACAGTGACAACCTGCATACATCAACTAACATAGATTTCAGGCTTCCGCCGCGATGTTGATGAAATCTGTGGTCTTCTGGGTAATTACACGGCGTCGTGTGGTAATTATTTACCGACGTTTCGGGACAACGTATCTGTCCCATCTTCACGGGTCAAGATTCCGAGTAGGAAAGGAGTAGGGAGTAGGAGTAGGAAAGCTTTCCTACTCGGAATCTTGACCCGTGAAGATGGGACCGATACGTTGTCCCGAAACGTCGGTAAATAATTACCACACGACGCCGTGTAATTACGCAGAAGACCACACATTTCATCAACTAACATTATTCATAATCCAAATGTTTGTAAGGATAGAGCATGACAGTAAACATGACTTTTGCTTTGGATATTGTTCCTTTTCAAGGTATTTTCTAAACACAATATTCTCTAAACATGAGATTTTCTATACACAGTGTTTTTGAAATGCAATATTTTTTAAAAACAGTGTTTTCTAAACACAGTATTTTCTAAATACAGTATGTTCTGAACATAATATTTTCTATATGCAGTGTTTCTGAAATGAAATATTTTTCAAAGCTGTGTTTTCTGAACAGAATATTTTCTGTGCACAGTATGTTTTAAACACAATATTTTCTGTACACAGTGTTTTTGAAATGCAATGTGTTTAAACACAGTGTTTTCTAAACACATTGTTTTCTAAATCATAATATATCCTGAACACATTGTTTTCTAAACAATATTTTCTAAGTACAGTGTTTTTCTAAACACTGTATTTCAAGAATTGGATCTCTTAATGATTCAGGACTCCTGGGAGTTTATGCCCTGTAGGTTGGTAAATAGCTGCCGACATTTTGAAGGATTTTAATGCCAAGTCCTAGAAGAGTGTTCCCTTGTTGGACTGCTTGGCCCTGAAGATGAAGAAACTATAATCGTTTCAAGTATCGGTACTGTTTACCAGACTACACGTAACATTTCAGAAGACTTCACTAACTCTGCTGTGAGGACCACAGATGTTGCATAGATCTGTGTTGGTCAGTAGGTACCAGTCTATTGATGTACCTACAAAGAACTAGTCTCAGTCACTGGATCTTTGCAATTGGAAATCCATTTTAACCAATAGTATTGTATTCCCTCCCAAAGGAGTACCACACTGGCACCTAGTATTTAGAAAATCTGGGATTGTGACGAGTTTTGGAAATGAGACCTTTTGGAATGACATCTTTTGATGTACATCTTATGAAGAAGGTAACAATGCTGTGCAACTTGGCCAGTGGGATTGTCAGTCATTCATGTTTTTTGACATTTGGATGTATAGCAGATCACACCTGATATTTAAGCTGTATGTAAATGTTTCTGATGATGGTGCTACAGTAAACATGACTACTCTTTCAAACATTTTCCTTCATGAGATCGTCGTTATTCTGGGATATTATGCGGCATAGATTGGTAGTTAGTTACGGACATTTCAGGACAACCAATTGGTCCCATCTTCAAGAGTCAAGCATGACCCTTAAAGATGGGACCTGTAGGTTGTCCTGAAACATCCATAACTATATACCAATCTATGCTGTATAACATCCCAGAAGATCAAAGATCTCAATTTATACTGCAGTGGAAGCCTGAAATCACGTATATCGTCGATCATCTTGGGTTTTTGCAAACAAACTGTTTTAGAAATTTGATTTGATTTATATACAAAAATTAAATCAATGTCTGTCCAAACACAATAGAATTTAGTTGTGTTTGGACAGATATTGATTTGAATTTTGTGCTGTTGACAACACAATGGGATGACATTTGTTAAAATTGATTTATATACATTTATAGATGAGTTAGTGTGAATGTAAATAAAACGCCTTCATTCCAGAACTTTAAAATTTACTCTAATTCGTGCATGATGTGGCTGTGAATGCTTGGTGTTGATAGGGTACCCGTGGTGCCATCCTCACAACACACTCTATGGAGGAGGCTGATGCACTGTGTTCTAGAGTTGGCATCATGGTGAAGGGTGAACTCAGGTAAATATAACAATCATTCTGTTCTTCTGAACAAGGAAAACTAGAGTAGGCTTTGAAACATCTGCACTTACATTTTCTTGTTACTAAATATCACAGTCAAGTACAACCACTAACTAACTAACTAACTAACTAACTAACTCCATGGAGCACAGTCCTTCTTGAGAAGCTAACAGTTCCTCAGCTAGTCAAGAAATTCCCGGCGTTTTATGGAACCCGAAGGTTCATTACCGCACTCACAAGAGCCCGCCACCTGTCCCTATCCTAAGTAAGGCCTCATAACTAACTAACTAACTAACTAACTCCATGGAGCACAGTCCTTCTTGAGAAGCTAACAGTTTCTCAGCTAGTCAAGAAATTCCCCGCGTTTTATGGAACCCGAAGGTTCATTACCGCACTCACAAGAGCCCGTCACCTGTCCCTATCCTGAGCCATATCAATCCAGTCCATGCCTCCCCATCCCACTTCTTGAAGATCCATTTTAATATTATCCTCCCATCTACGCCTGGGTCTTCCAAGTGGTTTCCTTCCCTCAGGTCTCCCCACCAAAACCCTGTATGCATCTCTCCCCTCACCCATACGTGCTACATGCCCCGCCCACCTCATTCTTCTCGGTTTGATCACCCGAATAATATTTGGTGATGAGTACAGATCATTAAGTTCCTCGTTATGTAGTCTTCTCCACTCCCCTGTTACCCCGTCCCTCTTAGGCCCAAATATCCTCCTCAGCACCCTATTCTCGAACACCCTCAGCCTATGTTCCTCCCTCAGTGTGAGAGACCAAGTCTCACATCCATACAAAACAACAGGCAAAATTCAAGTACAACCAGTAGGTGCATATTACTTTATGCCACAAGTTTGCTACATGCTTTGACAGTGGCTAACTATTGGTGGTAGCAGTGTGCATCTTAAGTTAAAATAAAATATTATAAAATGTAATATTAAAAGTAGTAAAGCAGATGAAATGTAAATTTTATGTTTATCATCCCATTATGTTAATTTGCAACAAAGAAGGGTTTTAATACCATCAAACACAACTAATGTATATTATATAATTTATTGTGGCAACATGTGTCGACTTATTTTGGTCATCTACAGGCCATTAATGAAAAACTTATATAAAAGCAGTGTATGCAGTTGTATTAGATGGTATTAATAACCGAGATCTCAATTTTACATTTAAACCAATATATGTTTCAGTGTCAGATTTTGTTTTATAGTAGTTAAAATGAGGATTACCACATTTAAAATGTTAAAACATTAAACCAATAACTTATGATTTATGGAGAATTATATGTTGTGTACCTATATCTGGTGTCATAGGAGATTATACAGTACAGAGTTTTTGAAAACGTGCATCTTGCATAGCTATTCTGCCAATATTTTGTTTTAATTTGTGTTTTTGTGTAGTGGTTAACTAAGTTTGATCTGATGTTATTACGAGGTGTTGGAGGTGATGCATGAACATACTGTCCTTCATCACTGTTCGAGAGATATTTGAACAGTAAAGAATTACATCATCTCATCTCACCTGTAGCCAGGTCTGGTCCTTTTCAGGGCCTCTGATTTATCATTTCATTTATTTCATTATCACACTATTACATTCCCAGCTCTGCCTGATCTGAAACCACCAGCTCCCTTGTTGGTTACTAGTTGGTGACCATCACCTTCACCATACTGTATCCAATAACACCCCTTTTCAGGGCCATATTAACACATCAAGGCCCCTCTCACACCTCCCCTGATTTGCTTGTCACCCTATCCAGCGTTCCTTTAACTGTTACCATTATACCCATATGTTACAATACATGGAAGGAGCCTCCACATGTGCAATGATACTGTGACCGTGCCATCTGGAAAGTACCATTGACGGCGTCCCCTGGAAACGTCTATGAATAGACGGCTAATCCTTCCAACACCGGACAGTAAAGATGATAATTTAATGGTCCGGACATGATAAAGAAAGAAGACAATACTTTCTCCTTTCTTGGCTGTTTTTGGAGTGCTTTACCCTTGAAAGTGAAGACACTGTGGTCCTTCACAACGTTGAGAACACTCATGCAATGACCCAGTGTTACGTCCCAGAAGAAATGAACGTCTCAGTAGCAGTACTGTTGAGTATGTAAAATCTTGCATTTGTAAATCTGCAGGTGTATTGGATCTACACAACATCTGAAGAACTTGTATGGGGCTGGCTACACACTGGAGATGAAGCTCAGGGGAGGCGATCGAACACCAACTACACCATCTTCTGATCGCCACAGTGATCTCAAGGAGTTTGTTGCTGGTTTGTTCCCTGATGCAACTCTGGAAGAGAGTTTTGCAGATAGGCTAATGTTTAGCGTTCCCCAGCATGCTGTCACCTCATTGGCTGAATGCTTTTCACAGCTTGAGACAGGTAATTGTATTAATTATTAATTATATTATGTAACTTTGGCTTTTGGGGGTTTGGCTGCAATGTATACTGAAGCCGTTCCAGTGTTGTGGTAAAAAAATAGCTGATGCTTGCAATACACACAATGAAATGGAATGTATTCAACATACTTTGTGGCTAAATTACTGAAGCTGAAGTTGTACATTAGATACAGACTGCAAAAACATAAGGATAAGAATTAGGTTATGTGATTTTTATGTATGATTTGTCTTGATTACAAATTTGCAGCAAAATCTGAACTAGATATTGAAGAGTACAGCTTCAGCCAGACAACTCTTGAGCAGGTGTTCCTAAAATTCGCTCATTATGATGAAGTGAACGGTGACTAAGAGAAGATAGAAATATGGAATGCTGGTAAGTTAGAAGATGGGTAAAGCATGGTGGCACAGTAATTGCTATCAAGACTTGCGTTGAACAAGTAAACTGGTAAACCTTGGAGCAAGAAGGCAGTGGATGTATTCCACCTGCCTTGTGAATAGTGCAGTTATGAATGATATCGTTAAGTTATTTGCCATTTGATTGAAGTAGGAGTGAATATGCTTGACAGATATCTTCTTAAGGTACCCAAGTGAAAGTGATGTTTGTAATACACCATGGTGAGACATTTATGAAGAAAAACTTTCATTTCTCTCTATATTTTTGTAATTTTGTTTTGAACACTCAGTCAGCTGGAATTACCTAGTTATCATAATTTAATTCAGCCTCTGGTTGGCTTGTTCCTGATGGAATGAATGAATGAAAGGAAGAGATTAAATGTGTATATAACAGAGACAGCCTTTGGAGCTGCAAGGTATACATCATAATTTTCATCACTATCTACGTGACTAGTGCTGGTGTAGTCCATAATGATTTTATGCTTAAACGGAAAACCTGACATAGATTCCATGTGACTCCCAAGCCTAACTTAATATGGCACAAAGCATGTCGCAAGAGTGTGAAGGGTGTTTAAATATGTAGAATTAGAGAAATATTTATGTATGAAACCAAGTTTCTTTAAAACACAGACTTCTGTTCATGGAATTGCATTTAACCCTTTCCTATCCTTTTATCAGAAGGCTTCCAACATAATAATTGTGCCATATGTGTTTACCACAGAAAGCCCTCTGTCATTATGTTAGTAATCCACTGCAACATTATGCTCACATGCGGAGAGTTACAGCTGCTTTGCTTTTATACATTCTTTCACAGTTCTTACAGTAGATTATTAAAGTCTTGTGGCATGTGATGCATGTCATTGAATGAATGCTTCTTGATGTTTTGAAGGATTGTAAAAGTTTTCAGAATTTTTGGAACCACACACTCAACAGCATTGTGTCACATACCAGAAGACCTGGATGCTTAACTGCACTGCTGTGAGAACCTCAAAACTCTATTAATAGTTCACATATAGGAACAACAGATGACAGCAGTTGCTCTATACCAAGGGTCTCATTTTTTTTTAATTTTTGCATAAATTACATTGTAGCTGGTAGGACCGAGGTTGGAATAAAACAAGACTGGCATGGGTGTAGGGAATATAGATAGAATTGCAAATTATGTTGTTAGTCATTATTTAAAGATAAAGCAAAGTAATAGAAATGAAGGTTTTCCTTCTTTGAGAATGATCTCATATGGAGTAATGTACTTACCAGCATGCAGGTCTAATTCACAAAAGAAACTGCATAGCTTTGTGAATGCATATTACCTTCAGCTAAAAAGTTAGCTGCATTAAGGAAAATTTCTATACCACATTTTCTTTCCTTGTGCATCTTTACATCTTTATGCTGGTAACTGTACAACTGTAGAATTTGGAAAAGTGGGGTAACAAGCCATGGGTGCAATGAATCAGGGAGCTGTGAGTGCTAGTGATGTATCTGAAACTGAACGTAGCATTCTGGCCACTCAGGACCTATCAGCTTCTATCACAGTGTTTTGTTCCATCTGGGGTCTGCTGTGGCTGGAGTGGAATAATTCTTTAGAGATGAAATAAATGGCAGAACTTGTCATAGTCTGAATACAAAGGTTTAAGGCATGTGTATGAAGATTTTACATTATAGTAAATGGAATACATTTGTTATTGTTATAAAACATATTATAATATTTCTTTGTGAGTACATAATAGGACTCAATATTTTTATATACCAAAGAAGTGAAGGATAAGGAAAAAATAAGAAATTCTCTGAAATATGAAAAATATCTTTCCCACATTAACTAAAGATTTAAGAAGTAGTTAGTGAGTGCATTATTATGAATCTGAAATCTTGTTGTTAGGAATTTAAATATAATCCACTGCCTGTTGTAGGTTTTGTGAAAACTTTGCCTACAGAATTATTTGTATGCATGCTGCAATAGGGAGAGTGTTGTAGGATGAATTCACAATCTGTTTTCTGAGCAGGTTAGCAATAATGAAATGCTCTTGATTCTTTGGCAGCTTACTATACATGAAAACTGCAGTACACTGTGAAGTTAATGGACTGAGAAACTGAGATATGCAGTTCAAAATTGTGGATGAAAATCTCTCTAATCTGTTTCTATATTTTCTCTGTATATCTCTTTTTTTTTTTTTTTTTAATATTTTGCCTGTTACCTGTTTTATTTTAACACATTATATATAGTACACAGAGTTGCAGTTTTTACCTCTTTTCTTAATTCTTTAAGTAACAAGAAAATACCGGAAGACTGGATATATCGGATCAGGATGTGAAATTGTTATTTTGGCTTCTGAAACATTTGAAGAACAAAGATTCAACAAAAAATAATGTCATTTTCATACAATTATTTGGGATCCAAACTGTATATTTTTTAATCTAATACTGAGAACTAGTCACATATAACAAAGCTGACATTTTTCTGGCAATACGCAATGGTACACAACATTGGCAAATTTTATGTCTGAAATGGCAGTTTATGTAACTAGGTCATAAATAAGATGTTGGTCACATTTGAGATCCTTGCACTGGTGCTGAAGGCTGGCATCTCAAATTGATGCATCATTCACTGCGCACTTTTACGTAATTTTACAATGAAGATCAAGACAGTACAGAATACGTTACAAAGAACAACTTTGAGTTTTATTGCCGGGGCTGGGCTGTCATCAGGGAATAGATGTAAGATACAAAGTAGAAATTACTGAAGTTCTACACTAAAACTGTTGCCCTAAGTCAGATAACCTATTACACAATATTATTTAAATATATTGCCAAAATCTGTATAAAATGTACCAGTATTTCCGGTCTCTAAATTTATTATTCTATGCCAAAGGTAGAATGATTTAATGGTGTATAATCATCCTTGATCCACAGATTTAAGTCGTGTTGGATGTTATGCCTTGTTGACTGGCAAATAGTTACTGATATTCTAGAGGCATTACACTCCTCCAAAACGTCGATAACTGTTTGCCAGTCGACATAGCATGACGTCTGATGACTCAAATCTTCATCAACACGACTGTGATAACCTTAAATTTGACTGAGTGTTCCATCTGTATTGAACTCTTTATACCGAAAATGTGACATAAAATTCTGCCACTGTTAAGTAAGTTGTCACTTCCTCGCTGTGTGGACAGAACAGTTACTGAAGCCGTAAGACTAATCAGCAATTACTTAGACAAATCGTGGCATATTTTCACTTAAACTGTGCATATTAAAGGCCATGTGCAATTCCTTGTATTTTTATTGATTAGAAGTTTTGCCATTTTAATACAGGAACATACATCAAAGTGTTCCTTATTTTGGGTTTAGTGTACTTTAATCTGTAAAATTAAAATTGCCTGCACAAGAAACTACTGCATATTAAGTTTCCTTTCTACCAAGCAAATGCCGCATGCTTCATATATTTATCACGTGAGAAATATTTCTTACAAAAATTATAACAGAATTGTGATTTTTTACTAGAGTTCATTTGCAGATCTCTGAACTACATCTTATGTCTGCTTGTGGGGTTTTGGTTAATCAGCTGCTAGCATAACCTTAGAACTAAGTCAGGTGCGCACCCAGAATTTGTCATGGGGGGGGGGGGGGGGGGGGGGGGCTTGCTGACCCTGAAGATATATATAATTTATGTTTCATTTTAAAAATTATGTAATAAAAATCATGTCTCAAGTACGACATAACACTGTCTGCAACTACATTTATATACATACAAATATAACTACATGTTCCGTGACTCAATCACAGTGTCATATCTTCTTGTCTTTTTAATTTTATTAATTTATTTTTGAAAATTCTAATGTACTAGTCATCAGCCGATTTCAGTGGCTGATTTCAGCTGAAGGGTAAATCACGTAAAACTTTTGATATCACAATATCTACAAAGTCTGTTTTTTTTTTAATTTCGGTTTTGGGGGGTTTGAGGGGGTTGCAGCCTGGCAGCTCCCCCCTTGGGTGCGCCGCTGAACCAAATAAATCTCAAATACTAATTTATTAGCTATAAGTATTACTGATAACCAAAGACACATTGCTAATAATTTATTAATTGGATTCTTATTGTAAGTAATGTATAAATTGTATATAATTTTTAAGCTTTGAGACAGAAGCTCAACTGTGCAGTTTCACTGCTGTTGCTACTGTCAATTCTTTGTCATACTGCTGGTGTGACGCTACACTTTTAATGTGTAACTCGGTTAAACTGTAAGGAAATGAGAGACCTTGATTAGTGTGCAAATCAGGCCAGTCACACAGAAAAGACCGTTTTTTGTGTATCAGTGATGTAACAAACGCGCACAAACAATTTGAAGAATAAAGTCAAATTGTTAGACAGTTTGCAGACATGCCTAAGCCTGTTGTAATGGCAGAAATGAATAATATCTTTATCTGTGCAAGTGATGTACTAATTCCAGCAGGCCTGGAATATATTTTTACTGCAGTAAGTTTGTTCATGAAGGAAAATTATATAATGTGAGGATATATACGTATATATCTGTGTGTCTGTGTTTTGCTGAACAATTTTATGTTTTCTTGTCCTACTGTGTTTTTATAATATCCTTCTTTTACATTTTTTCAGTTTGGAAAGAACATGAAAGGCTGAAAGCATCAAGTGTAATTTTTATGTGAATGTGTATATAATATAATGTACATAATACATAAGTGATGGGGAATGATGGTGACAGTGGTGATTAAAATAATGCATGTGTAATGTGAAACTGCATAATCCTTGGTCTAAAAATGGAAGTCAAAAAAAAAAAAAATGGAATTTAATATTGCAGAATTTTAAATTTGCATTGTGGGGCATGCTGTGTGTTTCTTCCACATTTCAAAACAGATTGTATTTATATTTAGCGGATTTGTACGGGTTGATTTTTAATTGTAGAACCTCATAAGTTTTTCCTAGATAGATACCGTTCTTGCAATTAATGATGTGAAAGGGACAGTACAGCAGGGAGTATTTTCAGCCAGCACAGAAACTGTGCAGGCTGTTTTGTAACTGATTTTGACACATCATCTCACAGGGAGGAGAACATTCAACCCCCCCCCCCCCCCCCCCCCCCCTCCCTACAAAAGAAACAGACAGCATTCCTACATTTGCAGTCAATATAGATGCAAACATAATTATGTATGTATAATTTTGTGGCTAAATGAAAATGTTCAGTGAATAAAAGAATCACCCCGTATTTTTTAAGAAATATGAAGACTGATTTGCAAAGATGCATAAAGTTCTCTTATCCTTAAATACTTAACATTGTTTTATAAGATTATTATTAGATATTTGAAAATGTTTAACCCCTTGGTGTTCTAAATATTCTAAAATACAGAAAATTGAAATTAATATTTTATCACATAATGTGATGTGGCCTGAACTTGAAGGACTTTGAAAAGTTCAGGAAAATTGACGAAACAATTCTGGTTTGTGTTCGACGTCCCTGTAAATATTTCTGTAATCACAGTGAAGGAAGACATTTTGACTGAAATATAATTACTAGGGTTTGCGTCAGTTTTGAAACCTACTGGCTCCAATATATATTGTACCCTTGTGGATTGTGACATCGTGTAGTTTTGTAGGTGGATACCAACATTTTGGAGGAACATGCTGTGCTCTATTCACAGTCACAGTGAGGGGTATGCGAGGCAGTTGCGTTATACAGACAGGTTGCAAGAAAGATGATCTGTAAGATCCAAAGAAGGGGCAGGCCAATAGGAACACTTATGTTGTCCGTAAAGATCAAGGAAATATGTTTCTTTGAAATGTTGCTATCCACCCCCAAGGCTACATGGCATCATAACCCAGAAGACCACATTCCAAACAATCTGCTTAATGCTGCTTTAAATTGTGTATTTTCATTTGTATGATTTGTTGTACTAAATGCAAAACTGTGAAGAAGTTTCAGAAATTTGATCACCAGTATTTTTGTCACTTAAACAAGGGAAGGGTGAAACTATTCAAGATATGATTACAAGAGTCCTGACCTAGGGTTGTGTACTTTGACATGTCACATGTCAATACTCAGATATTGTATTCCTGTACAAAATCATTTGCTGAATAGCTAAGGAAGACAGGGTGATATAATATGATTCCTCTTTGGACCATAATGAATGGTGGAATGTTTGCTGGGTTGAAGAATTCAAGTCAGAAATGGTAACTGACATATTGTGTGACTTTATGCAGTCATATTATAGTTTTTTACCAGAAAATTTGATGCTGTGTGAATGTGAAATCTTATTCGTGTATCTGCTAGTTTTGATTCTGTGGGTGGTTGCTTGTTTAATGTAACTGATACTTTGCAAATTGAAATCTTGGTGACATTTGATTTGCACTGATGTTCTAGAGACGAAACTGTCTGTGTTACATGTGAAGCAGGTGTAATTGAATTATAAGGTTGGTTTTAATTTGTATGGATGATAACCATTATTTGCACTATTTTATTTCCAGTCTTTAGTCTTGTCTGACTATATGTATAGAATTGAGGCAGAAATGTTGATGAAATAGATTTTTTTATATTATGCAGATCCATTGCATTTATGGAAATATTAGGCACAAATGAACAGATATGCTTCAGCATATGCCTAATAGCTATGCCAGCACATATGGTACTCATTTAAATGTGACAGTAGTACATTGGAAGTTTCATAAAACATTAAAATGAATATATGATAGTTTTGTTCCCACCTTCAGAGACAGAGAGTCACAGTTTCAAGATATTTTTTTAATTATCAGGAAGAATGTTTTTCTTTTCTTCAAACATCTTCCATTTCGTTGTTGTGACACATACTTGTTAAATCTGATTTGAAATCCTTTATTTCTGGATATGTTTATTTGTTTACATCTTATTAATTAACAGTTTACATCTTATTAATTAACATCTTTATCCTAAACTCACCCAAAACTGTTTTGAATGGAGTGCTAAATTCTCTGCATTTTGTTCAGATGGATATGAAATAATTCAGCCTTTCAGTTAAATCATATACTTGAATATAAGTAAATGTTTATTGTTTGAAATTAACCCAAATTTTGGTGAAAAATAAGTATGTTAGTGAAATACATACATAATTTTGAAACAAAAGCAATGATTGTGCAAATGGCTGTGTACTTGCAAGTTACCAATGCCTTGTTGTTTTGTGATGATTTAGTATTTGTAACAAAGTTAGATGTTTCAAGGTTATGGCAGAATCATACACAATCACAACGCCAATAGAACTGTAACTGTTTCAGTGGGGTTGAATGTTTTGTGGGACTGCTTACTGCAACCTGATTTAATTAACATCTTTCATAATAGGATCAGTAAGATATATTTACCAGTGCATTCTTGAGTGCTGTGTTACTTTCATAATATACTGACCATGGCATTTTATTATTTTAACAAATTAAAAAATCCTTCTGTGAATTTTTAATTATTTATCACACAGGTAAAAATATAGCACTGCTATGAATTTGTGTTCTGTGCATTATAATCCTGCACTGTGGCCATGAAATTCAGCTCGGAGTTAAAGGGCTTCATCATGTCACAACCGTATCACAAACTTCATTTCATGTGAAAATATATTTTATATGTGTGTTGTGCAGACATGGTGATTTGACATTGCAGACGGGACATTGTTTCAAAATAAGCTAGAAAAAATAGTATGTTACCATTGTTAGTCATTTCATGTAATTCACTATTTTGTACTTAATAGACCCTAATGCCAGACAGCAATATACATTTAATATTGTTTTCACCGTGCATCTCGTATATATAAAAAACCAAGACCAACTAGATGCACAATCACTATTAAAAACTTTAATAGTGAATGTGCATCTAGTTGGTCTTGGTTTTTGAACAATATACAGCTTACACAGATGCTTTATTTTATCTGACAAATGTTGTTTGCCACTCCTGCTACTATTCCATCACACGTGTGTGTGTGTGTGTGTGTGTGTGTGTGTGTGTGTGAGAGAGAGAGAGAGAGAGCACATGTGCAGTTGGCTGAGCCATGTTAATATGATAAGCTAACAAAGAGCGACAGTGATACTTGTCAGATAAAATAATTATAACAGCATTGGAGTAACATTGCGTGAAAATATTGTTGTGATGTAATCACAGCGTAAAATTTAGTTTTGAGGTTTTCATGGCAGTGAGTATAAAGACATGTAGTTTGGTATATTGTGACTGTTGTTGCATTGGAACGTGCTGCCTCCATCTTCAGTTTAAAAGACTGTGGCAGAA
Source organism: Reticulitermes speratus (assembly GCA_021186555.1). Lineage (NCBI taxonomy): Eukaryota > Metazoa > Arthropoda > Insecta > Blattodea > Rhinotermitidae > Reticulitermes > Reticulitermes speratus. Next base: position 51,063,411 of record JAJKFL010000005.1, read on the forward strand.
GGTTTTTTCCAAAAATTTGGTACTGTTCACTATGTGGCATCAACGTGCAGAAGACTGTTAACCTTGATGACGTATAGTTCACTGCCCGATTAAGAATTAAGAGTTTAATTGCATGCTATTTGCCATGTGTTATGATGTACATCACATGCTCGCACTGTTGTTTCGTGGGTGTTATGGACATTCGTGTTACGAAAGTGTTCAGATTTCACAAACATATCTTTGAGGAACTTATACACATCATAAGCAGTCTGCTTATAGTGATGTCTGATTTCAGATTCTTCCAATATGCCCAGTATCACTGGCATTGTAACAGCCAAAAAACGTTTCAAATTAATTTTACATATTACCACACGGAATCCAAAAACTTATCACAAGTTACAAATTGTAACAGATATGAATTCATTGGAAACCAATAGCTTGAAGTTTGCAGCATGATAATGCCATCACAAAAGAACATATTCCTTCTGTTAAGTGCAGAAAACTTACAGCTTGCACTTGGCAGCATAGCACTGCTAATGTAGGGTTGCATGGTGGTGGTGGTGTTGGTTGGATGAACTCATTTTGTAGCCTTGAATCATGTAATTTTTCATGTATACTATAGATATTATTTATATTACAGATTTGTTGTTACTTTGTGTGTTTAGTATTTTGGAATGCTTTTATTAAGTTTTATGTGTTGATTGTGACAACCACCAACATTGCAGGAGTGCTGGATTGATGCACTGACAGTAATATGAAGTTATGTTATGACAAAAGTGTGTCTTGAAATACTGATTGTTTTGAAGCTGGAAAAGGAGATGAAGATTAAAGAAAAATAGGGCAGTGGCTACATTTGGATGATTGTTCAGATATTTATATTTTCATTAACTTTTTATGCAGCAGTGGTGTATTTGGTTGTATAATGATGAATCATACAGATACTGAAGTCACTATTAGCTGAGAATTAGCTGGGAAATAGTGAGCACTTATAAGACCATGGAAATATTCAGCTGTACAAAAAACATAAACTTCTTTTAGGTGCAAAGCTAATGTTTACTATGTTGAAACTGAGAGATGATGATGTAGAAAGATTTCATGAACTTGGTACTTTGAATCATCTGAAGTAATATTTTGAAATTTGTACACAATGTGAACATATAAACTAGTTTAAACAGTTCTGTGAGTTCTGTGTGGACAGTATAGGATATTAATAGTTAAAACAAATTAATAAAGAAAGTTTACAAGAAAATAGAAAATGAAGTTATGTGGAACTAGCTAGTTTATCTGCAGCACAAATTACCATCACACCGTTTAATATATGACCATAATTATTAACTTCAATAGTGAAAGAGAGTGCTTACTGCATCATGTTTCGCTTCTCTTATTTAGTTGTGTGTTTGCAATTTTGGGAACTGGCAATGTAATGGAGATCTATTTTGGGTTTTTAACATGTAATTAAAGACATTAGAAGTAATTTTATTTAGTCTATGTAAAAAGTCTTTTGGTAAGAAAAAAGAGGAACATATAATTGTAATATTTTACAGAGCATACTAAAGGTGTACATAAATGAATATGTATTCTTTTATGTGGAGCTTTTAATTTATTTAGTGATGGTAATGTTAATCTTGGGCCACAAGAATCAATAGTTTATAAAATATATTCACTTCAGCTTCTTGTGATGTCAGTTGCAATTTATTGTTTCAGTAATTCCTGTGCAGCTAATTTTTGTAATGTAGCAATTAGTTTATGATACACAGAAAGAGTAATTATGACTGTTTATGAAGTTATGTCCCATGTATTTAAAGTTTTTTGTCTTCTTAAAACATTACAGTTTATTTATTTTCTTAAGCTAACATTGGGTGCTCTCATCTTGTGCTTTGCTCGTACCAGTAAAATTGTGTGATTGTTGAGGATGCAAGAATTTGGACCCCATAATATCCATTTGAAATGTAACGCATTAGAATAGTTTTTGTCTCAATATTACAGACTGATCGTCTGAAGAGTAACCATGTTCAGATATGATGGTCATGATTTGTAAAATTGAAGTTTTGTAATAATTATGCGTATCATTTTTTAAGAATTACATGTTGGTTTCTTAATAGTATTATGAGGTAGTTTTATAAGCATAAAATATGCTGTTTTTTCGCAGTTGAGCCTCTTCCATCAGGATACCTTGGTAACCTATCACTGGACTCTCATGCATTGCTTTGTTTATGAAGATTTGTTTTGTTACATCTGGCAATTTCCAAATATTTTAAAGCAGTTTTAAGTGAGTGTTTTCGGCCAGCAGCATATTAGCTAGTTTGTTTTATTTGTGAAAACGCCATTTGTAACAGTTTTCTATGGAAAGCTGGGGATGCTGACACGCTGACACACTTTTGGTCCTACATGGAAATTATAACTTACAGAAATATACCAGTATTAAAATATTTCATAACAATCTGAGATTTGTATTACAGGGATTGTTAATATTGAAAATATTTGCAGAGTAAATATTTTCGATATTAATGATTATAATGAAATAGAATCTTTCTTCAAATTCAGTGAATGTGCCTGCTTCCATGTGCAAAAAATAAAATACATCTTTATCGTCTAAGAGAAGAAGAAATTATTGTAACTTGTATGTTTGATTTCTTCTATAGAATGCTTTGGAGAAATTCTGAAATTCAGCCTACAGAAGAGTCTTCTTACCATAATCTATGGTTACATTAAGAGCACCAGAGACTAATGGGACTATAAAATGTGAAGGAGAGCCTTCAGTCACAACTCAACTTGACAGTTATTTAATGTCAAACTTTACTACATGTTTCGGCCTTGCAGGCCATCCTCACGTACAAGTGTTTGTAAAAGTACGGTATTGAGGAAATCGTGTGTACTTAAATAACATGCATGAGTAAGATTGTGATCTCAGTCCTTTACCAAAAACATGTGGAGTGAGGAATGTTTTGAATCTAATTCTTGCTGAAATATGTAAACAGGTATTTTAAAAACTGGCACTCCTTTTAAAAATGTGTTATTGATTTCTTACTCTCCATTTTGCAGATGTAAGCATGTTTTCAAATTTCGTTGGTGATGTTGATTAACATCTTGGATTACTTCCATTAAGCACGAAATATTTCTCTCCAAAAGAGTTTCTCTAGTTTTGTTTGTAACATTTACTGTTACCATATAAAACTAAAATTGTGTTTTCAGAGGATAATATTCAGCAAAAATTATGTTCAAAACTTATTTAAACTCCACATATTTTTGTAAAAGAATGAGCTCTCAATCTTACTCATGAATTTGATTGTGTGTACATAGAGATCCTCAATATTTTATAAATACTAGTACCTGATGATGACAATGTAAGTCCGAGACATTTGGTACAGTTTGACATTAAATAATTGTCAATTTGAGTTGTGATTGATGGTTTTTCCTTCCCTTTTCATATATCATATCACAATAGGATATCTAGACCAAAGTGTAATGGGACTGTATAAAGGCACAGTTTTGTAGCTGATTCCAATCCGAATTGCTACTCGCAGGCATACACACTTGTAACTCATCTTCATCATTCTCCTTCCCCTAAGTTAGTTTGTGAGAAATACTTTAAAGTAGAAATTTTGCATCTTTTTGTCTTTTCTCCAGGATGATTTTTTGACACATTTGGGGTAAACCTATCACAGTGTTTTCTTTCCAGTTTATTTGTAGTCAGGACAGCCCAGTCAGTGTGGTGAGTAGGCCAGGGGCTGAATCTCCGAGAACTGTTGTTCGTTTCTTAGCAGGGGCAAGAGTCTTTACTCTTCTCTGTAGTGTCCAGACTGGTTTGGGGCCCAATCAGTCCCCCATTTAGTGTTCACCAGAGACACTTTCCCCAGGTGTAAAACTGACCACTCACTTGCATCTAATGTTGAGGTTAAGAATGAGTGGAGGTAGTCCTCTACTCCCCCACCTGCCTTCATTACATGCACAAGAGACAACTTCATCTGTACCTTAATTTGTATAATTGTAAAGTATGTTTGTAAGTATAAGATCTGAGGTTTTCATGGCAGCATGTACTCGGATTATGGTTTGAGTTCTGACACGATGTGGTTCTGTTGGTGGATACCAGCGCTTTTGAGGGACATGCTGCACCCTGTCTTCAGTGTTGAAGTTAAGCAGGGTGAGGATGCTCAGCTTGTAGACGCGTGAATATAGTGGCGAAAACGCCACTCTGGGTCCAAACCCAAGGGAGCCATGCAGCTAAAGTATACCCCCCTTAATTAAGAAGACTATATGCTCCTAGAGCTGTAGCCTTTGGCATACCAAGTCCCGGCCCTTAACCGAGACTATAAAACGTTGGCATAAGCGCAATCCCCAGCTATAGTACAAGGTGTCTGTTATTGAGCCCAGCGATGCGCTAAAACGCAGAAATGGCTAAACAGGCCAAGGGACGTCAACTTGCGCGGAGCGCAAGTCTCCGCCCTTAGCTCTTTGGTTGATTGGTTGGTTGGAGGGTGTGGATGCAGTCAAATTGAGGTGGACTCTCAGACTCACTGGGGGGGATAGAGAGAACCTAATCTGGGGCGGTAGCAATAACTGACAAGGAACTGCGAGAAAATGACCTTTTTCAGGGCTACCACAGACGGGAAATTAGATATTTTTATGAGTCTATAATAGAATTGTCACAGGTGGAACATACATTTATGAGAAAATGGGTCGTTTCAGAGCCACCATAAAGAGGAAACTGGAAATGCCAAGCATTTGCAATTTCACGTATATTACGAGACATTGTCATTAACTGAGTGCAGTGTATTTAATACTCTTGCGTCTTGGCTTTTATAGAAATTTGCAACATCTAGCTACTTCATCTTTTATTAAGTTATGTCAACTGAAATATTGTCGTATTGATTTACGGAGTTCTACACAAAGTGATGATCGAAATAATGAATTATTTGATTTTTTCAATTAAAAATATGACCAACATAGCTTCCGAGAATTTTGAAAGGTATAGTGCAGTGGCGTGGTAATGTATTTTTAGGGTTCGCAGATAAAAGCAGAGCAGCTGCTTGAAATTCTCTTGTATTGTTACATTATTGCAGATAATCCGTGGTTACAACCATTTGCGTCTTACGCGTGATCTCCTTTCTTGTGTTTGACTGATCTGTCCCTCAGCTCAAAGGTACGGATTCTTTGTGTCCAAAGCACGGATAAGAGCTGCCCAGAGAGAATTATGATCAACGAAGTCGCGTAGTTCAATATGGCTGTCGAAGGTTGGTCTCCGTGAGTAAGTGGTGTAATTCGTAAGTGTACGGCAGCATCTTTAAAACCACACGTTGCCTGATATTATTGCTGTGGATTGTTTTTATTTACGGTTATAAAAAATATATCAAAATGGTACGTTGAATTGAAATATGTTTTTGTATGTTGCATATTTGTTTAAAGTCATTAAAGTGACATAACCTTGCATTTTGATTTAATTCAATTTTATTTCATCCCTTTGACAGCAGCTTGTATAGGATACATCAATATTTCTGTTTTATTAAAAAATCTATATGTGAATTCTCACATGTGTCTTATATAAAATATATTTACCCTTACATATACATATATAAAATTGTAAACCATTTTAGGTTTTTTTACAGTTATTTTACAAAATGCTTATCAATCTGTCAAATCTATATCACCTACTTTTATACAAACAATATTCTTCTACTGAATAAAAGGACTGCTGCAGTAAAAACAATTTCACCTTCCTACTAAAATGTTGGATGTCTTGCAGTTTGGATTTAATATGTTTCCTGATATTCCACGACCATTGAACACACAATACAGATGCTATTCAGTCTCGATGCTTCCTGGAAATGAACGCCAGGATGTTGAAAGAGGTGGAAAAAGTAAGTTGAGTAACTGGTAGCAGATGCTTATTTTAAGTGGTATTGTAATTTTGCCCAGAAGTTTCATGGAATGTCTGACATATATACATTTTTGACTATGTGGGCCCTTGGTCTTTTAGTTTATATTAACAAACTTGCTTTTGAATTGCAATTTCTTAAAAAGCTCTGCAGAAAATGAAGTGTAATTTTAACACCCACTGTGTTTCAGTTATAATGCCTCCATCAGCACTGGATCAGTTGTCACGGCTGCATATATTGTTTCCAATGTTATTCAAGTTGACCAATAAGAGGACAAATCGCATCACACATTGTGGAGTGTTAGAGTTTGTGGCCGATGAAGGCAAAGTGTATCTTCCGTACTGGGTATGATATCAGTATTATTTAGTATAAATTAATGTTTTTGTTGGTTAAAATAAGCCCTGAGCGGTAGTTGCAAGATATTATTTATTTTTCATTACAATAATATTATTTATAAACTTGGAATGTTACAGATGATGCACAATTTACTCCTTGAAGAAGGAGATTTTATTCAGATTGAGAGTGTATCACTGCCTGTTGCAACATTCTCACGTTTCCAGCCACAGTCAATAGATTTCTTGGATATTACAAATCCAAAAGCCGTTTTAGAAAATGGATTACGTAGCTTTGCATGTCTCACAACTGGTGATGTGATTGCTATCAAGTATAATCAACGGATATATGAACTGTGTGTTTTGGAAACAAAGCCTGGACCTGCTGTCAGCATCATAGAATGTGATATGAATGTAAGTATTTAGGAAACAAAGCCTGGGCCTGGTGTTAGTGTCACAGAATGTGATATGAATATAAGTATTTAACATATGTGATAGTACAGGACTGCATAAATTAAATGACTGAGGGGTTGTGGTTCATATCTGGAAAAGTTTACTGTTATTGTTTTCAGTGGTGTGTATCGTTTATGAAATGTTATTCGCACAATGTGCTTACATTCTATAAATGCTCATTTAACAATATTTGATACTTACTGTGTACATAGTTTTTAAAAGTGTTTATTGTAGTCATAACTACAAATTAATAAAGTTTGTTTAAAGTTTCATTTTTTTAGTGGAACAAATACTATAACATTCATTGTATGTGTGCTGTTTCCAATTTAAATCTTGGACAGATTTTAATGGCAAGTGGCATTAGTTACTCAGCGTTCATACTTTTAAATTTCTGTTGCCATTTATGGAAGATAGACGGTAGTATGTTGTGTGCTGCTGCAGGTTGAGTTTGCCCCCCAGTTGGATACAAGGAACCAGAGCGAGTTAAGAAGCCGGATGAAAGAGATGGTAGTAGATCCAGCTGAACTGATGCCCGAGCCTACGGGCTTCGTCGCCTTCCGTGGAGAAGGAAACAGGTGCGGTGCTTTGTTTTGATTCTCAAAGCTGTGTATTATAGGATTTTGGAAGTTGTTTTACATGATTTTCTAATTAAAAAGACAATATCACATTGTTTTGAATTTGAATTTATTTACATTCTGCAAATCCAAAAGAAGGTTAAATAAAACCTTTGGATGTAGAACAAGTCAAGAAAATTTTACACATGTACGTACATACACATGCATACTTACACACACACATACAGCAGTTGTTGGTAAGACAATATCACATTGTTTTGAATTTGAATTTATTTACATTCTGCAAATCCAAAAGAAGGTTAAATAAAACCTTTGGATGTAGAACAAGTCAAGAAAATTTTACACATGTACATACATACACATGCATACTTACACACACACATACAGCAGTTGTTGGTACAATACAATTAGCTTAAAACTGATTAATTAATTTATTTAATATTGTATTCACCGTGCATCTTGTATAAATTAAAATTAAAACCAACTTGATGCACAATCACTATTAAAAAAACTTTAATAGTAGATTAATTAACCCGAATTAAACCGATTAATTAACCGAAACATGTCGGGTTAATTAATCTACTCTTAAAGTTTTTTTAATAGTGATTGTGCATCAAGTTGGTTTTAATTTTAATTGATTAATTTAGTTTATTATTCTCGATTTACATTGAAGTATTCATCTGTAGAGTAGAGGGGATGAGCATGGAAATAATTCTTTAGTGCTGATTTAAATTCTTTAGGGTTATCACTTAAATTTTTGATGCTTTGTAGGAGACTATTAAACACTTTTATGCCAATTGAGTAGACTCCATTTTGATATAGTGATGCATTTGATGAGGGTTGGTGAAAGTTATATTTTTGTCTAGTAATTATGTTATAGACATCAGAATTTAATTTGAATTTAATTTTGTTGTTAATTACAGATAAGAGAAGTGGTAGTATATCTTGTGATTGAAGAGGTAGAATTTTTAAATTCTGAAATAAATCTCTCCACGAGTCTCTACTTCTGCATCCTGTAATAATTCTAATTATATTCTTTTGTATTTTAAAATTTTTTGCACTACATACATGAAGAGTTCCCCCAGAATAATAATCCATAGTTCATAATAGAATGGAAATAGGCATAGTAAACCATCATCAGTGTTTCCTGTGACATAAGGGGCTTAACTGATCTCATTACATAGCAAGCTGCACTTAATTTATGCATAATTTTTTCAATATGAATTTTCCAAGATATTATACTGTCTACATATATTTTGTTATTATGAGTGCCAAAGTGACTTCCATGCTTGGTTATGTTTTTAGTAATAAGTGGTTACTTTGTGTCTGCATTTGTTTTGTCAGTCACATTTGCTTAACTTCAGAGAACTCGAGACTAGTCAAAGTTTTGTTGTTGATTGATTACGGTATTTTGTGTCGCACAGAGCAGCAATGAACACGGATAGCACTAGTTCAAGTGCAAAATATTTAGCTTCATGAACTTTGTAATTAATGCAAATAATTAGGATATTTTTGGGTTCTGTGTGGTGCCATATGGACATCATCGATGGTGTATAATACCAACAGATGGTTAATATGTTAAAGGTTGGATGGTAAGAAGAAGAAGGACCAGGCCAGTAGCAGTAAAACTGATATGAAAGTGACTTACCAGAGAGGAGTACCAGATTACAATTACAAGATTGGAACTCTGAGGTTCATAAGAAATTCCAGACCGCCATCAAAAGAGGTAAGTAAAGTGCCGTCAACATCTGTACTACGTAAGACGTGTAACTGCCACCCACTGTCAAACATTATGAATAGTGATGTCAGTGCAGGAGCCATGCCTCAGCTTATCATTTGTAACAGAAGACTGTTTTCACCAACAAACTGGATTGACCTTGATTTCACGCTTCCGCCGCGATGTTGATGTAATCTGTGGTCTTCTGGGTAATTACACGGCATCGTGTGGTAATTATTTACCGACACGTTGTCCCAAAACGTCGGTAAATAATTACCACACGACGCCGTGTAATTACCCAAAAGACCACAGATTACAAACTGGATTGAAATTTAAGGAAAAAAGCTAGTAAAGTGCTACATTTGGAGCATAGCTTTGTATGGTGCTGAAACGTGGACACTTCGGAAAGTAGATCAAAAATACCAGTCTAGGTCTTTTGCACACTGAAACTTATACTTTGTAGTGTTTTGCTTACATATGTTTTGCGTAACTACGTTCCTACTCAGATTACGGTCTTCTGAGATGTGACTGCGTGTAGTTTGGTGATTGATGCCATTGTTTTGTGGGAACCTGCTGCTTTTATTTGTAGGCTAGATGAGGCAGCCTCAAGGTGAAGACAGACGGTGATTTTCTGTGAAATGTCCGAATCTGTGTACCAGACTACAGGGGTCATTGCAATCCTGAAGATGAAGGCAAAGGTTACTCCAAAACATTGCTACCAGTCTGCTATATTGCGCTGAGTCACGGGCCTCAAGCCTATAGTCTTAGGCGGAATATAAAGGAGTTAAGTTTGAGAAAGCCACTGGACTCAAGGTTCGTGGGTTCGATCCCGACCGAGGTCGATGGATTATTAAGGGTGATAAAAATCTGGAGCACCACTTCCTTCAGAGGGGAAGTAAAGCCGTCGGTCCCATGTCGTAGATTTACGGCATGTAAAAGAACCTTATGGCATGAATAGAACTAGTAGTGCTTGTAAGCGAAATTCAAGCGGCCATTTCTCACCCAAGTTTCGTGACTGCCTGCCCGATGGCTCTGGCGGTCACATCAGGATTTAGTTGAACAGCGCGGCGAGTCGGCTGGTCTCCGAACTGCCACAAAATGCGCAGACCACGTAACCTCGGAAAGAGGAGGCCCAGGCCCATATAGGGCTGTCGAGCCATGGTTATTATTATTATATTATAATAAGTTTGAGAAAACAAGGGCCAGACACATCTGCTGCGTGTTTTGCAATTGTTTTTAACCTTTGTGTTATACATCTTCCATGTAATGAGTGATTTACAGGTAAGATTTATTCCAAATTATTGCACAGTTTATACCATATAGAAGTCACTCCAACATGTTTCAGCTAACATACACAGCCATCTTCAGGGAGTACACACAAAGATCATGTTTGGTTAAAAGTGTATAACATTGTCGAAGATTAAGGTAAAATGTATATTTCAAAGTTAATTACAATGTACTTACACATAATCATTGTCTGTGTAATACAAACACACTGTAATTATCTTTGAAATGTACATTTTACCGTAATCTTCCACAATGTTAAATATTTTTAACTGAACATGACCGTTGTGTGTATTCCCTGAAGATGACTACATATGTCAGCTGAAACATGTTGGGGTAACTTGTATATGGTATAAACTGTGCAGTAATGTGGAATAAATCTTAAGTGTGCATAAAGTTCAAATGCTGTTGCAAAAATGATATGTTATGTGATTGAACTGTGTATTGTGTTTCTCTTTCCTCTTTTTTAGAACAAGGAACCAGCTGAAGAATTCAAAGCATTCACTGGAGAGGGATTTTCACTTCGTCAGTCTAAATCCAAGAAATCGTAGTGTGTTGTGCATAATTTAAAAAATCTGGAGGTAAAATTACATATTTATGAAATCACAGTAGATATAAGTTTATATCTCATAAGGGTGAAATGAAAGCAACATGGACATTTAAAGTTTTGGGTAACGAGGTTTTTGTTTTACTATCATAAATATACTGCGAGGTGGGGGCGGGGGGTGCACCCAGAATATATGTTTCAGCTATTTAAGAACATTGTTTCTCTCAATATAGAGCTGTGAGCTTCTATACTGAAACATAAAAGGATTAATTTTGTGTATTTATATTTGGTATATTTTGTTCTTTAATTTTTTTTCGAAAAGCCTGGGAGGTGAGGTGTGCGTCTCTGCCATGCCAATGCCCATGGCCTTTGTTGTCTGTTTCTGTAATTGGAATGGTGGTTTCCTGAGCAGATCTCTGAGTTGTGAAAGAGTACCAGCTGAGTGAAATGTAATGTTCAGTGCGGACTAATGAATGTTTCTTAAGCTGAGGCCAGAATGAGGAAGTAATGTCTTGTGGGCTTGCCATTTGTAGGGGTACAGTTGTTTTGTTTGGAGCACAGTGTTGACAGTTTGTGTATTCGTTAGAGGGGTGAGGTACATTTGAAGGAACAAACTTTTTGAGATTATTATATATAGCTGACCTAGACAGTGGCACACAGTGTCCTTTTGTGCTAGCATTTGAATGGACCATCAGTCAGCGGAAGCAGTTTGGGAACTCCTTTATAATTTCAGGTATCTCACAACTGAGCAAATAGTTATATTCCTGAGAGTTGCTGTAGAGTTTGAAATTTTTTGTTACTTCTGTGGTTAAATTTCGCTTTATTTCCAACAAAAAAATCTGCAATTCAGTTAATTTCAGCATTCGTTTTAGTTGTTTATAAATTATTGTTTCCTTGCTTGAGACAGTTTAATTTTTTTAAGTCTTCACCGACATAATTAAAGTAAAAAATAATTTACATGTAATTATATTAATTTGAGATTTGTGTATGTTAAAATCTTGTTACGTTTGAGATATCTGTATAGTCGTACTGAAAGTTTCAGAGTTGACGTATGTTCTTTCATGTCCTGATGTATCCTTACTGTTACATCACCATATTATGTAATTCCAGTCATTAGATAATTTAACAAGGCATTAAAGCAGAACTCAGAGCCTGCTTTCATGTTGCATAGATTTATAATTCAGTGTATTGGTTAATAATAATATTATTTAATTTACTTAATATTGTTTTCACCGTGCATCTTGTATATATTAAAAACAAGACCAACTAGATGCACAATCACTATTAAAGAACTTTAATAGTAGTGTTACATTAAACCCGACATGTTTCGGTCAGGTACCTGACCATCTTCAGGGATACACTACATTTTTTGTATGTGTTTAACATATGGACTACGCAATTTAATGTAGTATACCCCTGAAGATGGTCAGGTACCTGACCATCTTCAGGGGTACACTACATTTTTTGTATGTGTTTAACATATGGACTACGCAATTTAATGTAGTATACCCCTGAAGATGGTCAGGTACCTGACCATCTTCAGGGGTACACTACATTTTTTGTATGTGTTTAACATATGGACTACGCAATTGAATGTAGTGTACCCCTGAAGATGGTCAGGTACCTGACCATCTTCAGGGGTATACTACATTTTTTGTATGTGTTTAACATATGGACTACGCAATTTAATGTAGTGTACCCCTGAAGACGGTCAGGTACCTGACCATCTTCAGGGGTATACTACATTTTTTGTATGTGTTTAACATATGGACTACGCAATTTAATGTAGTGTACCCCTGAAGACGGTCAGGTACCTGACCATCTTCAGGGGTATACTACATTTTTTGTATGTGTTTAACATATGGACTACGCAATTTAATGTAGTGTACCCCTGAAGACGGTCAGGTACCTGACCATCTTCAGGGGTATACTACATTTTTTGTATGTGTTTAACATATGGACTACGCAATTTAATGTAGTGTACCCCTGAAGACGGTCAGGTACCTGACCATCTTCAGGGGTATACTACATTTTTTGTATGTGTTTAACATATGGACTACGCAATTTAATGTAGTATACCCCTGAAGACGGTCAGGTACCTGACCGAAACATGTCGGGTTTGATGTAGTACTACTATTAAAGTTTTTAATAGTGATTGTGCATCTAGTTGGTCTTGGTTTTTAATTAATTATATTATTTTTTTTTAAATTTTGTGTGGGACATTTACATAATGCAGGTTCTTTACAGTAAGATTTGTCAGGTGTAAACTTAAAGTTTTGCATCATTGCCATGTGTGTACTTTTTCACTTGTTCATGTAAAAGTTATGATGTCAGCATCAAGTTTGATTCTACAATGGCTTTTAACAGTGGTTCGTTAATATCAGTGGAATTGTTTCATATTCATGTTTTCTTGCCACGCAGTTCCAAGGGTTCCCATCCTGTAACTTATTTGTTAATGAAACATATTTTATTTTTTGGTAGGTGGTAGCACTTGTAATAGGAGTACCATGCACGTGATAGTGCTAGAGTCAGTCAGCCAGATGCTGTTCAGGGGATAAATTGATGTGCAATGTTAATGACATTGGAAACTTGGTCCCGGGAAGGAGTTCTATTTTGTGGGTGAGACGTACTTCCCCCATCAAAACTCGTTGTCAGTTGACAGAGGTGTTTGGTGATGACATAACGAGAGCGCGGAATGTCGCAAAATATTGTGGAGAGTTCAGAAGTGGTCGAAAGGACATCCGTGATGACGATTGTACCAGTTGGCCCACCACGTCGAGGGCAGAGGTGGGTGCAGCCCGTTGTGCGTACCCCAAATTGTTCTTTGTCATATATATACTATTTTTGTTCTTAAGAAGCAATCGTGCAGTTTGTTTGTCATCCTACGCTGTGTACACTCATTTCAGAGGTCTGTCATACTTTTGGTGGGCAGGGAGGTTATTTAATGATGCTCTCGGCGTCCAACGCTGTACAGCATAGATGGTAGATAAGTGAATATCAGTATGGAACTCTCTGGAGTGATACTTGTGCTGTGTAGGTAAAGAAATATATATAAAATCAGTCAGAGCTTACTATTTATTGCTGTATTTATATGCTTAAGTGCATCTTGGGTGTTATTCTGTTGTCACATCATGTTTAAAATCAAAGTATTTTACGGTAACCAAATTTACCTTTGAAAGGTATCTGCTGTGGAATGCAGCCTACACTCTTAACCCTTTAAAGAACAATTGTTACTGTATGTACCACCTGAATATGGCGTACAGTAACACCGCCCACAGAGTGTACACATGTGTATGTGTTTCGTAGCTGCCGACGATAAACAGTGATTATTTAACTAAACGGTATTAACTGGTTGGTCTTTGTAATGGATATATGATGTTGATTTCAGGCATCCGCCGCGATGTTGATATAATCTGTGGTCTTCTGGGTAATTACACGGCGTCGTGTGGTAAATAATTACCACATGATGCCGTGCAATTACCCAGAAGACCACGATATATGATGTGTTTACTGTGAGGTAGGAGCTGAACTTTTAAGTGTATTCTGAAGAATTCAGTGCTTCAGTGCAGTTATTCACTGGCCTGTCACAGTGGAGGCAGGGGCGGGTTTTGTTCCATGCAATTCACTTTTCCCCTGTCAGTATCATTCCACTATAGTGCTCTGTACTCAATGCCATCTTAATACTACTGTTATTGGAAGGACAAGTGGGCAAAGCCTGGGAACCTCCAAAAAAGTCAATGCTTTGCTGGATATCCCGGCATGTGGGACAAGAATGTACTTTAATTTGGAGTATATATATGTATATAATGTCTTTAATGTATTTTGAGATAACGTACATGAAGTGTAGGGGTTCTTTGAATACTGATTGATTCTTGTGTTATTTAATGACAGTTTCTCAACTGCATTGGTTACAGTAAGGTGTTAATGTGGTTACAGATGATAAATTTAAAAAAGTATGGAAGGATGTTGTCTGGTGTATTATAAGTTACCGACCAAGTATTTAATTTGGAGGGAATGTGGGAAGTTGTGGGAAATTTTTACGTTATGATAACTGGTTTGAGAATTGAACCCAAAACCAGCATATTACAAACCATTAAGTGATGTTGAACAGTGAGGTAGCTCATTATAGTGACTTTGTTGCCTGATGGACGATGCAGGGTTTGTTTCGTGGCAAATTCTGGGACTTTTCCCCTTCTCCACTACGTCCATACTGGCTGTCGATACCACTGAACCTTATTTCCGTTTGGCACTGTCGTTTCTTTTCCCATGGGTAAAGCGGCCGCTGTGTGGATCCAGTCGCCAATTGCCCTCTGGTGGCAAGGTTGTGAATGCGTGGTACTGTACATCCACTTCCCCATACGTCTTCATGGCATGGTGCTGTGTAGGTTCAATTCAAGGGCGTAGAAAGCCAATTTTAAAAACAATGTAACACCCTTGTAAATACAAAATAACGTCTTACATGCATTGCTACCGTATAAGCTCGACTTTAAAATCAATAGGCGGTAACAAAAGTCACTTGATACTCGACATTTAAAAACAGGAAGGCTGTATATATGATAATTTGGTCACGTTTTTGAGACGCTGTGTGCACGTGTTCGGGAAAGACTTGGACATTGTGTCCGTGTGGGCGGAAGACATGTTCAAACGTTTCATGTAGTCAATAAATGTAAGTATTGTATCGATAAAGTTCAATTGACATCCTGCCTCTAGTGTCAGGGGACTTTTGTGCCATCCCATTATTTATGTACTTGGCTGTTGTGCGTAATCAGTAAATAAGCATGCTGGAACCGGTCACACGTGGCCGATTTATTTTTTTCGGCTCTTTGAAAGGCACGGTTGGTTCCCTGTAACTTTAACCCGACTTTCGAATTGATTTAAAACTCTGCAGAATCTGTGCTAGTGATCATTTGGGGGACAAACTGAAAGAGTTCCCTCGCTTCGAACCTGCTTCAGATTTAATTAGCCGTTGCACTTTGTGGTTACGTCTGCATGCCCATAGAGCTGTACTCGGATGGGGAATCTGATCTGCTTTAATTGCGTGTCTCTGCTCATTGGGCCTCTTCCACAAAACATCCGGCTGCTCTTCATTAGCCTGAAAATTCTCCCCCCCCACCGTTTATCTCTCCACTCCCCTGCTACCTGGTCTGTTTGACTTCAGATGAGCCGCTAACTAATTAGAAGTCGAAACACTCCAGCAGCTTTCACTTCCAAACGTCTGCTGTCACTATTCACTCGGGACGCTCAAAGCCGCTTTAAAATTCCACCCCAAAATGAATTATAACGCCTTCGCCATTAATGAACAAATTTGAACCGTGTGAGATAAGTGAATTGTGTTGAAAGAAGGGATTGGTGTGTCACTGCTGATGGTGAAGCGTTTTATATACAAGTCGACGTTAGAAGTGTTTCATTCAACAAGGCGAGATCTGCGCTCTTCTGGGATGTTACGCAGCGTAGATTGGTAGTTATTAACCGACGTTTCGGGATAACCTATCGGGTCCCATATTCAAGTCTCGGACTGCTTGACCCTTGAAGATGGGACCGATAGGTTCCGAAATGTCGGTTAATAAATACCAGTCTACGCTGCGTAACTTCCCAGAAGAGCGCAGATGTAATTTACACCGCGGCGGAAGCCTGAAGTCATTAATTTAACAATGCAATGATTATGTAGTGTCGGTGATGAACGAGTATGGAGCATTGGCGGGGTGACAGGGTCAACTGACAAGAAGTAAGTACGTTTTATTGCTGTCACAAATTCCACATGGACTGGCCTGGGATTGAACCCGGGCGTTCGCGGTCGGCGATTTTAAACGTCGAACAAGATACAAAAATTAAATGTGATACCTAGAGCGGGTATGTATTTGTACTGCAGTACGGTCCCGGACATCCGACGCTTGGTTATCCGACATTCCAGTCTGGCTCTACCATATTTTTCTACATTATCTCATAAATGGCACGATTAAAAAGAGGCTAATGAACATAAAATGTATGTTTTGATTTTGTCTACAATTTTTGAAACATTTCTCATTCTAAGAATTGAGCGAGATATCATAAATGTACATAGGTACACGTAAAGTACCCGTTATTCTTGTCAAATCTTAATGAAACTTGAATTTTCGAAAAATAACCAAATTTCATGAAAATCCGTCCAGTGGGAGCTGGGTTGTTCCATGCGGACAGACGGACATGAAGCTAATAGTCGCTTTTCGCAATTTTGCGAACGCGCCTAAAAACATCAAGCAAGGTATGGAAAAAGAAGATGGCGACGAAGAAGAAGTAGAAAGAAATAAAAAAGGCGTACTAAGGATAACAGAACTATAGAGGTAGCAATGTTCGTAGCCACTGGCGGAAAACCTCAAATTGCATGTTAAACTAAAGAAGGAGGTGATAACGTAGCAGGAGTAACATACGGGCGGAAGATTTGTTCAAGTTTCCCAGAGCGCGCTTGCTGCTCTGCCCTGTGTTGCCATCTGGCGGTCAGTGCCGAACGACCTCTGTGTGATGTGGGGTTGCGTTCAGCTTCTGTCGTTACGACTTTGACTCTGGGCTTATGGTGGCTTCAACTAGGCGTGTGTTCTGCGTAATGTAGCGCTCATTAGCAGTTCATGCTCTCTGTTGACGCGTCTAGAACACAGAGCAACAACGGCGTATGTCGCTGTACCATATCGATGACAACTGGAAGTTAAGGATGATAAGACGGCGACGGAGAAGAAACGATAGCTAAGTTAGTATAGTGACTGCCCTCGGGATGGTGTATTTGGGTTGGATTTCCGACAGGGGAGGGACATTTTTGCCATAACATCCAGACAGAGTCTGGGGCCCACCAAGGATCCTGTTATATGGCAGATGTGTGATATTCCACCGGAGGTAAAGCGGCTGCAGCGTGCTACATGCAAAAGTCACGGTCAAGTGGTTAGCACCCCTGCTTCGTGTTTGTGAGAGGGACCGGGTTCGTATCTAGTTTTGTTACAGGTTATCCCAGTTGAAAATACTCGTGGTTTTCCTCAGTAATTCCAGAATGATGGTATAGACCAGGGGTGGCCAAACCGCGGCTCGCGAGCCACACGCGGCTCTTTGACATATAATGTGCGGCTCGCGGAAATATGTTGGCTGAGCTCCTTTTTGCATTACAATTTATATAAAAGGTAAATAAAAAATTTTCAAGCTTTATAACTATTTACCGGTATAAACTGAGAGTCCGCTGGATTAAAACGTAAGTTTAATGTTCATGGTGAGTAAATATATTTAGGAATTTTTGTAACAAAATGTGCGTGTAACAATAAAAACGTTTGTGTAATATTTGGTCATGTCTTGCGGCTCTGAAACATATGAAATTTATTGTATGTGGCTCTTACGTTAAGCAAGTTTGGCCACCCCTGGTATAGACGGCTTTCTTCGCTACTTAGGTCATCTAATTTGCTGTCTTATCCTCGGCCAAAATAAGTGAACTTATTGGCACGAACATCTTTACTGACTACTCCTGAACGGAATGAACCATTAGTTGCGTAAGGTCTCTGTGCGCACCGTGAAGGCATGTGGGCTAGTGGAGGTATAACGCCACGCATTCTTAACCACGACACCGGGTTGGTGCGAGATGTAAGCTTAGCGCCCCTGCCGAGAGAATGCCAGCAATGCACATTGAATAGGTAGGAGGTTGGGTTTGTCCCGCGGTCAGTTCGGAAGACATATAGAAGAAAACTCGTATTACCCTCTCCAGCACTCGAACCATGTTTCTTTGGCCGTGCCGTCCGTAGCTTAGTTACTACACTGACTGAGCTACCCACGGTCCACTGATGGTGTATTCGGGCCGTGTGAGTTAGAACAGGGCACAGGTGGGAAGGTATTAGAAGGTTGAAATCTATCAGCAACAGAAATATCAAATGCCAGTTTATTTCATAGCAGGAGCTTGATTGTGCTGTAGATCGCATTTCTTTCCGTACTGAACTACATATAAGCCACTCTTGCACTGCAGGTCTGTACGACGCAATCCGATCTTTGTAACATTTTCTTAACGCCTGTCTCCTACATGCCTCAAGTCCAAACGTGCAAGCCTCAAACATCGCCGCCATATTAACTTCGGTGGCGGTTTCAAGCGTCATTGGTTTCCAATATGTACCACTCATTACAGCGGACTCTCATTTCTTCTGTCGGATTTTTCTGTGCTCTATCAAACCAAAAAATCTATCTCTTATTCGGTCAAGTGGGTAGTACTCAAACCAAAAACATCTACCTCTTATCTCGGTCAAGTGGGTAGTTCTCAAACCAAAAACATTTACCTCTTATCTCGGTCAAGCGGGTAGTACTCAAACCAAAAACATTTACCTCTTATCTCGGTCAAGTGGGTAGTACTCAAACCAAAAACATTTACCTCTTATCTCGGTCAAGTGGGCAGTACTTAAACCAAAAACATCTACCTCTTATCTCGGTCAAGTGGGTAGTACTTAAACCAAAAACATTTACCTCTTATCTCGGTCAAGTGGGCAGTACTCAAACCAAAAACATCTACCTCTTATCTCTGTCTAGTGGGTAGTACTCAAACCAAACACATTTACCTCTTATCTCGGTCAAGTGGGTAGTACTCAAACCAAAAACATCTACCTCTTATCTCGGTCAAGTGGGTAGTACCCAAACCAAAAACATCTACCTCTTATCTCGGTTAAGTGGGTAGTACTTAAACCAAAAACATTTACCTCTTATCTCGGTCAAGTGGGCAGTACTCAAACCAAAAACATCTACCTCTTATCTCTGTCTAGTTGGTAGTACTCAAACCAAACACATTTACCTCTTATCTCGGTCAAGTGGGTAGTACTCAAACCAAAAACATCTACCTCTTATCTCGGTCAAGTGGGTAGTACCCAAACCAAAAACATCTACCTCTTATCTCGGTTAAGTGGGTAGTACTGAAACCAAAAACATATACCTCTTATCTCGGTAAAGTGGGTAGTACTCAAACCAAAAACATCTACCTCTTATCGCGATTAGGTGGATGGTACTCCTGCTTCTTATTATGTAGATCCTGGGTTCAAATCTTAGTCCGAAGACAATTTGCTTCGACTGCAACTTCTCTGTTTCGTCCGGCCCATCAGACAAATGCAGGGATAGCACGGAAACAAATGATCATTTCTGCATATTTTTAAATTTATTTTTCACTAATCCAGGGGTAAACAAATTTTCGAAAAATCTAGGAATTAGATCGAGGTTCTAGGTGCCAGGAAGGTAACATGAAACATGTTCCATACTCAGAACCCACAAATATTAGGCGCCACTATACAAAATTGTTGGCCCGGGCTTTGTGCACCCCTGCACTAATAATTCTACCATTCCCTTTTAATGGGTCATCGATATGTCTACTTTTGATGTATCGGCAGTATTTCTGCAGACACAAGAACCTGAATAATACAGCGGCTGTTTTTGCTGTATCAAGTGTTTTGATCCTGAGGGCTGAGCCGACGGTAGCATAGCTACTGGCAGGGCCTCACATGTCGGTGAGGTCGATGGGAAGTAGCTACACTAAGAAGCAACCCACCGAGTAATAAGAAGAATCTGGTATCACGACTTTCAGACCTATTTTAAATGTTTATATATTATCATTGTTTATTAAATTATTTTTAAGGTTAGCGTATTTGGAATTTGTACAGTGTGTCCACAAAGTCCCTTCGGGGTTTTGAAAAATTGTGGCGCGCAAACAAATTGAGCTAGCAACATGAGGTTTGCGGCAGATTACAGTGAAACTCTGGAAGTTTTTTACTGACCTCAGTAGACCTCAATGTGGGCTCCCTTGGTAGCACGGAGAACGTCCAGACGATATTCGAGCTCTTACAATGTTCTGTGGAGCATGTCCGCTGGAATAGCCGAGATCGCATTCCTGACACGGGTCTTCAGGTCATCAAATCATCTGTTGGCGGCAAAAAAAAAAAACGTCCAGAGTTTCACTGTAATCTGCCGCAAACCGCATGTGGCTAGCTCAATTTGTTTGCGCGCCACAATTTTTCAAAACCCCGAAGGGACTTTGTGGACACACTGTATTTTTATATATATTGGTTTTTTTTTGTTGCTGACATGTGAATTGTGTTGATTTGGGTGTTATAGTTTGGATCAATTGTGTTTCAGGATTAGTGGTTTCACCTAAAGAAAGGAAGCAGTTTGCTTCCGGAACGCAGTGTATTGTTTTGAGTATTTTTATGATAATCGACAAAATTCTTGTAAATTTTTGCTGATATTACTCATGAATGGAGCCGTTCCTCTAACCACCCATACGTCTTCGTGATGTGATTTTAAATTAAGCAGACGGACAACTTAAACTTCACTTAACGACACGTCGATCAGTAGGCAGTACGACAGTGTCTCTGGACTCGACGGACGCTATAGGCAGAGGATCGATCTACTGTTCATTACGGTATGTAGCCGTGTTATAAGTTCCGTCCAGTTTCACTGACTGTGGTCTCTTTCGCCAAGAATAAAAACGGCCGTGGCGTGAATCTCACCACTCAATATTTTCTTGTACCGTGGTTAAGAATATGTGGAGTTATACCTCTCATCTCCACATCTTCATATCCTGTTTGCCTTTACCTGTAAGTAGTCACACTGATTGCAGTATTGGTATCGTTCTCACTGCTGTGTGAAAGCTGCAACCCGCGCTTCACCGAGTAAGGATGGTAGACGTACTGTCAGGAGAGGAAATATTGCATGCGATCAATCTCGCAAGGATTGAGGGGGGGTGGAAGGGGGGTGTGTGCGCCAGGTCTTGTGCATGTGGTGGGATTCATCGTATGTTTGTGTAAGCCACACACAGTTACAGGGCTGGACAGGATTCTCACCCACTAATAGTTTGATTAATGATGTCATTATCCGTGGTTAGAGGGCTTCAATTGAAGTTTTGATAGCCGATCAGCTGTATAAGAGTCTTTAATTGCTGCTTTGAACCCCAATGAATATTTCATTTTTTCTACGAAGTCTGTTATATTTGAATTGATTTATGTAACGACCCTGTCAATCACTGAGACTGTGTAGTGTCTGTGGTGATTGTATTACGTAGGAGTGTTCTGTCGATATGGACCTAAGGGCACAACGTACAAGGCACGTAACATACGAAGAGCGTACGTCAAACACGTAGAAGTAACAAGGACATAGTCATTGCATATTTTGAAATGCTATCCTGCCAATCTTTTGGCGGAATTTAGGAAAATCCCGTAAACCTCAGTGCATCAGATTGACGAATAGGATCGGAAGATATACAGTCGAACCCGGTTATAACGACATCGGATTTATACGAAACCTCGCCTATAACGTCAGATATTCTGTGGTACCCATTAATTCCTCACTGTTAACCATAACATTACACTGCTCGGTTATAACGACACGTTTAAAGGTAAAGGTCAACCAATCCCATTACAGGCCCTTAGGGCTCCAGGAGGTCGAGGCTGCCAGGTTTTTAGACAATCGCCACATGAAGGTGGTAAGGTTGTTAGCCCTACGCACCGGCCGCCTTTACCCCCCAGGAAATATTCCTGGTACTCATTTCTGTTAGAGGTTGAGTCGACCCCAGGGCCATAGTGCGACCGAAACAATTATGTAAGTGAAAAATTCCAGTGACACCATCGGGAATCGAACCCGCGACGTTCCCGTTTGTAGCGCAGTGCCTCAACCAATTGCGTCACCGCGTGCCCCCGACACTCATTTATAACGACACAAAATATTCAGTCCCTCTCATGACGTTATAACCGAGTTCGACTGTAGTTGCGTAACCAGCATTCTGAAAGGAATGATGTAATTTGAACTGTAAGAGCTGAGAAGTTTTAGAAGCACGTTTTGAGCAATGATAAACGAATTTCTTGGTTGAAACAGGGGCCTCGTGTGACGCCTTCTTAGACTGCTTTGTATTCCCCTGTAAACATCAGCTAAGCTGTCCGTATGTAGACTGGCGGAGAAGAAAGAAAAATAGCTCACATGGTCGTATCATTTGTCTGGAGCATATTGCGTGTGAAATGTTCAGAGAGGGAGAGTGACATAAGTGCATTGCTGCCTCTATGACTTGTGACACGTGGCTCAGTCGCCCACTAATCTAATCTCTAAGACGTTGCAATGGCTGACCCATTTCTTGCGCATAGAACTCGTACGCAATCGCACTGATCACAATGCATGAGTGAATGGTTGCGGCCATCGCAACGGAACTGGATTCGGCTGGCGTGCCGGCAGAATTCGGTTAACAAAAAAAAAACGGTACAGAAATGAAAAATTGTTGCCTGTCGTAATTCACCTAGGATGTGGAGCTAAAAATTGGTTGAATGAAGCGTAACTCGAGATCGGTTCGAATATTTATGTTTGTACCCACTCAGACTGGGGCACGCTGTGGCGCAGTTGGTTGAGGCTACAAGCCGTAAGTTCGCGGGTTCGATTCTCGACGGTGTCATTGGGATTTTTCATTGACTTAATCCTTCCGGCCGCACTATGGCCGTTGGGTCGAATCAGCCTCTAATAGAAATGAGTACCAGGACTATCTCCTGGGGGTAAAAGCGGCCGGTGCCTTGTACTGACAACCTTACCAACTTCACGTGCCGACTCTCTAGAAATTCTGGGAGCTTCAAAATCCTGGAGCCCTAAGGGCCTGTCCAGGCGTGTACAGAGATTGCTTTACCTTTACCTTTATCCACCAAGATTTGTTTTTAGAAGCTAGTGGTTGCTCAGCTAGTCAACGTTTTATCCTATTACATATTATTATTATTATTATTATCCTATTATATATTGTTCTTCCGTACACTTAATGTCTGTGTCAACAGAATTCTCTTTTAACCTCTAACTTCCTGTTTTAGATTATTTATCATCTATTTTATGCCTGCTACATATCCCACCAATCTACTCGTCCTTGATATGATGACCTTAATAATATTTGTTAAGGTGTGCAGATCCACCATCCTTTACCTTCCTGTGTTTTAGACACATTTTGGTTTTGAAACAGGACACGTGGCGATGGAGGTTTTTCTGTGAGTAGTGGCAATATCTCGAACTTAGTATGTTCTTTAACTTTCCTTGTGAACGCAATTTTTGCGTGAGGGTTCAGTTCATCTGGGATGTGACTCCGTGTCGGTTGAATTGTTCCCTACGTTTCGAAACACCGTAAGCAGTCCAAGAATAATTTTTCTTGGACTTCTTATTGGTTGAAGATGAAGGCATTGCCTTCCCTCTAAGCCTCTAGACCCATTCACCCAGCGACACGGCGTCCACACCAGAAAACCTGAATCCTCAACACCACTGTAAGAACCTCAAATCTGTAATTTTGACATGTCATCTGTTGTTGTTAGCTATTTGAATTTTGCCACAATTTCAAGTCTTTATTTGCTATTTTCATGTTACAATTTTGTTTCGTGCATTCTTGTTTCTCCATGCGATATGTTCCGTCTACTAATATTAACCTTTTAAAGCCTACTGGTTACTTGATGCATCAACAGTTTTAACATTCAAAAATTCTACATTCTGCCCACACTGTATTTATGTGTATTGTATTTATATTACAACAAACAGCGACTTTGCCTTACATAAAATAAATTGATTTGTTTTTTAATCGAGATGAAAAGTGTTTACTGCGCGGTACGAACTGGGTCTTTAAATGAAACAGTTTACGCTTCGTCTTTAAAGGGTTAACACATGGCGCTTGCGTGTTGAGTATTGATATCACGAAGGTTTAGCCTGTGTGATACTGACCCGCTAAACAAACATGTCGGAGAAGTTGCCGCATGTGCACGGCGATTCTACAGCCGCTGAGCTCTTTCTTGCGTTACGTCTGATGCAAGAACCAGCGTTACTGTGCGTTAGTGGGACCGAAACTATTGACCATTTACATGTGGAGAGCTAGTAATTAAAGTGTTATTAACACTTGAATACTGTATAGAGAGAGAGAGATACAAGGAATAGTAGAAGAGCAGACCAAAGGAAAAGTCATGGGAGAAGAAGAAGAAAGGTTTTAGTGATATAGCGGCGTTGGGGTGGGGGAAAGGGAGGGATATAGAATGACCCTCTTGACACGTGAGGATGGGACCGATACGTTGTCCCGAAACGTCGGTAAACGATTACCACACGACGCCGCGTAATACCCCAGAAGGCCGCAGATTTCACCAACATCGCGGCGGAAGCCTGAAATCAAAATGTAGAATGTAGATTTGTTTCGAAGTTTCGGGCTCGTCCTTCTGATAACTGTAGCATGAAAATGATGACGATATAGTGAGAATTGTCACTTTAGATAATGACAGCAGAATTTTGATTTATTGTTTAATGATAAGTACATGATTTTCGAAGATAATTTATTGGTCTTCAGGAAGCAAGATTAGTTTTGAAGACGTCAAATTGGGGAGAGTTGCATGAGAAGCATCCAGTAACAGATTCTAACTTCGGAAACATCTCAACGTTTGCTTGTAAGCTAAGAAGCCGAGCCGAGTCCAAAGTACTCTGCTTCTGACAGCCAGTCAGAATATCCGTAATTCCATCTAACTTATGTATAAAATTGACTAATTTACACCAACAAATGCACAAGGACAAGTTAAGTGATTAATTCCTTTATTAAAAGGAATTAATGACATAACTTGTCTTTGTGCATTTGTTGGTGTAAATTAGTCAATTATACAAAATGCACGGTGAATATATTGTGAAATTATGTACGAGGGCTAGTCAAAAAAGAGTGAGAATGAATTTATTACTCAGCAAATACGTTAGGCAGAGTCCAACTTGATATGGTATTTTTCAAAGTAGTCCCCATCGAGCTGTATGCACTTGGTCCAACGTGTCTGCCAGTCCTGGAAGACGTGCTGGAACCCATTTTTTGACATCGTCTTCAGAACCGCCTCCGCCCTCTTCAGAACGGCCGTTGAGGAGTCGAAACGCTGGCCCCGCAGCTCCGATTTCAGGCGAGGAAACAGAAAAAAGTCACACGGAGCAAGGTTCGGGCTGTACGGAGGTGCGGCACACATTCGATGTTTTTTCGGGCAGTGACAGTTTTGAAGACCCTGGCCGAACACATCCGACGAAAACGCCCTGAGCTGCATCCATCTCGTTGGCGCCTACACCACGATAATGCACGCCCTCACGTTTCGAACGTTGTTGCCCAATATTTAGCCCGAAAAAACATCGAATGTGTGCCGCACCCTCCGTACAGCCCGGACCTTGCTCCGTGTGACTTTTTTTCTGTTTCCTCGCCTGAAATCGGAGCTGCGGGGCCAGCGTTTCGACTCCTCAACGGCCGTTATGAAGAGGGCGAGGCGATTCTGAAGACGAATGTCAAAAAATAGGTTCCAGCACGTCTTATAAGAATGGCAGAACAACGTTGACAAGTGCATAAGTCGATGGTGACTACTTTGAAAAATACATATCAAGTTGGACTTGCTGATTTGTGAGTAATAAATTAATTCTCACTTTTTTTGACTACCTCGTATAAAAGTTGCGTTCGTACCGCGCAGGGAACACGCACCTTCTCCACTCTAAAGAACACTCAGTGAATGCTGTATAGAGCAATAATAGCTGTTTGTTCAGAGAATTATGCGAAGCTCATAAATATATATACACGGTGTGGAGAAGATACAGATTTTTTAAATGTTACAGAAGGTGGTAAATATAGTTACCACTGAGCTTTAAACGGTTAACCTAACTTCTGTGGGACGTAACATTTAGTATCTAAATCGGAACGTTTTGTGTCTGAACTTCTTTCTTACAATGCCAGTAACAAAATCAGGCATTTGGTTCTTTTGAATAGAAAGTTGACACACCTGTTAGAATTATGACTGGCCGGTTTATTTTAGGAGTAACTTTGTGGACTTGTATTAGGAAGATATCTGGTTCGAATTTCCCCTCCAATTACCTTCTATCCTTACAGCAGTTTTGTACTCTGTCAGTTATCCAAACGAATATCAGACTGTGAGCCTATTTTGAAATACCGCACAATCGCTTTCTTTCCAAATTTTAACTTATGACTAACACTACACGTATTACGGCAGAAATGTAACTAATTGTCGGAGAAACGTGCTGCGTACTTCTTCAGGGTAGAAGAGTGTCACTGCAGCCCTGAAGACGGAGGCTGCACTTTTTTTCGAAAGACACATGAAAATTCATTCCTCAGAACCTTGATTGGTTGTAATGACAATTGTTAAAACATTCAGCATGAAAACATTAAACCTTTATAGACCAACGCTTGTCTGAATTATAGTTAAATATTCAGTCCGTACCGCGCAGTAAACACACTCCGTCACGGTTATACAAACCAGTCAGTTAATGTTGTACAGCGAAATAATCGCTGTTTGTTCTGAGATCCACACAAAACACATAAATACACTGTGTGGGCAGAACGTAGAATTTGTGAATGTTAAACCTGAATTATATATATTCAGCTCGTACCGCGCAGTAAACACACTCCTTCTCAGTTATACAAACCAATCAGTTAATATTGTACAGTGAAATAATCGCTATTTGTTCTCAGATCCACATAAAACACATAAATACAGTCCGTACCGCGCAATAAACACACTCCGTCTCAGTTATACAAACCAATCAGTTAATGTTGTACAGTGAAATAATCGCTATTTGTTCTCAGATCCACACAAAACACATAAATACAGTCCGTACCGCGCAGTAAACACTCCGTCTCAGTTATACAAATCAATCAGTTAATGTTGTACAGTGAAATAATCGCTATTTGTTCTCAGATCCACACAAAACACATAAATACAATCCGTACCGCGCAGTAAACACACTCCGTCTCAGTTAAACAAACCAGTCAGTTAATGTTGTACAGTGAAATAATCGCTGTTTGTTCTGAGATCCACACAAAACACATAAATACAGTCCGTACCGCGCAGTAAACACACTCCGTCTCAGTTATACAAACCAGTCAGTTAATGTTGTACAGTGAAATAATCGCTATTTGTTCTCAGATCCACACAAAACACATAAATACAATCCGTACCGCGCAGTAAACACACTCCGTCTCAGTTAAACAAACCAGTCAGTTAATGTTGTACAGTGAAATAATCGCTGTTTGTTCTGAGATCCACACAAAACACATAAATACAGTCCGTACCGCGCAGTAAACACACTCCGTCTCAGTTATACAAACCAGTCAGTTAATGTTGTACAGTGAAATAATCGCTATTTGTTCTCAGATCCACACAAAACACATAAATACAATCCGTACCGCGCAGTAAACACACTCCGTCTCAGTTATACAAACCAGTCAGTTAATGCTGTATAGTGAAATAATCGCTGTTTGTTCTGAGATCCACACAAAACACATAAATACAGTCCGTACCGCGCAGTAAACACACTCCGTCTCAGTTATACAAACCAGTCAGTTAATGCTGTACAGTGAAATAATCGCTGTTTGTTCTCAGATCCACACAAAACACATAAATACAGTCCGTACCGCGCAGTAAACACACTCCGTCTCAGTTATACAAACCAGTCAGTTAATGCTGTACAGTGAAATAATCGCTGTTTGTTCTGAGATCCACACAAACCACATAAATACTCTGTGTGGGCAGAACGTAGAATTTGTAAATGTTAAACGTGACTATTACGTATAGTAACAACTGGGATTTAAAGGGTTAATGTGGCTTAGGGAGGGCTGGAAGTGGGGTAGAATTCATTGCAGTGTAAGAGACAGACTTAATTGGCCAATCCGAAATGTGTCGAATCTCTACACCTGCTCATCCATGACGTGATGGCGCCAAGCGGGGACCAGCAGGTGTCAATATTGACTGATTAGCTCCAGCCGAACGCTGCAATTAATGAACAGCCTAATTCCTGAACATTTTAGCTGTCATATAAACCGGTATAGCTACTTTGCTACGAGCTGGATCGTCTGGAATTTTTATCCCGGAAAGGGAAATAGATTTTTATCATTTCCAAAAGGTCAAAACCGGCTGTAGGGCGCACCCAGTCTCCCATTTATTGGGTACCCGGCTTATTTCCCGGAGATAAAGAGGTCGGTGGAGTTAATCACTCACCTCCATGTAGTGCTGATGTTAAAATTAGTGGAGCTGTGTCTATAATCCCTCCATATGCCTTTATGGATTTGATAGAAAAAAATTTTACCTCGTATGACAAATGTCAATCAAACACAGGAAAAAAAACTTATAAGTTAAGGCAAAGTGTGTATTGGTGTATCATTTTGGTGTGTATTCTAAGGTATGATTTTGTTTAGAGAATTTCACTTTTCGGCAAATAGTGATTTCTTGTTTCCTTCTTGTTGTGCATTTATTGTGGCATTACCTTGGTGTCTGTTTTATCTTTTTCTTTTGAGGAGACGTGGAGAAAATTAAGTATTGTTAATGTGGAAAACATAAAACGCCTTGACCCTTTGGGTACGTATTTATGTAATAGTTCAGGAATTTTATTATGTGCTGTGTCAAAATGGGCAAACGGTACCTGCGCGTATAAGTAATTATTTATTTTTCGTATATTGTTTTAGTCTAATTTTAAATATTCGTTTGTTTTGAAGATTGTAGTACTTTTTGGGGTTTCATGATCTGTGGCTGGATACTTTCGGGCACAAACCACGTAAACATGGCGTCGCATCGCAGGAGACTGGATTATTTAGCTACACCGCTGTGAGAACCTGAAATGTCACATTATTTGTCTTACTTTACAGTTACTTTGTGGTTCACTTTACGACGATTTCAGTGTTTCGGACTACAGAGTGTCGGGTGACAGGATGGTTTAACCGGGTAAATTTGAAAGAAATTGGAAGGAAACAGTCACAGCCTAATCGGGTTGCTGTCCTGGATTTTTTTTTGGACTGAGGAAAATTACGGAAAATCTCAGTCATGATAGTCGGTGGTGTGGCTGAAACTCTAGGCTGACCCTTCTGAATGCGAGTCTATAGCTTTACCTCTGTACCAACCTGCTAGGTTTTATATTTTTTCGAATCTGGTGTGTGTGTAAGTTTTACGTTTTCTTAGGATTTTAATTTGTTTCATAATATTTAAATATATATATATATATTACTTTACAACACATATATATATATATATCTTCTCACCATCACAATTTCCCAGATTTCTAGTCAATCGGCACATGTAGGTGGTAAGGTTGTCATTCCTACGCACCGGCCGCCTTTACCCCAGGAAATATTCCTGGTATTAATTTTTGTTAGAGGCTGAGTCGACCCCAGGGCCATAGTGCAGCCGAAACGATTATGTCAATGAAAAATTCCAATGACACCATCGGGAATCGAACCCGCGACCTTCCGGCTTGTAGCGCAGTGCCTCAACCAACTGCGCCACCGCAGACAAAATACTGCAGACACGTTTCTGTTCATCGTTCTGTATTTGTCATTGTACAGCATCAGTGATATTACATACAATCTCTTGGTAAAGGAGGCACGTAAACACTATCTTTAACGTAACCCCACAGGAAAAAGTCACATGGAGTAAGGTCGGGTGACCTGGCAGGCCAGGGAATAAGTGTTGAGCTTTCTGTTCACCTGAAAACGCCATGTTTGCACACCACTGCCTCCTAGCGGAGAAACGGGTAACTACGCCATCGCATCTGTCATGAAAAAAACTTTTACATTTCCTCTATCCGTTGGCATGCTTTTATCTCTTATATTTGGGTTTGCTACTGCACGGCCAAGCCTCTAAATCCCGGATGGACGTATGAAACACGCTGTATTGTTATTTTTAGGAATCAGAAATGTATTATTAGTGACTTTAGCCAACACACAGTGTCAGTGTGAGTGGTAATACATACAAAGATGCCGTAATGTCTTTTTCTTTAAAAAGTAAACCAGGAAATCTTTAATATAGGGAGCGAAACTTTACGTTATATTGGCCGTGCATTCTGTAGCAATTGGAAGTTATTTATTTATCACACCAACTCATGCACAATTTTTACAATATTATTACGTCACCCCCTATACGTATTTCGGCATTCAGAATGCCATCCTCAGGGGGTCACAGTGTTAAAAGCATAGACTATACATCGATTGTATAAAATGTTACATCGATATGAGTCAAATATTTTAATGTTCAACATTTGACTTATATGGATTTAACATTTTATACAATCGATGTATAGTCTATGCTTTTAACACTGTGACCCCCTGAGGATGGCATTCTGAATGCCGAAATACGTATAGGGGGTGACGTAATAATATTGTAAAAATTGTGCATGAGTTGGTGTGATAAATAAATAACTTCCAATATGGAGCAAGTTTCACGAACTCTGCTGTGAAATGGGTTTATGTCCAAATGGATCCGAAGGACATTACATTTTACGCGACTGTACATCGTTATGTGGTTTTTCTGTACAGTCGTTACTAAAGGCAAGACAACGTAGGTCATTTAGTGTATCTGCTCGAAATCTGTGAACTAAGTTGTGAATTATAAATAAATTAGGCTAGTAACGGTTTGTTACGCAGACAGAGGAGTTGTAAGATTGCGATATTGCAAAGTTGTTGTGTTGGTGTATGTATGTGCACTGTATTTTGGAACTGTGTGTAGCGTCCATTGTTAATAAATGTTGTGTCCACTTGCTTCTACAACCCACAATAATTTCACGTAAGCTATATATATTTATATACAGGGCATACACAAAAGAATGGTGCGGTTTTAATAGTGTTCACTATTAAAACCGCATCATTCTTTTGTGTACGCTCTGTATATATATAGCCTCCTATACAATGGGTACCGGGTCTCTTTCCCGGGGTTAAAGCGGCCGGGGCGTGGAGTTGACCACCCACCCTCATCTAGTTGTTTTTGTTGTTTTGTTTGTACCTGTCGCTCCAACGCGGAGCATAGGGACCTCCTTTTGGAGGTTTCTATGGTCATTTACGTTGATGTAGTGAGTGACCAGCCCAATGACCGCACAAGTTCTACTCAATCCTGATGTGACTGCCAGAGCCATCTGGCAGGCAGTCAGGAGATTTGGGTGAGAAAACCCTCATGTAGTGCCAGGATTAAAGAAAGAGTACAGCTATACCTCTACTCCCCCTCTGGGCCTTCGTGGCCTGTTATAGGGTGAACTTTACTTTACTTTACTTTACTTTACTTTACTTATGAGTACAATTAATTCTCCTATTTCTCAAAACTTCGTGTCCGCTGTTTAAATTTTTCTTTCGCGCTGTTTTAATGACGTCCTTACCTAATATCCCTACAGTAGCGTCGGCGCCGCATTAATTTAAACAACTCCAACAATATTCCCTCACTAATTTTTTAAACACACGTCGAATAATAAAAAAAAAAACTAAACGTATTCTTGAGTCCTTTCCTTTGTACTTCTTTATCGTTATTCTTCACAAATGCTGCCTGTCTTTAATTTCCTCTTCTTTTTTTCCCTTGCTACTTTATAATCCTTCTCTCTGTGCTCCGCCTTTTCGCTCATTTTATTCTGTCTCTATTTCGGTGTCGCCGCAGGGAAGCGATGTGGTACTGGTGAGCTATATACAAGTCCGTAAACTTGTTCTCCCGATATTGCAAACTTCCTTGTGCACAGTTTGCGGTTATCCGCGCGCATTCTAGCTGACAGCTCGTGTGGTGAATTTCTCAGTCACTACTGGTGACACAACGGATTTCCTGAAAAAAAAAAAAAAAGGAATATAGACATTATTACCTTAGTTTGGGCTTCCTTTGTGTGCTTTAAACACGCGCTTACCTCATGAACACGAACAGGTGAATTTGAACAATATCCTCTACAACATGTCACGGTATTTCTCTTGATATTTGTGACAATGTGACTGTATGATATTATGATTGTTACGGTAATCACCCCACGGAGCGTAAAGTGAAACGTGTAACACGCGTGCGAAGATGATAAATTAATACACAATTTTATTATTAATAATACAGCGTCTCAACCAACTGTCTTTTACACTTTTGTATTTTTTATTTGTTATTATGATAGCCATTTTTAATTACAGATTTCCTATATACAGCCTCAGCTGTAAATACAAATGAGAATTTAAGTTTTTAGGTCTTTTTTGAAGAGCTTATATTTAACAGTTTCACATTGAAATAAGTATTTTCGTGAACTTCTTTTTCTTCTTCTTTTTCCATGGCTCAAAAGCCCCCGTGGGCCTGGGCCTCATCATTATCGAGGCTTCACGATCACACTCAGACACACCACACTAGGTAGGATTCCTCTGGACGAGTGATCAGCCCATCGCAGAAACTACCTGACAACATACAACACTCACAAGAGACAGATATCCATGCTTCCGGCGGGATTCGAACCCGAAATCCCAGTAAGCGAGCGGCCGCAGACCCAGACCTTAGACCGCGCGGCCACTGGGATCGGCAATTTGGTGAACACATACATTAAATCTTGATTTGACAGTCAGAGGATACTTGTAGATAACGCAATGGGGTATCTTCCCCTATGTTTTTTGCACAGCAAAATGTTTCAAAACATTGAAAATTGATCTGTTGAGAGAAAAAAAATGTATCGTATAAAGTTTGTTGCAAATTCCTTCCAAAGCACTGTCTTGTTAATTTAAGGTTTAATCAACTTGATCACATTATTAAAAGAAGCAAAGATGGGGGAAGTAGAAACCAATCAATGAAAGGAAGGAGCGAGAGAAACAATGAAAGATGGGAACAAGAGAATATGAATTTCACTGTATTAGCACCGTGCATTTTATTTAAATCAAACAATAAGACCAACGAATGCACTGTATTGACCAATTTTATTCTGGCCTATTTCCCTACACGTGTTTCGGAACTTTAAAGTTCCATCTTCAGGGGTTTTCTTTGTTTTTATGCTACCAGATATTCACATATAAAAACAAATTCACAATATATACAATAGTCTGTTGAACAGTCTTAAAACCTCATGTAAATAGATATTCGGACCACTTTGGAAGTTGTGCGATGTGTACTTTTATCAGTTAAAAATATAAGATCTCACTTAAAAGAGTATATAAAAACTGTTTTATAAAACGTTGTAATCTGTTCGTGGTATTAGTTGTTTGTTATTATTTTACGCAACTACTGGCATAGTTTTTATATCTCCGTAGTCATTTCTTATGTGTTGTGAAACGTCTGTCCTGTCCTTTCAAGGTCGTGTGTGTACGGCTACTGCTGTCGTGTTTGTAGTGCCTACAAACACTACAAATCTGGTAGCATAAAGACAAAGAAACCCCTGAAGATGGAACTTTAAAGTTCCGAAACACGTGTAGGGAAATAGGCCAGAATAAAATTGGTCAATATAGTGCATTCGTTGGTCTTATTGTTTGAAGAGAATATGAGGACTGAAGACCAGAGAAGTCTGTCACATTCCCTTATTAACCGCTTAAAACTCTGATAGTTATATGTGCCACCTGATTTAGATTTCAGAATCTCTGTATTTTCACCACACAATGTATTGTCATGTTCCATATGATCCTCTGGATCAACAACGACTCTTTCTTGAAGCAGCCT
The DNA here is from genome assembly GCA_021186555.1 of Reticulitermes speratus. Lineage (NCBI taxonomy): Eukaryota > Metazoa > Arthropoda > Insecta > Blattodea > Rhinotermitidae > Reticulitermes > Reticulitermes speratus. Next base: position 51,097,558 of record JAJKFL010000005.1, read on the forward strand.
TCACCGACTGGTTGTGTCACGGGGAGTCACTGTTTTCAGTGCGGTAGGAGCTGAGTTTGTAAGCATTATTTAGATGAAATTCCTGCATAAAGTTCATAGGAGGCGTCACATTGTTAATTTGAAGGCATGTTGTGTTATATACTGTTGCTTTAATGCACTGGATGAGCTTTAACCATTTCAAGACGAAAAAGTAACCTGCATTATATATAAAGATTAAGTCCGTACCGCGCAGTAAACACACTCCGTCTCAGTTATACAAACCAGTCAGTTAATGTTGTACAGTGAAATAATCGCTGTTTGTTCTGAGATCCACACAAAACACATAAATACAGTCCGTACCGCGCAGTAAACACACTCCATCTCAGTTATACAAACCAGTCAGTTAATGTTGTACAGTGAAATAATCGCTGTTTGTTCTGAGATCCACACAAAACACATAAATACAGTCCGTACCGCGCAGTAAACACACTCCGTCTCAGTTATACAAACCAGTCAGTTAATGCTGTACAGTGAAATAATCGCTGTTTGTTCTGAGATCCACACAAAACACATAAATACAGTCCGTACCGCGCAGTAAACACACTCCGTCTCAGTTATACAAACCAGTCAGTTAATGTTGTACAGTGAAACAATCGCTGTTTGTTCTGAGATCCACACAAAACACATAAATACAGTCCGTACCGCGCAGTAAACACACTCCGTCTCAGTTATACAAACCAGTCAGTTAATGTTGTACAGTGAAATAATCGCTGTTTGTTCTGAGATCCACACAAAACACATAAATACAGTCCGTACCGCGCAGTAAACACACTCCGTCTCAGTTATACAAACCAGTCAGTTAATGCTGTACAGTGAAATAATCGCTGTTTGTTCTGAGATCCACACAAAACACATAAATACAGTCCGTACCGCGCAGTAAACACACTCCGTCTCAGTTATACAAACCAGTCAGTTAATGTTGTACAGTGAAATAATCGCTGTTTGTTCTGAGATCCACACAAAACACATAAATACAGTCCGTACCGCGCAGTAAACACACTCCGTCTCAGTTATACAAACCAGTCAGTTAATGCTGTACAGTGAAATAATCGCTGTTTGTTCTGAGATCCACACAAAACACATAAATACAGTCCGTACCGCGCAGTAAACACACTCCGTCTCAGTTATACAAACCAGTCAGTTAATGCTGTACAGTGAAATAATCGCTGTTTGTTCTGAGATCCACACAAAACACATAAATACAGTCCGTACCGCGCAGTAAACACACTCCGTCTCAGTTATACAAACCAGTCAGTTAATGCTGTACAGTGAAATAATCGCTGTTTGTTCTGAGATCCACACAAAACACATAAATACAGTCCGTACCGCGCAGTAAACACACTCCGTCTCAGTTATACAAACCAGTCAGTTAATGCTGTACAGTGAAATAATCGCTGTTTGTTCTGAGATCCACACAAAACACATAAATACAGTCCGTACCGCGCAGTAAACACACTCCGTCTCAGTTATACAAACCAGTCAGTTAATGTTGTACAGTGAAATAATCGCTGTTTGTTCTGAGATCCACACAAAACACATAAATACAGTCCGTACCGCGCAGTAAACACACTCCGTCTCAGTTATACAAACCAGTCAGTTAATGCTGTACAGTGAAATAATCGCTGTTTGTTCTGAGATCCACACAAAACACATAAATACAGTCCGTACCGCGCAGTAAACACACTCCGTCTCAGTTATACAAACCAGTCAGTTAATGCTGTACAGTGAAATAATCGCTGTTTGTTCTGAGATCCACACAAAACACATAAATACAGTCCGTACCGCGCAGTAAACACACTCCGTCTCAGTTATACAAACCAGTCAGTTAATGCTGTACAGTGAAATAATCGCTGTTTGTTCTGAGATCCACACAAAACACATAAATACAGTCCGTACCGCGCAGTAAACACACTCCGTCTCAGTTATACAAACCAGTCAGTTAATGCTGTACAGTGAAATAATCGCTGTTTGTTCTGAGATCCACACAAAACACATAAATACAGTCCGTACCGCGCAGTAAACACACTCCGTCTCAGTTATACAAACCAGTCAGTTAATGCTGTACAGTGAAATAATCGCTGTTTGTTCTGAGATCCACACAAAACACATAAATACAGTCCGTACCGCGCAGTAAACACACTCCGTCTCAGTTATACAAACCAGTCAGTTAATGTTGTACAGTGAAATAATCGCTGTTTGTTCTGAGATCCACACAAAACACATAAATACAGTCCGTACCGCGCAGTAAACACACTCCGTCTCAGTTATACAAACCAGTCAGTTAATGCTGTACAGTGAAATAATCGCTGTTTGTTCTGAGATCCACACAAAACACATAAATACAGTCCGTACCGCGCAGTAAACACACTCCGTCTCAGTTATACAAACCAGTCAGTTAATGTTGTACAGTGAAATAATCGCTGTTTGTTCTGAGATCCACACAAAACACATAAATACATTGTGTGGGCAGAACGTAGATTTTTTCAGTGTTAAACCTGGTGGTACATATAGTGACAATTGGGCTTTAATGGGTTAAACAACCTCAAGTTAAATGCAATTCGATTTTACGTGCCTCTGTTTGTAAGGCGACAACTGAATGAAGGATGATGGTAAAGGAAGGTCATGTTGCTACTGTGCAAATATGAGACAACGTGTACCTAATGTTGCACGATATGCGAGCAGACACGCCTAACACTTCTCCCGCGTTTTTTTTACGCCACTTTACATTCATCGTGTGATGTTTCCATCTGTGTTTTGGGCTACCGTGCCGAGAAATATTTCTTTCTTTCTTTGCTTTGGTTTTTCGTGACATATTTAAACGTTTTTATGTCCACAACATTACTTAAATATTTTTTGTTGTCCTTTTTAACTTTTTAAAGCACGGGAGCGAGAGTAGCTCAGTCAGTATAGTGAATAGTCTATGGGCTATAAGCCCGAGGAATCGTGACTCGATTCCCCGTGGGGCAAGAGGTTTTCCAATTCTCTACAGTGTCCAAACCGGCCTTTAGGCTCAACCAGCCTTCTATTCAATGGGGTCTGGGATCTCTTTTCCCGAGAGTAAAGCGGCCGGGACGTGAAGCTCATCACTTACCTCCGTATAGTGCCGAGGGTAAAAATAAATGGAGCTACGTGTTGCTTCTCGGTGTAATTTCATGGGTGGTGCTTAGTTGAAGCGCGGGTATTACCTTACTGTCGATCCCAGTGGCCGTGCGGTCTAAGGCGTGGGTTTGCGGCCGCTCGCTTGCTGGGATTGCGGGTTCGAATCCCGCCGGGGGCATGTATGTCTGTCTGTTGTGAGTGTTGTGTGTTGTCAGGTAGAGGTCTCTGCGTCGGGGCGATCATTCGTCCAGAGGAGTCCTATCGACTGTGGTGTGTCTAATGTGTGTGATCGTGAAGCCTCGAAAAATGGGGCGGCATAGGCCCCCAAGGGGCTGTTGCGCCATTTGCAAAACTTTACTTACTATTTAAAGCACAGTGTGTCTGTGACATATGTCACCTGATTTGTCGTTAAGAAACTCTACAGTTTGCTCATAAATATCAGAGGTGTCAGAATGTTACAGCAAAGATAAAAAACCGTCCTGTCTAAGGCCGTTTTTGAATTTATAAATTTAGAAGTCGCTTCTGTCTGTAACGAAAAACTTATAGTCGCAGCATGGTTACCGAATTAACCAGAACTACTGTCGTAAGACCTCGGTACTTTGACAGGGTACTGTTACGTCACAAGAACCTCATTTTGTGTACATCTCTCTGTTAGTCCGTGCATTACAAGTACACATCGCCTCTGGTGGAACTCTGTCTCCGCAAAGCCACAACCCCCCACTGACAGACGTTACACTGGATTGCTACTGTAGCCACTACCATGAAGCCATCAGTGGTGGTAATGACAGCATTCACGTCTCTCTGAACACCCTATAGATCTATAGTCTGTCCTTCCTTCTGTGTATGTCTTTGCGATAAAGCATGTGACTCGCTTTAGGAAGCAAGTATGTCTAGTACCACTGCCGGAAAGTGCGTTATGTTTCGGTGCACGCATTTATAGTGTCTTCAGACTGTCCACTGCTCCATCGGCTCTGATTATTTTTAGATTTACCGTTAAACATCGCTGTAAATACGTCTTTAGTAATAGAAGGACAACTAACTAACTAACTAACTAACTAACTAACTAACTAACTAACTAACTAACTAACCAACTTAACTAACTAACTAACTAACTTAACTAACTAACTAACTAACTAACTTAACTAACTAACTAACCAACTTAACTAACTAACTAACCAACTTAACTAACTAACTAATTAACCAACTAACTAACCAACTAACTAAATAACTAACTAACTAACTAACCAACCAACTTAACTTAACTAACTAACCAACTAAGTAACCAAGTAACCAACTAACTAACTAGCTAACTAACCAACCAACTTAACTTAACTAACTAACTAACTAACTAACTCCATGGAGCACAGTCCTTCCTGAGAAGCTAACAGGTCGTCAGCTAGTCAAGAAATTCCCCGCGTTTTATGGAACCTGAAGGTTCATTACCGCATTCACAAGAGCCCACAACCTGTCCCTATCCTGAGCCATATCAATCCAGTCCACGCCATCCCATCCCACTTCTTGAAGATCCATTTTAATATTATTCTCCCATCTACGCCTGGTCTTTCAAGTGGTCTCCTTCCCTCGGATCTCCCCACCAAAGCTCTGTATGCACCCCTCCTGTCCCCCATAAGTGCCACTTACCCCGCCAGTCTCATTCTTCTCTTGATTTTATTACCCGAATTATATTTGGTGAGCAGTACAGAGCGTAATAATTGTAATTTGGTGAGCAGTACAGAGCGTAATAATTGTAATTTGGTGAGCAGTACAGAGCGTAATAATTGTAATTTGGTGAGCAGTACAGAGCGTAATAATTGTAATTTGGTGAGCAGTACAGAGCGTAATAATTGTAATTGTATGATTATTGACTTTGTATAGAATTGTAATACTTTAATCATTTTAATGAGGGAGACACAATAGCTAGATTAGCTGTTGGTCTTGTTACTCCTTTGTTCTGAATAACTCCCTGATGATGGCACCTCGGTGCCGAAACATGCAGAAGTTTTATATTTGTTTCTGAATGTATTTTGTTTAGTGCGTAACTTGGGTAATGTATTGATTGTAAGAATACTCACGGTATGAATAATATAAAAATGGTATATGTGTATGCTGTGTGTGATTGTTAATTATCCTTTGTCATTATACAGTTTTTTTCAATGGCTCAACAGCCCCTAGGGGGCCTAGGCCGCTTAATTGTTCAAGGCTTTACGATCACACACTTTAGACACACCACACTCGGTAGGACTCCTCTGGACGAGGGACCAGCTCGTCGCAGAGACCTCTACCTGACAACACACAACACTCACAACAGACAAACATCCATGCCCCCGGTGGGATTCGAACCCACGATCCCAGTAAGCGAGCGGCCGCAAACCCACGCCTTAGACCGCACGGCCATTGAGATCGGCCATTATACAGTTACCTGAGTTTATGACACGTGTTCCGGAGGTACTCACTTCAACTTTCATCTAGGATGCACTATCCTTATATCTTTCGTGGTTATTCTCAGTCCCTTTGTGTAAATGTCGGCACAGTACGTCAAAATATCCCACAATATCTTCATTTTATGTCTTTCCCAATTAATTATTCAATAATAATCCTAATATCCCGTGCTATAATATCTACAGCCTGAGCTACTGACAACCTAGACAAAGCGTAAAGTGTAGGGAACAAGAAATTGGTTAACCGTCTCGCTATATTATACGGCACTCTATGTCACGTGACTTACTGTGATTTATCTACATAGTATCCAAATTACGAATATGAATATGAAATATTACTGGAATTATATCTGACAAGGGAAAACTTGAAATAATATGAGAGTAAAATGTCCCATTGCTACTTTTTCCTATCCTTTATCCTACTCGTAACTACTGTGTAAATACTACAAGGCTATAAATTTCACACTGTTGACACCGTGCATCTTCGTCATATTAAATTAAGTTATAAACCAACTGATGCACACTAAAACCACTTTTTTAAGTAGCTTTATTATAAAATTGTTAAAATTGTACCCCTACACGTGTTTCGATCCTAGGATCATCGTCAGGGGGGTTTATTGCTAAAAGCTACAGTCACTTCAAACACATGATTTAAAATATTCTATCTGCACTTTGAAACCTAAGTTAAAATCTTGTAAAAAGATTCTCTAAAAGTTATAAAATTATAAAAGCACTGTAGATGGTAGATTTGTGGAACTGCTGGCGTGTGGTATTAAAAGCATATGAAATGTTTTTGCGTGGAGCAGAGTGTACTACGTGTTGTGCGGTGAGGAGTACTACGGTGAGGAGTACTACGGTGTGGAGTACTACGGTGTGGAGTACTACGGTGAGGAGTACTACGGTGTGGAGTACTACGGTGAGGAGTACTACGGTGTGGAGTACTACGGTGTGGAGTACTACGGTGAGGAGTACTACGGTGTGGAGTACTACGGTGAGGAGTACTACGGTGAGGAGTACTACGGTGAGGAGTACTACGGTGTGGAGTACTACGGTGAGGAGTACTACGGTGAGGAGTACTACGGTGAGGAGTACTACGGTGTGGAGTACTACGGTGAGGAGTACTACGGTGAGGAGTACTACGGTGTGGAGTACTACGGTGAGGAGTACTACGGTGAGGAGTACTACGGTGTGGAGTACTACGGTGAGGAGTACTACGGTGTGGAGTACTACGGTGAGGAGTACTACGGTGTGGAGTACTACGGTGAGGAGTACTACGGTGAGGAGTACTACGGTGTGGAGTACTACGGTGAGGAGTACTACGGTGTGGAGTACTACGGTGAGGAGTACTACGGTGTGGAGTACTACGGTGAGGAGTACTACGGTGTGGAGTACTACGGTGAGGAGTACTACGGTGAGGAGTACTACGGTGAGGAGTACTACGGTGTGGAGTACTACGGTGAGGAGTACTACGGTGTGGAGTACTACGGTGAGGAGTACTACGGTGAGGAGTACTACGGTGTGGAGTACTACGGTGAGGAGTACTACGGTGAGGAGTACTACGGTGTGGAGTACTACGGTGAGGAGTACTACGGTGAGGAGTACTACGGTGTGGAGTACTACGGTGAGGAGTACTACGGTGTGGAGTACTACGGTGTGGAGTACTACGGTGAGGAGTACTACGGTGTGGAGTACTACGGTGAGGAGTACTACGGTGAGGAGTACTACGGTGTGGAGTACTACGGTGTGGAGTACTACGGTGAGGAGTACTACGGTGTGGAGTACTACGGTGAGGAGTACTACGGTGTGGAGTACTACGGTGAGGAGTACTACGGTGTGGAGTACTACGGTGAGGAGTACTACGGTGTGGAGTACTACGGTGTGGAGTACTACGGTGAGGAGTACTACGGTGGAGTCTACAAGGCTATCTTAATACGCTGCATTGTCCGTGTGCTAGTTTCATTATATATTTAAATCAATGTCAAATAACTTAATTTGGTCGGCTTTTAATAAATAGCGTTAAAAGGAGGTCTGAGAATGTCATAATGGAGTCAATCTGCTTCACTACTTGGTAACCTTAATCAATGAGAACACGAAAAGAAAGATAAAACACGCCTTGCTTTGAAGGAATGTTCTGTGAAAGGCATTCTATACTCTTTGGCTCGCATTACGTTGGTATCAGTAAGACACTTCGCGAAGGGGGATGAGTTAGTCGGTGAGTTGAAACCGGTTGGAAAGGGTGTTTGGTTATGATTGGAAGCCATTTCTTTTGATGTAGGCTTATATGTGTATGTTGAAAGTGTAATACGTGTGTGTGTTGAAGTGTATTAAGTGTCAGTTGTAGTGTAAGTGTTGTAATTGTGATATGAACGTGAAATGTGTGTGCTCTGTGGGTTAGACTGACCATAGCTGCTTCCGCCACGCAGTGCAGTCGTCTTATGGAGGTGAGTACCGTGATACTGTCACATATACCGGGATAGGCGAATACAGGGCATACACAAAAGAATGGTGCAGTTTACTATGTATTTAGTATGGAAGCCGCACCATTGTTTTGTGTATGCCCTGTATAAACAACATTTCAGTTAACATGATTTTTTAACAAAGAAGAAACATTATTTTTAAATAGGCAATCCAAATTCGAATCATATGCCATAAAACCAACAGTAATGGCAACAAGCCGGTGTGTGCAAAGCCTCGTTTTGCAGCCGTTGGCAGAGTTCTGTACAGTTTGTTCTGTCGTGTGTGTAGTTGTTCAGACTCTGGAAATCATTCATACCGTATTTTTCATTACCTGTACTTCATGTTGTAATACTGAGTGAGACAATTATGCAAACAAGTAGTGGCCTTTGATCGTCAGATTTTGTGCTATATTCAAGGACTCCATAGCTAAACTAATATGTATGTATGTATGTATGTATAGTCCCGTAACTTTTAACGTCGATACAGTAAATGTTGTTACAAGTTTCAAGTGTGTTTGATGTGAGTAGAATTGAAAAAACGAAATTGGTTATTAAATGTAATTGAACACGCTAATTGAAACGAAGTTGCCTCAAAATTGAATGTCGATGTCGGAGATGTGGAAGAAAATTTCAAATGAAAACTTAGATCTAATTAGGTGTAATTAAACGCGATAGATCAACAAATTTCTCTGTAGTAAATTCACGTGTTTAATGTTCATATAGTACCGAGTTTAAAGACATCTGGAAATTTGATTAAAGTGCCTTCAGCACTTATAATAAGTGTAATGAAAGATTCATTCATTCATTCGTTCGTTCATTCATTCTGAAGTCTGTCTTACGAAAGGTTCGTAGCCTCTTCCAAAGCGAGTTCTCCACAGTGTGTGATCTAGTGCTTCCTCTTTCAATTTCCAATATCTTTTCTTTTCCTTAAGGTCATCCAGTAGGTGCTTACGTCTTCTCCCTCGTCTTCCCGTCATTTATATCCTTTCTTCTAACTTTCCTTCAATCACATGTTTCAGAAGGCAGTTTCTACGCAAGATGTGACCAATCCAGTTAGCCTGTCTTCTTTTTATTGTATGTACGATATTCCTCTCCTCCTTGACTCTGTGTAATACTTCTTCATTTCTCACACGATCGGTCCAACTGATCTTCTCCATTCTTCTCCAGCACCACATTTCAAAACTTTCCAGATACTTCTGATCTACTTTCCGAAGTGTCCACGTTTCAGCACCATACAAAGCTATGCTCCAAATGTAGCACTTTACTAGCTTCTTCCTTAAATTTAAGTCCAATTTGCTTCTGAAAAGAGTCTTCTTCTTGTTGAATGCTGCTTTTGCCATGGCAATTCTTGATTTAATTTCACGTGTACACCTTGCGTCATTTGTTATCATGCTACTCAAATAATTTAAATATTCCACATTCTCAAATTATTTTTGATATATCATAATTTTTATATAAAATGTATATATAATGTAGATATACTTAAAAAATCAGTATTTGGCTTAGCATGACTAAAGAGAATATCACTGACATATATAGAATTGTTTATTCGCCAGTGTATATATATATATATATATATATATATATGGTGCCGAATAAACACACACACATGTATATATATATATATGGAGAAAACCTCCGGCAAGTTAAAAACGTCCGCATTTGATCGGTACGCGATGCGCCGTATTTGACTAGTTCAAGCAGCGCAGGTGTATCTCGTTTCAAAACGGACAATAGCGTCAGTTAGGAACTGCAACAGCCGTAAGTCTGCATGTTGCTAGCCGGAGGCCGACGCACTTGTCTTGTGCGTCTAAATCAGTGGTTCCCAAAGTGGGCGGTACCGCCCCCTGGGGGGCGGTGGGATTACCGAGGTGGGCGCTAATAGGTACGAGAGTTGGAAGGGGGCTCTGTTATTATCACAGGGGGGCGCTAGTAGACAAGTATTGCATTTATTTGTATAATAAAATTCAAATAAAGTAATTTTTGTGTTAAAAATAAAAAAATGAACTACATTTCTTAGTATTTTAATTTATGAATCTTATTCAAGCACATATTATTTTTTTAATAAATTATTGCTAGATGAATTATTGTTAATCATAAAAAATATAATAAATTTTAATTTATTAATTAACACATAAAACATTAAGTTTAACTCTTATAATTTTATTTAAACGATTTTTTAAATATAAAATAAAAGTGGAAACAAAAGCGCATTTATGTTTTTTAAAAAAGGTAAGGGGGGCGCTGTAGGTGTGTATATGGAACCAAGGGGGCGGTGGACCGAAAAAGTTTGGGAACCACTGGTCTAAATGATCCACACTTCATCATTTGCTTCAGGCGTGGCTGTATTCAACCAGGTGGTTTCCACTTGCAAGCAAGCACAGTGCGTGTGGCGACTGACAGTGGAACGATCACTACACGCAGTGCGTACCAACCTGTAAGACCAACATTTGTTTTTGGAGATCGCGAATTTGGATAGGATCCGAGGCGTAACTTAATATACGTGTATATGACCTTACATTTCAGTAAAGTATTTCTCTGGATGAACCGACATGTAACATTGTTTCCTCGCTATGGAGGTCACAGGTTCCATTTTTGGTGCAGCTGCCTGATATCCACAGCGAAATTCTACGCTTGTGAATTTTTCCAGTAACTCCAGGCAGATCTACTGTACGCTTCTACCTATTATCAGAATATCTATCTAACTAACTAACTCCATGTAGCACAGTCCTTCCTGAGAAGTTAACACTTCATCAGCTAGTCAAGGAATTCCCCGCATTTTATGGAACCCGAAGACTCATTACCGCATTCACAAAAGCCCGCCACCTGTCCCTAACCTGAGTCAGAGCAATCCAGTCCATATCTCCCCATCCCATTTCTTGAAGATCTATTTTAATATTATCTGTCCATCTACGCCAAGGTCTTCCAAGTGGTTTCTTTTCATCGGGTCTCCCCACGAAAATCCTGCATGCATCTCTCCTGTCCCCTATACGTTCCATATGCCCCGCCCATCTCCTTTTGATTTGATCACCCGAATTCTCCTCGTTATGTAGTCTTCTCCACTCCCCTGTTACCTCGTCTCTCTTAGGCCCAAATATCTTCCTTAGCAACCTATTCTGAAACACCCTCAGCCTATGCTTCTCCTTGAATGTGAGAGACCAAGTTTCACACCCATACAAAACAACAGGCAAAATTATAGTTCTGTATATCTTAATCTTTGTTATTTTTGGATAGCAGACTGGAAGACAGAAGATCCTGCACCGAATGATAGCAAGCATTCCCCGACTTCAGTCTGCTCTTAATTTATTCATGAATGGTATTTCGATTTGTTAAGGTTGTTTCCAAATATTTGAACTGTTCCACCCTTTCAAAGGATTTTTTATCTAACTTTATGTTGCCATTTTGTCCCTCATTCTGATCTCCAGACATGACCATGTACTTAGTTTTCTCAGCATTTACTTCTAGACCAATCTCCTTACTAGCGACTACCAAAGTTTCTGTGTTTCTCTTTATAGCATGTACACTTCCACCCAATATATTAACATCATCAGCATAAACCAGAAGCTGATGTGTACCATTTAATTTTATCTGAACATTAGACTTCATATTGCTTAACTTTTTCCATCCTGCCTAACCTAGATGAGCTAACAACGTTACGCGATACATAGAAGAAAGCTGACTGACAAACTACATCGGCTATGCTCCATTCTGTTAAGCATAGTCTGTCTTCCTTTTTGCTATATGAAAACGCAAAAGTAAAAATACGCTTAAAAATGATAATTTTGTATGTTGTTTTGTATGGGTGTGAAGCTATGTCTCTTATACAACGCGTAGAGCATAGACTGAGTGTGTTCGAGAACAGGGTGCTGAGGAAAATATTTGTGTATGACAGGGAGGAACTAACTCGTCGCTGAATATCATTAGGTTCATGAAATCAAGTAAGATCAGATGGGCGGGGTATGCAGTAGGCATGGGATAGAAGCAGAATACGGTCAGGGTTTTCTTTTTGGAAATTTTGGAGAGTTAGAAGATTTAGGCGTAGACGGGAGGATGATATTAAAATCGACTTCAAGAAATAAGAAGTGTAAGGGCGTGGAATGATTTCATCTGGCTGAGGACAGACAGCAGTGGATGGCTGACGGTAATGAATCTTCGGGTTCCGTAAATTTTGGGGAAGTTTTGACTTTTTTTTCCAATGGCTCGACAGCCCCTTGGGGGGCCTAGGCCGCCTCATTTTTCGAGGCTTCACGATCATACTCAGACACACCACACTCGGTAGGACTCCCCTGGACGAGTGACCAGCTCGTCGCAGAGACCTCTACCTGACAACACACAACACTCACAATAAACAGACATCCATGCCCTCGGCGAGATTCGAACCCACGATCCTAGCAAGCGAGCGGCCGCAGACCCACGCCTTAGATCGCGCGGCCACTGGGATCGGCGAAGTTTTGATTACCTGAGGAAATATTAGCATTTCACAGAGGTTTCGCTTTATGGAGTTAGTTTTGTGATAGATGTATGAGAGCCCTTCCTAAGGCAGAGATGTGTTTTGATGTTTCCTGTGCAGCTATGTCAGGAAATGTCTTTCACTTAATTTCATAAGGTGAACAATGGTGAAGCAGGATGTTAAGAGGATTATGGCATAATGTTCTGTCAAGGGTGGAGAAGTAGTGGTAGCGAGACATAAAGAAGAGAGGAGTGAAGGATGATAAAAGTACTGAAGAGTTGAAAGCGTACGGAAGGAAAAAAAATAATGTGACGTTTAAAAAGAGAAAGGGAAAGAAAAATGACGCCGGTCTCTACATCGTAATTGATTTTTTCCTCCATTTAATCTATGGTTTTTCATTCCTATATTTTTACCTTTATTTCTCGTTTTTTACAAAAATAATTGGCTACTGTACCGCCCCATAGATCAGGAAGATTGGTGTCTAGGGAATTGTAGGGAATACGGATAATATTGAGAAAGGGGGATGACAGTACAAACGTAGATCTTACATGCTGCTCTCAGATACACTGTTACCAACATCACACATAACTTACCTATTTTATATACATCTTATGCAGACAAATGTACACTGTTTTATGTTATTTAACACAATTTTTATTAAATGTTGCCCAACATGTTTCTAGCCTATATAAGGCTCATCTTCAGGGGCTCTTTTGTTGAGATTACAACAGCTATATTATTGGTATATAAAATTCTTAAAATGCCGTTAGATGTATTTGGTTATTGGTATCTGTACCAACTAATCTATAGTGAAAGCAGCATGACCGGTAAAGATACCAATAACCAAATACATCTAACGGCTTTTTAAGAATTTTATATACCAATAATATAGCTGTTGTAATTTCAACAAAAGAGACCCTGAAAATGAGCCTTATATAGGCTAGAAACATGTTGGGCAACATTTAATAAAAATTGTGTTAAATAACATAAAACTGTGTACATTTGTTTGCATACACATATATATAATTAAAAATGTACGGTACAAGTAACGTAAAGTTTACCTATTTTACTTTCCCATAAGAATGCGCTACAAGCCGGAAGGTCGCGGGTTCGATATTCGATGGTGTCACTGGAATTTTTCATTGATATAATGCTTTCGGTCGCACTATGGCCCTGGGGTCGACTCAGCCTGTAACAGAAATGAGTAAAAGGTAAAGTTTTCCCTAGAACAGGCCACGAAGGCCCAGAGGGGGAGTAGAGGTATAGCTCTACTCTTTCTTTAACCTCGGCGCTAGATGGGGGTGGGTGGTCAACGCCACGTCCCGGCCGCTTTACCCCCGGGAAAGAGACCCGGTACCCATTGTACAGGAGGCTGGGTAGGTCTCAGGGCCGGTCTGGACGTGTGCTGAAAATCCTGCCCCCACCGGGATTCGATCCCCGGACCGTCCAGCCCGTAGCGAGTCGCTATACCGACTACGCTATCCCGACCCATAACAGAAATGAGTACCAGGAATATTTCCTTGGGGAGGGGGGTAAAGGCGGCCGGTGCGTAGGGCTGACAACCTTACCACCTTTATGTGCCGATTGTCTAAAAATCTGGGAGCCTCAACCTCCTGGACCCCTAAGGGCTTGTCTAGGCCTGTAATGGGGTTGCTTTTTTTTATAAGAATTAGGTCTACGTTTAAGATGTAACTGATGTATGGTTAATTAACAGCTGTGTCAAATGTCAGATGTAATGAACAGTAATTTGCACATGTAAATAGCTGTAACGCCGTTGTCTTAACGACAGTCATTACAGAAATCTGGTTTAGTGTTTGGAAAAAAACTTACGTCATCGTATTTTTAGTAAAATTAAACTTACTGCAATAAAAGCGTAGCATTACGACTTAGGTGTTAAAGGCGCATATACTTCGCAATTTGAAGGTCCTGGGTTTGATTCTAGTTTCGACTCTTTGTTGTCAATTTTGGTCTTTGTGGTAGGCATACATATCTTACCCTCGTGCTTTATTCTGTATCCTTAATTGTGTCTGTTTCTATAGATGTCTTGAATCGGTCAGGGGATGTTGTTAATGTGGATGTCATCTTCAGAGAGGTTAATCATAGAACCTACAGCGATGGCGTTTTGGAACAACAAGGTGACTTTTTTTGTTTAAATGTTTATTACAAAGATGATTTTGGTAGTATTTACATTATGCAAAGAAAAGCCCAAAATTGTTCCTATAAACAATTTAGCTAACTTATGCGTGAAACAAACGTTAAAGATACGGAAATATAGATAACATTAATGAGAAAAGACTGAAAAACATTATGCCTGATGGTGAGTTGGTTACAGCAGGATATGTTTCGGTCGTTTGTATTTGTAACTAAGGTGACTGTACAGCATGGAGCATGAAGTGTAAATAAGATCATGTTAGATAGTTGAAACGCCTTTGGCGAATCTTCGATATAATACGAAAGGGAACGGGAAATGGAGCTTTAAGGAAGTGAAAAGTAAGTAATAGATTTAGAGACGAAAAGCGGATAGAAAGAGCGAGATAAAATAATTATTATCGAAATCTCGTGAATTTCCAAAAGCACGATCACATCTTTATTTCACGCGTAGGCCTACGTTGGAAGTGACATTTAAAATTGGGTTTTAAACGGACTCCTGAAGACGATAGTTTTTATTAATTGTACAGGGTGTTCATTTGAAAACACAGGGCGTCTTTGTAATATAAGGTAATTGTGTGTTACATAGCACATTACCAATAACATTGCAGATTATATAGTAGCAGAATAATTCAGTGTTAACAAAATACAGGATGTTTTATAAATCCCTCCGGGATTTCGGAGGTCTGTAGCTCAGGAGCCAAATCACACACGGGGGATGAGAGCATGTCAGTGAAAAGAGTACATATCCAAGTTTTGAACCTACCTAAATGTTAAATATGTGCCCCTTTGGTGACTCGACAGACGTCAATCCTGTCCCAAAGTCAGGCGATGGTCCCGGCCTACCTGTTCGTTTTGCGACACACAAACAGCCAGTTTCCTCGAATTTTCTATACCAGTCTCTTACTGTTTTATCCGTTGGTGGTTCTGTACGATACTTGGTTCGAAAATCACGTTGCACTGTTACAATTGACTGGGTTTTAGCAAATTACAGGACACAAAAAGCTTTCTGTTCACCTCAAAACGCCATGTGTGCACACCACTGCCTCCTAGCGGAGAAACGGGTAACTACGCCATCGCATCTGTCACGAAAAAACTTTTAAATTTCCTCTATCCGTTGGCATGCTTTTATCTCTTATATGTGGGTTTGCTACTGCACGGCCAAGCCTCTAAATCCCGGATGGACTTATGAAACACGCTGTATATTGCTGGTACAGCACCACGCAGTACGTAGCAGTGACACACGTAACCAAACACCCCAGCCACCTGGCTTCGTTTTCCAATTCCTGCACCTCTGACGTCGTAACTTGCTGGACACTTGTCTGATTATCTTTTATGTCACGCAGGAAAGGTATGGTGGCCGTGAACAAGGTGCTATCCAATAAAATGAAGTACCTCAATGTTTGCAGTTGCCTGTTTGAGCCCAGGTGGTGTCATTTGACGAATTCCATGTTTAAGGATTTTTATTAACAAATTATACTTCCTCAGCTACTCAAGAAATAACGCGATTTTATTGTACGCAATGATACGTCACTGTAGTCCGCCACTGGGACATGTTTTGAGCCATTTAACGCAAGCCCACAACTTTACATCCTGTTTCTGTGTGATCCGTCTTAATAATATCTTGCCATTTACGTCTGTCTCCCAAACGATCTCTTCGTTTCAGGATTTAATGTGAATTTTTCTCATCCGTCTGTCTACCGTATGTTTTGATGTCTTAGAACAAATTACATTTTATTGTGTAAGTTAAACAATGTTGATATGCGAATAACTTTTTAAACAAAAATCATTGAACTTATACATAAACAGGACAGGCAATGTAAGTGTACCTTCACATTGAGACGCGTTCGCGTAACCATTGTTGCCGTGGAAGAGCAATAATTATTACATATTCTGGATGTGTTTCTGTAGCCTTAGTCATCTGCCATTCAAAGCGCATGCGCCGTTTTATATTGTCATCTGTGGGCTGTCTAGCTCTACCAAATTTTTCACATTATCTCATAAACGGTACGATTTTCGGAAAAGGTTATTGAATATAAAATGTGTGTTTTGATTTCCTGTAGACCTTTTGTCTGAAACATTTCTCTTTCTGAGAAGAATTAAGCGAAATATTATCATAAATGTACATAGGTATTCATGTAAAGTACCCGTTATTCTTGTCATATTTTAATGAAACTTAAATTTTCTCGACAGATTTTCAAAAAATTTTCAGACATCAAAATTTATTAAAATTCGTCCAGTGAGAGCCGAGTTGTTCTATGCGGACGGACAGGCAGACACGACGAAGCTAATAGTCGTTTCTCGCAATTTGGCCTTTTTAGCTGAATTATTAGCGATCAGAGCTGAGACATACAATCTTAGATAAATACTGGCTATGTACCTTTAAGCACGCAGTTCATTGGAATAATATTTAAAGAACTCAGTACTTAGCAGGTGAATTTTTTCTGTGGCTTAAATTAATTCAGGAAGGAAACGTTTTTGAAACTGGCATGTTTCAGTCCTCACATAAAAAGTCTTTGAGGCACCTCAACGCGTATTTTTGTATTTTTAGAACGTTACATGAGGGACAGGGGCCAAGTAGCCCTAAAAAGACAGGGGTGTAATAAAACATTAGAAGGCGTTAGATGTCTAAAGTATGCTAAGCACACAGTAAAGACTTTATCTTGATCTTAATTTGTTAAATTCCACAGGGCCATACACTATTCGCACGGTATGTGTTAAAGAAAGGCGTACTGGGATTTGAAATCCTTCTCCTGTAAATCCGGAATATAAAGATTTGAAATCCTTCTTCTGTAAATCCAGAATATAAAGATTTGAAATCCTTCTCCTGTAAATCCGGAACATAAAGATTTGAAATCCTTCTCCTGTAAATCCGGAACATAAAGATTTGAAATCCTTCTCCTGTAAATCCGGAACATAAAGATTTGAAATCCTTCTCCTGTAAATCCAGAACATAAAGATTTGAAATCCTTTTCCTGCAGATCCGGAAAATAAAGATTTGAAATCCTTCTCCTGTAAATCCGGAACATAAAGATTTGAAATCCTTCTCCTGTAAATCCGAAACATAAAGATTTGAAATCCTTCTCCTGTAAATCCGAAACATAAAGATTTGAAATCCTTCTCCTGTAAATCCGGAACATAAAGATTTGAAATCCTTCTCCTGTAAATCCAGAACATAAAGAATTTGAAATCCTTTCCCTGCAGATCCGGAAAATAAAGATTTGAAATCCTTCTCCTGTAAATCTGGAACATAAAGATTTGAAATCCTTCTCCTGTAAATCCGAAACATAAAGATTTGAAATCCTTCTCCTGTAAATCCGAAACATAAAGATTTGAAATCCTTCTCCTGTAAATCCGAAACATAAAGATTTGAAATCCTTCTCCTGTAAATCCGAAACATAAAGATTTGAAATCCTTTTCCTGTAAATCCGGAACATAAAGATTTGAAATCCTTCTCCTGTAAATCCGGAACATAAAGATTTGAAATCCTTTTCCTGTAAATCCAGAACATAAAGATTTGAAATCCTTTTCCTGTAAACCGGAACTTAAAGATTTGAAATCCTTTTCCTGTAAATCCGAAACATAAAGATTTGAAATCTTTCTCCTGTAAATCCGAAACATAAAGATTTGAAATCCTTCTCCTGTAAATCCGGAACATAAAGATTTGAAATCCTTCTCCTCTAAATCCGGAACATAAAGATTTGAAATCCTTCTCCTCTAAATCCGGAACATAAAGATTTGAAATCATTCTCCTGTAAATCCGGAACATAAAGGAATGACAACAGAACTTGAAGATTATTAGACAATCACCAGAACCTCAAACGGTAGACATATTTATATTGTTTGTATCTGAGAGAGACTCTGGTTGTCTTTTAATCGGGAAGGGATTTTGTACAGCCAGAGCGTGTGACAGTGGGAACGAAATTGAATTACAAATGGACCGAACCCGTTATACTGAACTGTACGAAGAGAGACAGAGAGAGAGGCACAATCCACTGATTGTTTAATTCTGTCTGTGAAATTTAATTGCAACCCTGGCTGAGGGATTTTGTGGCCACCCTTAATCATTAGAGCGAGATATGTAACAGTATTTCAGACCGGTCATAATGTAAGTCCTTATTAATTCATAAAATCAATCAGCGTCATGCTCTGCAGTATCACGTGTAACCCACACAATGAATCTGTAGGAATGTCTAGATATCGATAAATGGATATGATGTTATACATCGAGGAAGAACTTCCTATATCGACATGGACTGAGCATATAAATGTAACAAGTAATTTATTATTTGCTTAAAATTAGTCATATTCATTCGACAGTTAAAGAGTCGGTTTAGTCCATTCGATTCCCACCAGAGGCAGGGCATGTCTTCTCCAAAACTTCCAGGCCCGCTCTGTTGCCAACCCAGCCCCCTGATCAATGCGCAACGGGGGCGGCTACAACGTGTATGGGTTGGCCTTCTGTCTAGTGCCAAGATCAAGAATGAGTGGAGCTGTAACTCCATTCTCTCGTATTATTTTTTGTCTTGCACAGTGATACATTTATTTTTATTTGCCACTCGAAAGTGCGCCAAAATTGCAAATCAGACCTTCGAAAAAAAAAAAAAAATTGGGGAGGCGTTTTGTTTGGTTTTTGGTAAGATATAAGTATAGGAATAACCGTGACAGTCAAGTAACAAATACAGGCATTAGAAGTGAACTACATTTAGGACTGAATTTACATTGGACGTTTCAGCAATTCAAAATTACGTGAACCGATAATACATAAGCCAGGGAAGTTCGGAGCCATTTTTGGCGGGAAAATTTGAATTTGGTTTTCAAACTAATCAGGGACCTCGATTTAGATCACATGACATCGTCTAGCCAATCACAGACGGGCTCCTCACTCCTTCGCTCCCTCCCAACAAGTTTATTGAAAATCAATTCTAATAATATACTCCCATGCACGCATAGGTGGTCTCTTTCCCTCAGGTTTCTCCACTAAAATTATTTGTGCTACTTCTTTTTCAAACACTTGCTACATTCTCCTCCCATCTCATTATTACTGATTCGATCGGTCGAATTATTCTCAAATGATCATATGTTCATTAGCTTTTTTATCATCTCGATACTACGTAGACTTTGCAGTTGATAAAGCTCAGGTAAATAGATCTACGCTCGGTTTAATCAAAGAGCGCAGTCCACGTCCTGGGATGTTTGTGTTTCCGGTAGATGAGGTAGGTAGAGTCATGTCTTTTCGGAATACTGATCGTGTGCAGAGGTCGTGAGGCGGACATGGCATTGCTACTGCAAGCTGAATTAGCTGAGGACGGAGGGTGAGGAGGGTGATTTCGGGATTCTACTTCTGCAAGGGCTGATAAGAATTAGTAACGATGTGCAGTATAACCAGTCGGTTTCTCTCTGAACGTAATCAAACCGTTCCTTGTGAGACAGACACTCGTGGTGCAACAGTGGTCTAAGTACACATACCTTTATTATCGATTAACGGTGCCTCTATAAAGCAGATGCAACAGATAACGGGACATTTTTTTTGACGTGGTGAAGGGCCCCGCAGCAGATGCTACGGACGCACCGCAGCCTTAAGGCTTCTTGTGCAACCCCTGTGCAGTTTTTTTCTACCAAGCTTTACAATGAACGGAGCACCAGTGGAATAAAATTGACAGGGGAAAACCGACAACTCGGGAGAAAAACCTGTCCCAGTGCCACTTTGTCCACCACAAATCTCACATGGACTGACCCGGAATCGAACCCGGACCTCCGCGGTGATAGGCCGGCGACTAACCGCCTGAGCCATGGCACGGCCCTAACGGCCCAATTACTTAAATTTATGTTGTGTGTTTCACTAGGTACCATTTTGTATCTACAAGGCCTATAGAGGCGATACTGGTGATTGTGTCAACGGATCATAGGCCTGTTTCGTAATCTGTAAGTCAAGTTCGACTTTGAACTGACGAGGCTGATGGCCTGAGAAGATTTGTATCACGAGTAGTCGCCGTGACGCTTAGGCCGCGTTCTCACGGGGCTTGAACCACGCGCGTGAATCACACTTTCGTGGGCCACTACCCGTGTGAACGCGGAGTCGTGGACCTTGCGTGTGACGTCAGCAGTCCACGATCCTGTCGTGGCAGGATCAAACCATGTTTGATTTTCAGTCGTGGTAGTAGCGTTCGTGATGTAAAAGATGTCCTAACGTGTGCTAAGACTCAGTGACAACGAAACGTTACGTTGGATTTATATCAAAATGAACATGTTCTGTATAATGCCACTTTGGAGGAGTATTGGGATCGAGATTTAAGGGCGGCGGCAGCAAAACGAATATCAGCCCCTTTACACATATCTGGATTCGGACCTGCAGAAATGTTAGTGAAGTTAAACACTTGAGAAGTTGATACTGTCAGAAAGCAGCAAGCCAGAGATCGGGATTTTTGTGCTAAACTTACACAAAACACAGAGCACACTACGGCACAGCCCTCAGCAACTGTCCCGTCCATGGTCACGACTGTACTGAAACATTTTGTCCGTGTGAACTGCTCACGCTTTCCACCAAGCGTGGAGGCAACACGAGTGAGCACGCCAGTGTGATTCACGCGCGTAGTTCACGCCCCGTGAGAACGCGGCCTTAGAGTCGTACATCTCCGCGCTATGCCCGAGATAACTCGTTGAACGGTATACGTGCTTGTGGTCTGGCTTTCATGTTTATAGATATCAGTGGAGGAAACACCTCCCGCCATCTCTTAGCAATTGTATCCAACCACATGTGCTTGTGGCTTTTAAACAACACGTGTTACGTGATGCTACTGAGATACGTAAATGTGAACGAGTCATTTGTACATAAGCGTAGCGGAGTCGCTTATTCTGCACAGTGACTGGGTCAGTGTTAGAACAGTGGTTTAAAGCGTGGGCCATATGACTTGCCAGGGGGCCACACCAAATTTAGAAGGGGCCACAGAAGAATGACTGAATATTAGGGGGCCACAGTAAATTTTGTATGGGCCAACGAAACTTGACTGCCTAAATAAAATATTTGAAATTTAAGATTTAATGAAAGTTGCTCTTCTCCCCTGCATCACCCGCAGCACAGAAGGCAAAGTTGTACTGTTATTGCGTTTTACCATATCTTATCTGGTTGAGTAGTCAGTTAATGATGTGTCGCTTGTTAAAATTTATTTAATAATATGTCTCTTGTGTAATATTCAGTTAATCACATGTCTCTTGCTTAATTTCAGTTAAAGACGTGTCTCTTGTTAAAATTTATTTAATAATATGTCTCTTGTGTAATATTCAGTTAATCACATGTCTCTTGCTTAATTTCAGTTAAAGACGTGTCTCTTGTTAAAATTTATTTAATAATATGTCTCTTGTGTAATATTCAGTTAATCATATGTCTCTTGCTTAATTTCAGTTAATGACGTGTCTCTTGTTAAAATTTATTTAATAATATGTCTCTTGTGTAATATTCAGTTAATCATATGTCTCTTGCTTAATTTCAGTTAATGACGTGTCTCTTGTTTAACATTTCGGTAATCATGTGTCTCTTGTGTAATATTCAGTTAATCATATGTCTCTTTCTTAATTTCAGTTAATGACGTGTCTCTTGTTTAACATTTCGGTAATCATGTGTCTCTTGTGTAATATTCAGTTAATCATGTGCCTCTTGCTAAATTTCAGTTAATGATGTGTCTCTTGTTAAAATTTATTTAATAATGTGTCTCTTGTGTAATATTCAGTTAATAATGTGCCTCTTGCTTAATTTCAGTTAATGATGTGTCTCTTGTTTAACACTTCGATAATCATGTCTCTTGTTCAACAGACTATGTCGTAGTAGTGGAAGAACAACACTTCCGGTTGTGTGACAGTTACGTAGAGGTAGCACGTATTTCATCATAAAAATGTAATGTAATGTAATCTCTCCATTCCATGAAGGCATACGGGAGTAGAGGTATAACTTCACTCATTCTCAACCTCGGCACTAGATGGAAATGAATGGTGAGTTTCACGCCCCCGTCACCTCACTTCCCGGTGAAAGAACCCCGATATCCATTGAACTGGAGGCCGGATGGGCACCCAGAACCGGTGTAGACGGTTTTGTGGAAGAGCAACTTTTCTGCCCTTACCGGTATTCGAACCCCACACCGTCCAGCCCGTAGCTACTCAATAAATTCATACAGTGAGACATAAATATTATCATAATATTAAATATTATTATTAATACGTATATTAATACATAAACCAACAACAATAACATTAACAATAACGTAAAAAACAGTAATGTTAGTCGTTAATGCTACACAAAAGAAGGAATCGAAATGAAACCTTATATGTGTAGTTGAGCGTGTGATGTTGTGTTGTCACGGAGACGCTTTGTGCTCGTGTGGCCACCTTCTGTATTCTGTATTAAGTGGTTGAATGGGCATGGCTCATACATGTGACTCTCCCACTTTTTCACAAATTAGCAATTTCTCGTCCTTTATCGCCACAAAGACACAGTGTTGTGATACTCGAATAAGGACAGTTTTAATTAGTTTACAGTGCGCTTCGGAAACAAAGACTCTGTTCACATATAATGGGATATGTTTGTCGTTAAAGTGAATTTCTACCCCGAATCAAAGCACAAAGGCTCTTCCTTCATTTTCACTTCAAGGAAAATGCTGCCTTTAGTAGTGTTTGTGATTATAGGAGCAATAGACACTTCTTTACCGTCCTCTTATGCGACTATTAAAAGCACTATTATGTGATGTATTTTAGGTCCCTGAAGGTTCAGACGGTGTACAGTCAGAGGGGCTTTTGTGAATACGGTAATGGATCTTAAGTTTACGCAGATGTGGGGGACATTTTTTGACTAACTGATTTA
This sequence comes from Reticulitermes speratus, assembly GCA_021186555.1. Taxonomy (NCBI): domain Eukaryota; kingdom Metazoa; phylum Arthropoda; class Insecta; order Blattodea; family Rhinotermitidae; genus Reticulitermes; species Reticulitermes speratus. Next base: position 51,121,039 of record JAJKFL010000005.1, read on the forward strand.
TTAATACGTACTATCACAAGACGGATTCTTAACGGACCAAATTTTTAGCCTGTGGTATCTGGGTAGACTACGGGCTGGACGGTCCGGGGATCGAATCCCGGTGGGGGCGAGATTTTCAGCACCCGTCCAAACCGGACCTGAGACCCACCCAGCCTCCTGTACAATGGGTACCGGGTCTCTTTCCCGGGGGTAAAGCGGTCGGGGCGTGGTGTTGACCACCCACCCCCATCTAGTTCCGAGGTTAAAGAAAGAGTAGAGCTGTATCTCTGCTCACTCTCTGGGCCTTCATGGCCTGTTCTAGGGAGAACTTTACCTTTACCTGTACCGGGTCATTCTCGGGGGTAAAGCGGCCGAGGAGTGGCGTTGACCACCCACCCCAACTAGCGCCGAGGTTAAAGAAAGAGTAGAGCTACAAATACACTCCCCTCTGGGCCTTCATGGCCTGTTCTAGGGTGAACTTTACGTTTATCTGGGTAGGTGGATGAAAGAGGAGGTAGCAGGGTTCTGTGAAACGCGGTACACATCTGCCACCACGACATGGCTTTGTAGCTATCGACGTGAGAGCTTCAAGTCATGTCCTTCATTATATCTGTTGAAGAAGACTTCATTCCTCATTCCTTCCAATTCATTTTACCTGTTAGCAGCCATCTTGTATTCGACGCTGCGTGGATTTTGTTGTTGATAACGTCGTTAGATAAAGTGTAAAATGTGAAAGAAATGCTCCCCTTTAGCCGTCTAAAGCCCAATGGTTTCTTTATGTACTGCCGGATTTAACTTCAAGCCATCGTACTTTCTGCCCACAAAGTGCATTTGTGTGTCTTGTAAGACGCTTTCGTAAAATTGAGAAAAGCGACTATTAGCTTTGTCACGTCCGTCCGTCTGTCCGTCCGCATGGAACAACTCGCCCTCCCCCCCCCCCCACTGGAAGAGATTTTAATGAAATTTGATATTTGAATATTGTTTTCGAAAATCTGTCGAGAAAATTCAAGTTTGAGTAAAATCTGACAAGAATAACGAGTACTTTACATGAAGACATGTGTACATTTATGATAATATCTCGCTGAATTCTCTCTTAGAATGAGAAAAGTTCCAAACAAAAGTTGTAGAGGAAATGAAAACACATTTTATGTTTAACAACTTTTTTCCGAAAATCGTATAGTTTACGAGATAATGTGGAAAAATATGGTAGAACTAGACAGGCCACAGATGAAAATATAATACGGCGCATGCACTTTGCATGCTGGATAACTAAGGCTACAGACACACACTCAGAATATGCAACACATTTATTTTCCACGGCAACAATGGTAACGTGAACGCGCCTCAGTGTTACGTTACAAGTACATTGTTTCTCTTCTATTTATCTCTGAACAAACGGCGATTATTTCCCTATACAACATTAACTGATTAGTTTTTATAACCGGGACGGTGTGTGTTTACTGCGCGGTACGGACTGAGTCTTTATATATAATTCAGTTTTAACATTCACAAATTCTACGTTCTGCCCACACAGTGTATTTATGTGTTTTGTGTGGATCTCAGAACAAACAGCGATTATTTCACTGTACAGCATTAACTGACTGGTTTGTATAACTGAGACGGAGTGTGTTTACTGCGCGGTACGGACTGTATTTATGTGTTTTGTGTGGATCTCAGAACAAACAGCGATTATTTCACTGTACAACATTAACTGACTGGTTTGTATAACTGAGACGGAGTGTGTTTACTGCGCGGTACGGACTGTATTTATGTGTTTTGTGTGGATCTCAGAACAAACAGCGATTATTTCATTGTACAGCATTAACTGACTGGTTTGTATAACTGAGACGGAGTGTGTTTACTGCGCGGTACGGACTGTATTTATGTGTTTTGTGTGGATCTCAGAACAAACAGCGATTATTTCACTGTACAACATTAACTGACTGGTTTGTATAACTGAGACGGAGTGTGTTTACTGCGCGGTACGGACTGTGTTTATGTGTTTTGTGTGGATCTCAGAACAAACAGCGATTATTTCATTGTACAGCATTAACTGACTGGTTTGTATAACTGAGACGGAGTGTGTTTACTGCGCGGTACGGACTGTATTTATGTGTTTTGTGTGGATCTCAGAACAAACAGCGATTATTTCACTGTACAACATTAACTGACTGGTTTGTATAACTGAGACGGAGTGTGTTTACTGCGCGGTACGGACTGTATTTATGTGTTTTGTGTGGATCTCAGAACAAACAGCGATTATTTCACTGTACAACATTAACTGACTGGTTTGTATAACTGAGACGGAGTGTGTTTACTGCGCGGTACGGACTGTATTTATGTGTTTTGTGTGGATCTCAGAACAAACAGCGATTATTTCACTGTACAGCATTAACTGACTGGTTTGTATAACTGAGACGGAGTGTGTTTACTGCGCGGTACGGACTGTGTTTATGTGTTTTGTGTGGATCTCAGAACAAACAGCGATTATTTCATTGTACAGCATTAACTGACTGGTTTGTATAACTGAGACGGAGTGTGTTTACTGCGCGGTACGGACTGTATTTATGTGTTTTGTGTGGATCTCAGAACAAACAGCGATTATTTCACTGTACAACATTAACTGACTGGTTTGTATAACTGAGACGGAGTGTGTTTACTGCGCGGTACGGACTGTATTTATGTGTTTTGTGTGGATCTCAGAACAAACAGCGATTATTTCACTGTACAACATTAACTGACTGGTTTGTATAACTGAGACGGAGTGTGTTTACTGCGCGGTACGGACTGGATGTTTAAATATAATTCGGTTTAACCTTAATCTTTAAAGGGCTAATTATGTAGTAGCCATATTTGCGTCACGTGTGTTGATGGTGCAGTTGTGAATTAAATAATTTTATAATCATTTAATTGATGTATATTTGCATGTCTCATGTTATGAAAAGAAAAGAAAATTATAAAACTCTTACCCTCATCCTTTTGCATTTGGGACCCAACTCAGTAAGGTTTTTTAACTGGAGGCTTAACATTAATAACTGAAATATATTTCAGTTTTATGGCACACAGCTCGTCTAGATGGCACGAGGCACACATCATTGTTCCTTCGTACAACTATGAACTAGTTCCGTAGACCGACTGTAATTCCTAAACCTGGAAATCCAGGAATTCCAAGAAGTGTTGAAATTAATAACACTGTTCCTACATCACGATGAAGTTTCCCGCGTTCGGTTCGAGGGAATCCTGAGATGAATTTAAAAGTAGAGCAAAAGCGGAACAAGGCGACATTCGGTTTGCTGTTGCTTTCCTGCGAGTTCTTTTCGCGTTTCTGAGTTGCGTTGTATTGTTAATCAGATGTTGTGTGGGATTATTTGAATTCCCCAGTGCAGTGTATGTTGACATGTAGGTCTTGTGGGATGATGGAGAGAGACGTGTTTTATTTAACGGCTTTTTTAGTTGTTAAAGATTAAGTGATGTCAGTTATATATGAATGAAATGTTATGTAGCGTTGGTGGAAGTTTAGTGGAACGGGAAAGAAACGGGCTATGAGAAAAACATGTCATAATAACACTTTGTCCACCACAAATCCCACGTGGATTAGGGAAAGAGACGGGCTCTGAGAAAAACATGTCCCAACAACACTTTGTCCACCATAAATCCCATGTGAATTAGCCTGGGCTCAGGGACGTGACGTCATGTAGTTTTGTAGATAGGCACCATCGTTTCGGAGTAACCTGCTGCTTCTTTGTTTAGGTTAAAATGAAGGTAGAGGCAGCATATTTTCTATCCGTCGGTGCACACGTACCCAATACGTTGACACACGTACCCAATACGTTGAAACACGTACCCAAAACGTTGGCACACGTACCCAAAACGTAGGCACACTTACCCAAAAGGTTGACACACGTACCCAAACGTTGTCACACGTACCCAAAACGTTGTCACACGTACCCAAAACGTTGACACACGTACCCAAAACGTTGTCACACGTACCCAATACGTTGTCACACGTACCCAATACGTTGTCACACGTACCCAATACGTTGACACACGTACCCAATACGTTGGCACACGTACCAAATACGTTGGCACACGTACCCAATACGTTGGCACACGTACCAAATACGTTGGCACACGTACCCAATACGTTGGCACACGTACCCAAAACGTTTCCTAAATATTTTCGTATTACTAGCTGTCATTATGTTCTCAAATTGCATGCTATTCACAGTTATAGCTTTTAATTTACACACACGCACATGCGTGCACACACTTAAACAATTAATTACAACCTGACCCAGTGTTTTTTTTTTAATTTCGGAAACATCGTCATTTCAACTGCAGACCCTGTTTCTTGCACTGTTGCAAGTTTAGCTGCGTGTTTCTTAAGATGCTTCTAAATTTCACATGTTTTGCAAATGCTTCTGCCTCGCTTTTTTTCTGTATTTCTTTTTTTTTACAACTGTCGTAACCTAACCAGTTTTAATTTTATTTGTTTTTGCTTCCTCTGCTTGTCATTTACATTTCTTGCCTTTGTGTGTGTGTATATATATATATATCTGCTTTGGAATTGCTCATTCTTCCTATCCTCTATTTCCACTTTCCTCGCTTTGTGCAGAATTTCTCTCTATACACGAATACCCTCTCATTTGCATAGATGAGAGGAAGAGATGTGGGTAGCATATCCAGCAGGGAGATGCTGGTTTCCGTATCCCCCGTTAGAGTGAGCTCAATCCTCCCTGCTTCGGTACAGTTCAATGAAATTGAAAATTATAGCCTCTTAAAAGAGATATAATGGTGTAATTTATGAACATCTTATACTTCCCTCTCTTACCGCATCGTTTGTAGAAACGAGGTGATTCTTATGGAGAGCTGAATTTATTCGTTCTAGAATCCTCTTTCTTAAACTTCTGATGAAACCTCGATTATAATTTAATTCATTAGCAAGGAAATGGAGCAGCAGAATTTAAATTCATTTCTATGGGCATTAGTACTCTTATATTTTTATGCTAAAAACGATAATACTCATTATTTTTGACACTAAACCTTTTCAGCGACCTAAAGAATGGTTTTATCGAATTCAATGGCTGAAGTATTAATTTGGTTCCTCTCTTGCCTTAACCCTTTAAAGACGAAAGAGTAAACTGTTTCATTTAAAGACCCAGTTCGTACCGCGCAGTAAACACTTTTCATCTCGGTTAAAAAGAACAAATCAATTTATGTTATATAAGGCAAAAGTCGCTGTTTGTTGTAATATAAATACAAAACACATAAATACAGTGTGGGCAGAATGTAGAATTTGTGAATGTTAAAACTGTTGATGCATGAAGTAGCCATTAGGCTTTAAAAGGTTAATATAAGTTTAATGGGCCTAGTGTCTTATACATACAGGCCAACGAGTGGGATGTTGGGAGCCATATTGATTTAAATCATAATAAATTATATGTCCAATAAACTCTTTTAAGTTTGTCGGACGTAGCATTTTAGTGGCTGGCACCCCTGACTCTTATTCTGGAGACCCAGAGTTTTATTATCCATTGTTGCCAACTTAGACAACGAACACTTTGCTGCTTATGCTTTCTAGTTTATGTCATTTCACTTTATGTAATATGAACGAGGGAAAGGTTCGTTGAATAAATTAATAATATTATTAATAATAATAAAATATTATTAAGTCATAATAAGAAAATCGCACTGAACTTTGAAAGAAGTGTGTAAAATCCTCTTCTTCAAGAGCACTCGAATGTCTTTGTGTTCACGGATCAGGTTTAGGCTAATTTATGTCTGTTATGTCTCTCAGAATATCTTACGACCACAGATCTGCGCTGTTTGGGGGGGGGGGGGGGGTTACGCAGAATGGTAGTGCCTTACCGACTTTTCGGGAAAACCTATCTTCTTGGACTGTTAGACCGTTAAAGATGGGAGCGATAGGCCGTCCTATTCTAGAAACTACCAAACTGCGCTGCGTGAAACCGCAAAAAGAGGGCAGATCTCATTTACACCGAGACGGAAGTCTAAAATCACGCAAATTTCCGACCAGTTTGTCTGGATGTTGTTTTTTTTGAAAATACCTTTTTTTTTTACTCATGGAACGCAATTGGAACACTATTCGAGATTTAATTATCTTCCATTCTTTTAATAATTTCGCATATTGATTTCTGTGACCTAATACCATCTTTGAGCAGATCCCAGTGGCCGTGCGGTGTAAGGCGTGGGTTTTCGGCCGCTCGCTTACTAGGATCGTTGGTTCGAATCCCACCGGGGGCATGGATGTCTGTCTCTTGTGAGTGTTGTGTGTTGTCAGGTAGAGGTCTCTGCGAAGAGCTGATCCCTCGTTCAGAGGAGTCCTACCGACTGTAGTGTGTCTAAAGTGTGTGTGATCATGAAACCTCGACGAAACGAGGAGACCCAGGCCCATATAAGGCTTTCGAGCCATACCAAAAAAAAGACCATATTTGTTAGCGCTGTAAGTCTGAGTCCTCTCACGTAAGTACAATGTATTCTGTCGTTTATTTGCTGACAGAACTGCTCAACTTTCTGCCTGTTTATTTCCTTATAACACCTAAATACTACAAACAGTTTCGACCACAAATCATAATGCCTGTTTTCATATTTATATACAAGCTTTTGTAGATGCACAGTGAGCCTGCTATATAGTTGTGTTATTTTATTTTTGTGACGAATTACTTTAATTACACATTCTGAACACATTAAAAGTTTTTGGCTGTAATTCCAGAGTTTCGCATCATCGCCATAATTTTCACTCTAGATTTGCCAAACACCCAGTTTTGTATGTCTGTACAGAGTGAAGGGAAATTCGTGCACAGTCTCTCACACTGTGGAGAGACTCTGCACGAATTTCCCTTCACTCTGTATATAAACACATCCATGTACAATGGATGGACGTGTTTTTTGATCAACCACCGTGCCAAATTTCGTACGCATGATTGATCTGTTCGTTATCGTCATCAAACGAAAAGTAAGATAGAATTTACGTACGACCGCCATATTGTTATTGCACAATACACAAGACTATTTCCTTAACTAATTTTGTACAGATTTCCTAGGTCTATTTTTTTTCCTATGGCTCAACAGCCCCTTTTCGGGTGCCTAGGCCTCCTCACCATCGAGGCTTCACGATCACACGCATTTGAGACACACCACAGTCGGTAGGACTCCTCTGGACGAGTGATCAGCCCGTCGCAGAGACCTCTACCTAACAACACACAACACTCACAACATACAGACATCCATGCCCTAGGCGGGATTCGAACCCGCAGTCCCAGCAAGCGAGCGGCCGTAGACCCACTCCTTAGACCGCGCGGTCACTGGGATCGGCTTTCTACGTCTATTATCAAGTGTAATTTCAGGACGTAAAATCAAACATCGCCGTTGTCTTTTATGCCTCAAAAATCGCGTGTTCTCCATGTTGCTGTTACTGATTGTGGGAAATCAAGAGACTTGGCTTTAGGGTGGTCTTCAGTGATGTAACTTTCTTACAAAATTAAATGAAAATCGGTGAAATTTAAAATTTTGATTGGGGGACACACAGACACACGTGGATTACATTGATCATCTTATGTGTTTGAATGTGTTACTTCTTAGGATTGAAGATAGATTAACACAACGACGCAATAGGTTGAACTTGGAATTCGTGTCGAGATGCTACAGCAAATGTGTTATCGTTTGTGTATCCGTTAATGCATGCTTTTGTTGCTTGTTAACGGAACGACTTTTGGCCATGTCGTTAATAACTGATCTACCTTAGCTGGACTGCTTTAGAACACCCGTTTTTCGATGGTAATGACGTGAATTGTGAAGTATTACTTCCTTAATCAATATTTCCTGGGGGGTAAAGGCGGCCTGTGCGTAGGGCTGACAACCTTACAACCGTCATGTGCTGATTGTCTAGAAATCTGGGAGCCTCAACCTCCTGGAACCCTAAGAGCCTGTCCAGGCCTGTAATGGGATAGCTTTACCTTTACCTTTACCATTACTTACATAATCTGTCCGTGAGCAATATATTGTCATTTAATTTTCTCCTCTCGAAAGGTTTTTTTTTTATTTTAATGTCTGGTTTTGACGAAATACGTCGAAATTAACAAAGTAGTTACCATCTGAAAAAAAATATTCTACAATTTAGAATCTATATTTTTTATTCTTTATGCATAAATTTTTTTTTGTCCTAATAATTAATTTGATGTTGCTGGATTGCTTTTAATATTATGTTCTTCCAGCGCCATATTTATTATTTTTTATTTTACTCCCTTGCAGACTGCCTTACTCTTAATTATCATATACAAATACCATATTATATCCATATTTTGTATATTTTAAAACCATTTTCCCATTTTTAACATTTGTTTTCTTGTAGTACTATGTGCGTGTTTTACGTTAAACATATTGTAAGACAAATATGTCAGTATTTTTACTCTTTGTTCACCGTGCATTGTGATATTAATAAACACTTATTAACCAGCAGTTGCACTGTTAAAGTAGATTGTCACTTAAAATCACTTAAAATGCCCTACATATGTTTCGGTCGTCGAGCGACATATACATATATATATATATATATATATATATAAGCCCCTGATGATGGTCGCTCGACGACCGAAACATATGTAGGGCATTTTAAGTGATTTTAAGTGACAATCTACTTTAACAGTGCAACTGTTGGTTAATAAGTGTTTATTTTATAAATATGTCAGGTTTGGAAGTTGTGAATCTTTACTTTAGCACGAAAGTTAACGGTAACTGAAATTCTGAGAAATTGTCTTGTTCCTTCATTTTCCCTCAAGAGCTTATGCCTGTGCAGAGAGGTTTATAAATTAGCAATTATGCAAATTATACAACTCAGTGATCTGCAATTTCCACTACTTGAATCTCACAATTTGAAGTTGTCAGATATAATGTAAAAACACAACACAAAGAGGCACTTCACACATATCGGTAGGTTGTTCCATATTATACTCCATTCCAGTTATCATACAGTACATCATTAACCCCTTGAAGAATACACGTTACTCAAAATTATGTGTAACATTTATGTTTCCTCCTCACAGGAAACAACATCGCCACTACACTAACGCATTACTTTGTGGAATTTAGGGAAATAATCACTGTTACGGAACAAATGTACCATGCGGGATAATACAGAGACTTTTACCGTTACAGAAGATGGTGTGTGTAGTAACCAGTTTGCTTTAAAAGGTTTGCTTAACAAAAGCCACATACAGATTTTCACTGTTGCCAAATCGTTATTTCATATTTTACTCGAAATCTTACATTGACAAGTGTTGCATTTCTTTCATACGCTTTTAATAATACGAACTTTGAATTATCTGTACAGGTAGGTCCCGTTTTACGACGGTCCATCTTACGACTTTTCACATTAACGACTGTTTCAAAATATTACCTTAAATATTAATACATACTTGGAAAAATTTTAGGAATTTTGGAACCTATCTCATTCAATTACATTATATTTTGGTCTCGTTTTACGACTTTTCATTTTACGACCCTGTTTTGCTGGAACCTAACCGTGTCTTAAAACGGGCCCTATTTTGGTCTCGTTTTAAGACTTTTCATTTTACGACCCTATTTTGCTGGAACCTATCCCTGTCGTAAAACGGGTCCTACCTGTATTAAGCTGTATTAGTTTCGTGCCACCTCAGAAATTCGTTCGGTTCCCACGTTGACATTACTGACGTTCTGGAATTATAGATGCAAAACAAGAAGTTTTTCTCAAGTAGCATAACGTTATACTAATTTTCACGAAAATCAATTGACTTTAAATTTGTTTTTAGAGGGGACATGAACACGAACGCATGCACTTAAATAAACGTTATAGCCATAAGCTTGTCTTTTTTGTATAATTTTAGGAAAAATGATGTGGATGAGAATTAATTCTGTCTTTGAAAAAATATTTAATATTTTTAAAAATTTTTAATATTCAATAACTTTTAGCAGCTTAACAATACCACTAAATTTAAAAAATTTTATACGATGTGGTAACAAATACTGACTCACTGTTATGACGAAACCAAAGAATTGGTCTATGTAAAAACTCACTTAAAATACCCCCTGATTATGGCAGAATAACTGCCGAAATGCGTATTGGGACATCCTTATAATAAAGAAAACAGTGAAAAAACTGTCTTAATGCGTTTGTTGGTACAAATAATTCAATTATAAAAAGATGCACGGTGAATATAAAGTGAAAAAGTGTACATTGTTGTTTGCATTATTTGATAGAAATGGAGTAAGCGGTAACAATGTATTACAAAACGAATAAATATTGTGAGATAAGGAGAAAAATTCATATTGTTGACCATAACAAAACATTATTGTACTTTTCCTTGTTACGTCGAGCTGTAAGAAAGTTTCTCTTCACACATTTCCTTCTTGAACACGCTATCTGCTTGCATGTTCACCTTATGACGTAGAAGGAAGCTCTGCTTCGCTAAGCAATTCGATAACTTTCCTCTCCTGGCTTTGACATGGATGGTTTATATCGCTCTAGTAAATTCGGTGTAGTTGAAATGCTTCTCGTTGCGGTTATCTCAGCAGGGAAACATGGTCTGAGGTTTCAGTACGTCCATAGAAATAAAGCATTTGGAGTTAGGATACACTAGTTTATCACCTTGCAGACATACAGTTAATTATCACTGGTAAAATTATAAGGAATAATTTGTAAGTAATTTTATTTATGGTTAGCTTTTCATCATTCTTATTGTAATTCGCATGTCAGCTGCCAATTGAATCCTCTATCCTAATTTATGTCGAATTTCATCTACAGCGCTTCAAAAATGATATTACCTTGATGTAGCAATTACCTAATCGCTTCTGAAATTACTTGCCCCTTATGGAAGCCGTAAATTCATTACCGTAACCAAAAAATTGCCAGAGGATTCTGTCCTGAACCACTTGAGTCCAGACCATATCTTCACTGCCCGTATCATTATCCTCCCATCTTTGTTCAGAACTTCCAAGCGTTATGTTCACTGAAGATTTAGCAAATAAAATTTCTTATGTATTTAAAAGGCACGATTGAGTTGAATAAATTTCAAATTTCTTCACTTGTTATTGAAGAAGGTTTGCTGTCTGTTGGATTTGAATGGTTAATTTGGTTAGTTCGGAGAATCCTGTTACCTGCATATTTGGAGTAGAAGAATATGCGGAATACTGTAGATGAAGGCAGAATGTTCACCTGAACTGATGGAACGTGTCTTCTAAACCACGTGACATCACTTCTTAGAACACAGCAGTTTGCCCTTCATAGTCCCCGCTGTTTTGACTTCAAGAGTTTAACAATAATTTAATGATTCACTGTGCTCTAAAATTGAACGTTCGTCGTGTAAACAAATTTTCCCGGCTTTCGTTAAATTTCGTTTTAAATGCGACTTGTTAGAAGTGAAACAATTTTTATCCTTCTTGTCTCCTCTCGGTAATGCAAATTTAGAGATTTACATTTCCTGTAAAATGTATTATCGATAACTACTCTGCTTGTTAGCAATAAGTTGAGCTAAGTATACTATAGATACTTAACTCTGCTTGTTAGCAATACGTTCAGAAAAGAATATTATCTTTATTTAATTTGCTTGTTAGCAATACGTTCAGCACAGAATATTATCACTACTTAACTATGCTTGTCAGCAATAAGTTAAGCACAGTATATTATCGATACTTACTCTGCTTGTTATCCATAAGTTAAGCACAGTATATTATCGATACTTACTCTGCTTGTTATCCATAAGTTAAGCACAGTATATTATCGATACGTACTCTGCTTGTTATCCATAAGTTAAGCACAGTATATTATCGATATTTACTCTGCTTGTTATCCATAAGTTAAGCACAGTATATTATCGATACGTACTCTGCTTGTTATCCATAAGTTAAGCACAGTATATTATCGATATTTACTCTGCTTGTTATCCATAAGTTAAGCACAGTATATTATCGATACGTACTCTGCTTGTTATCCATAAGTTAAGCACAGTATATTATCGATATTTACTCTGCTTGTTATCCATAAGTTAAGCACAGTATATTATCGATACGTACTCTGCTTGTTATCCATAAGTTAAGCACAGTATATTATCGATACATACTCTGCTTGTTATCCATAAGTTAAGCACAGTATATTATCGATAATTACTCTGCTTGTTATCCATAAGTTAAGCACAGTATATTATCCATACTTACTCTGCTTGTTATCCATAAGTTAAGCACAGTATATTATCGATACATACTCTGCTTGTTATCCATAAGTTAAGCACAGTATATTATCGATACTTACTCTGCTTGTTATCCATAAGTTAAGCACAGTATATTATCCATACGTACTCTGCTTGTTATCCATAAGTTAAGCACAGTATATTATCGATACATACTCTGCTTGTTATCCATAAGTTAAGCACAGTATATTATCGATACTTACTCTGCTTGTTATCCATAAGTTAAGCACAGTATATTATCCATACTTACTCTGCTTGTTATCCATAAGTTAAGCACAGTATATTATCGATACATACTCTGCTTGTTATCCATAAGTTAAGCACAGTATATTATCGATACTTACTCTGCTTGTTATCCATAAGTTAAGCACAGTATATTATCGATACTTACTCTGCTTGTTATCCATCAGTTAAGCACAGTATATTATCGTTACTTAATCTCCGTGTTAGCAATAAGTTCAGCATAATGTACTGTAGATACTTAACTCTGCTTATTAGTAATACGTTTAGCACAGTATATGATTGTTATTTACGCTGCTTATTAGCTATCAGTTCAGTACAGTGTATTATCGATAAGTACTCTGCTTGTTAGGAGACATTCAGCACAGAATACTAGCGATACTTACTGTTTTTATTTGTGAAGGGCCCCGCAGCAGATGCTACGGACGCACCACAGCCTTGAGGCTTATTGTGCAACCCCTGTGATGAAAATGATTAGCTTTTTCGTTCTTCCGTGTAATGGAGCACCGGTGGAATGACATTGACAGGGGAAAACCGAAGTACTCCGGGAAAAACCTGTCCACAACAAATCCCACATGTACTGACTCGGGATCAAACCCGGGCCTACGCGGTGAGAGGCCGGCGACTAACCGCCTGAACCATGGCACGGCCAACTATGATTGTTAGCAATACGTTCAGCAAAGTATATTATCATACTCTGCTTGTTAGCAGTAAGTTCAGCAAAGTATATTATCATACTCTGCTTGTTAGCAATAAGATCAGCACAGTATATTATCATACTCTGCTTGTTAGCAATAAGATCAGCACAGTATATCATCATTCTCCGCTTGTTAGCAATAAGATCAGCACAGTATATCATCATACTCCGCTTGTTAGCAATAAGATCAGCAAAGTATATTATCATACTCCGCTTGTTAGCAATACGATCAGCACAGTATATCACCATACTCCTTTTGTTAGCAATAAGATCAGCAAAGTATATTATCATACTCCGCTTGTTAGCAATAAGATCAGCACAGTATATCATCATACTCCGCTTGTTAGCAATAAGATCAGCACAGTATATCATCATACTCCGCTTGTTAGCAATACGATCAGCAAAGTATATCATCATACTCCGCTTGTTAGCAATAAGATCAGCAAAGTATATTATCATACTCCGCTTGTTAGCAATAAGATCAGCACAGTATATCATCATACTCCGCTTGTTAGCAATAAGATCAGCACAGTATATCATCATACTCCGCTTGTTAGCAATAAGATCAGCAAAGTATATCATCATACTCCGCTTGTTAGCAATAAGATCAGCAAAGTATATTATCATACTCCGTTTGTTAGCAATAAGATCAGCACAGTATATCATCATACTCCGCTTGTTAGCAATACGATCAGCAAAGTATATCATCATACTCAACTTGTTAGCAATAAGATCAGCAAAGTATATTATCATACTTCGCTTGTTAGCAATAAGATCAGCACAGTATTTCCGTCAGTTGTACAAAACTATAATTTTACCTGTTGTACTGTATGGGTGTGAGACATGATCTTTTATCCTGACGGTAGGGCAAAAATGTGTATAGAAAAAGTGCGAAAAAGAAGCGCTGAGAAGTCTTTAAAAGCGTCTTTAAAGAAATCACACATAAAACAGGTAGTTTTGACTAAACAGGTTCAGAGAGAATAGTGAATGGCGAGGGACATCTCACGTGACGTGTAAAACAGTTTTTGGACCGTCGTGTAGTGTAATATAATAGCACTGACGCATCCCCTTTACGGGAAACTTCATGTGCGAATTTCTGTGGCGGAGAGGGGGGCTTTAAATTACAATAGAACAAAGGAACGGAACAGAAAAGGGAAGAGCAGAAGAGCAGAGAGAAGTGGGAGTATAGAAAGACCCTGATTTATTTTTATTCATTTCCATATTCTCTGGTCCATGTCTTTCCACTTTTCTTTTCCTAAAATTCCAATCGCTTCTTCTCTGTCGTGTTTCCTGTCCTCAGATATGGTACACAATCTTAAAAAATGTGGTAACTAAATCTGTGTTTGTCACGACGGTGACCGTACACATTACTGTATTTGTGATGTGACGTCGTGTAGTCTGGTAGAAATGTATCGACGTTTCAGAGGTGCTTCTTGCTTTAGTTTTTACCTGCTCGTATGATTGTGGTACTAAGTACTATCGACGTCAGTACACTTCTACCAGATTACGTCACATTCCAGAAGGGCTGTAATGAAGTGGATTGATGAAAAAAGATCAATCTTGTAAGCGAATTAGTCATAATACAGGCTAAAGGGCCCAGAAGTCGAGGTAGCAGCTCCAATTATAAAACCGAAATGATAATTGTGTGCTTAGTTTTCTAAAACTGGTTGTTTTTGTATTATTTAATGTGTGGGTGTTTTGGTAATGTGCGTGTGTTTTATTTTGTATTGTGTGTGGGTGTTTTTGTAAGGCGTGGATGTTTTTGTTAAGGAGTGGATGTTTTGTTAAGGAGTGGATGTTTTGTTAAGGTGTGGATGTTTTTGTAATGTGTGTACTTGTATTTACTGTATGTATTTTGTTTTGTAATTGTGTATAGTTTGTTTTGTATTGTTACTTTTATGTATATTATATTTCCATTTGTATTGTGTGTACAAGTGTAAGGACTACTGCCACCGGGTGAAAACCCAATTGCAGTAAATAATAATAATAATAATAATAAAATGGCAGTTTGTATCTCAAACACAGTGTATACGGGATATCTGATTCTCACGTTGTCTTTAATGGTGTGACCCTAAATGCGATGTAATAACTGTTTTGAAACATGGTAACAACGCGATGCTATCGAGGAATTTTACTCATGAATGTAACTTACCAGATAAGGCCGTGCCATGGCTCAGGCGAATAGTCGCCGGCCTCTCACCGCGGAGGCCCGGGTTCGATACCGGGTCAGTCCATGTGGGATTTGTGGTGGACAAAGTGGCACTGGGACAGAGTTTTCCCCGAGTACTTCGGTTTTCCCCTGTCAATTTCATTCCAACGAAGCTACATTATACGGAAAAACGAAAAAAAAAACATCATCTTCATCATAGGGTTGCATAATAAGCCTCAAGGCTGCGGTGCGTCCGTAGCATCTGCTGCGGGGCTCTTAAAAAAAAACTTACAAATTTTTTACACAGTTGGTGGCTAGATACCTTGAACCTTATGTAGAAAATATACTGGGTGATTATCAGTGTGGTTTTTATAGAGGTCGATCTGACTCTAATCGGACTTTCAGTATGAGAATTATCTTAGAGAGTCACTATCTGTATAAAGTGGATATCCATCAGCTATATATATAGATTAGAAACAAGTAAGTGATTGTGAGATCTGCACTTTTCTGGGATATTACACAGCGTTGAGTGGTAGTTCTGTACCGACGTTTCGGGACCACCTATCGGTCCCATCTTCAAGGGTCAAGAGGTCCAAGAAAAAGGCTTCGTGGACTTCTGAGTACCTGGTTCGAAACTTTGCAGGACAATAGACTATTGCGACAAATTTGTCATGGTTTTCTGCAGTAATTCCGATCAGGTACCGGGATAACTTCAAGTTAGGTTACAATGACTTCGTTCCACATTCACTGCAGTGCATTATTCACTAATGATTCCATGATTCAGCTTCTGTAATGTCAACCATTAACGACGTCCTTAAAACAATCTACAAATAAATAAATAAATAGATAAATAAATAAATAAAAAGAATAAATAAATAATAAACAAATTTTAAATAAATAAATAAATATATGTATTTATTTACAATCCTGACTAAGTTTCTCACCTATTTTGACTAATAATAAGCACATAGGAGCCGGGGTAGCTCAGTCAGTACAGTGACTAGGCTACGAGTTGGACAACCGCGGAATCATTTTTCGATTTCCTACAGCGGCAACAGAATTTTCGTTTCCCTCCAAAGCGTTCAGACCGACTGTGGCTCCCCCAACCTCGTCTTTAGTGGTCACCGAATTGCTCTTCCGCTCGGGGGCAAAGCGGCAGGGGCGTGGCGCTGACCGCTCACCTCCATCCAGTGCCGAGATTAAGAATGAGTGGAGCCATATCTCCACTCTCATTTTATGCCCTTTTGGGCATAGAAGTGAGAGTTTTACCTAATTTTAAGACTATATACTCAGTTAAGGGTCCTGGAGTTTTAATTTACTCAACCATTCTCTTTATGGTTTTCTTTATGCTTGACCACCATGGATCGCATAGGCTAATAAAATATTTTGCATAAATTTAAATATGTACCACTGAGAATTTTTTTTTAAATCACGGCGCTGGTAAATTATTCCGCTTACACGGGTACATTACTAATGCAAAATATGCTATACAGGGTGGACTTTCTTCTCGTCACGGTGAGACGGCTTCAGCTATTTGTGAAGGACGTAGAAAGGGCATTGTTTGTTTTACTGCCGATCTTTTGGTTTGTCTTTTATTAACTCTTTGTGTGAAAGATAAAACGTTAATTTGCCTTTTCAATAAACGGACACGTTCTGAGCTTGCTTTTTGTATGCGAGCTCGAAATATGCTTAGGAACTATATATATATATATATATATATATATATATATATATATATATATATATACCGTACTGAGGGAAAATTTTAGATACAGTGAAAAGCATGAGTTTTACAGTGCATAAATAATTTAAAACTTTCATAAACATTACCATATCTATATTGTTGAATTAGTTATGTGTTCACTCTTACCGCGTGACCGTACAAAAAAGGATAGTTTCTTTTAAATGAATGTTTTCTCACATCCTTTTAAAAATATTTTTCTTTTGGGGACGCGGCTATTGCTTTTAATATATTTAATCTCCTTCAAAACGCAGAATTTATAAAAATCTTCTTCACGATGTTAAAGGGGAAAAAATGTTGTAGTATAGCATGTTTGAAATTGTAATTGTAGAGGGTCTGGTATTTTGTTATGTCTTAGCAAAAAGACTGACGGGCGCATGAAGTGTGACAGGCAAGTAATGCTGTGACTGTGGGTTGAAGTGTGACAAGGCAAGTAATGCTGTGATGTGGGTATGAAGTGTGACAAGGCAAGTAATGCTGTGATTGTGGGTATGAAGTGTGAAAGGCAAGTATGTGTGACTGTGGGTATGAAGTGTGACAAGGCAAGTAATGCTGTGACTGGGGATAAGGAAAGGAAGTTCTTTGTGATATGTACAAGGCAAGTAATGCTGTGATTGTGGGTATGAAGTGTGACAAGGCAAGTAATGCTGTGACTGTGGGTATGAGTGTGACAAGGCAAGTAATGCTGTGACTGTGGGTATGAAGTGTGACAAGGCAAGTAATGCTGTGACTGTGGGTATGAAGTGTGACAAGGCAAGTAATGCTGTGACTGTGGGTTGAAGTGTGACAAGGCAAGTAATGCTGTGACTGTGGGTATGAAGTGTGACAAGGCAAGTAATGCTGTGACTGTGGGTATGAAGTGTGACAAGGCAAGTAATGCTGTGACTGTGGGTATGAAAGGTGCAAGGCAAGTAATGCTGACCTGAATGGTATGAATGTGACAAGCAAGTAATGCTGTGACTGTGGTATGACGTGTCTGACAGAGACAAGTAGCTGTGACTGTGGTTATGAAGTTTACAAGGCAAGTAATGCTGTGTTGTGGTATGTAATGTGACAAGGCAGTAATGCTGTTACTTGGTATGAAGTGTTGACAAGTGAGTTAATGTTGACTGATGGGTGAATTGTGACAGGCAAGTATGCTGTACTTGGGTAACAAGTTGACAAGAAGTAATGACTGCGTGGGTATGAGTGTGACAACAGTACTACTAATAATGACCACTAATTACAAAAATAGTGCATATGTACACCGTGTGCCTGATCTCTAGACACTAGTACGAGCGCAAATTTATCTGTTTTAAGAAAGCTTTGCTGATATGTATTAGAAAGAGAAGCTTACTTTATTAGTATATATATATTTACTGCAATTGGTTTTCACCAGGTGGCAGTAGTCCTTACACTAGTACACACAATACAAATGTTTTCACCCGGTGGCAGTAGTCCTTACACTAGTACACACATACAAATGTTTTCACCCGGTGGCAGTAGTCCTTACACTAGTACACACAATACAAATGTTTTCACCCGGTGGCAGTAGTCCTTACACTAGTACACACAATACAAATGTTTTCACCCGGTGGCAGTAGTCCTTACACTAGTACACACAATACAAATGTTTTCACCCGGTGGCAGTAGTCCTTACACTAGTACACACAATACAAATGTTTTCACCCGGTGGCAGTAGTCCTTACACTAGTACACACAATACAAATGTTTTCACCCGGTGGCAGTAGTCCTTACACTAGTACACACAATACAAATGTTTTCACCCGGTGGCAGTAGTCCTTACACTAGTACACACAATACAAATGTTTTCACCCGGTGGCAGTAGTCCTTACACTAGTACACACAATACAAATGTTTTCACCCGGTGGCAGTAGTCCTTACACTAGTACACACAATACAAATGTTTTCACCCAGTGGCAGTAGTCCTTACACTAGTACACACAATACAAATGTTTTCACCCGGTGGCGGTAGTCGTTGCACTAGTACACACAATACAAATGTTTTCACCCGGTGGCAGTAGTCCTTGCACAGTACACACAATACAAATGGACATATAATATACATAAAAATAACAATACAAAACAAACTATACACAATTACAAAACAAAATACATACAGTAAATACAAGTACACACATTACAAAAACATCCACACATCCAATTATTTATCTCAAATACTGAACTTTCTTTAAATATTTGCAATAGAACACATCATTACTTCTTTATTTGTGACGACTTAATTACACATATTTTGATATTGTTGCTAGAATATTTAAGTAACTAAATAATTAACTAACTATTTAACTAACTAAGTAACTAACTCCATGGAGCAGAGTCCTTCTCGAAAAGCTAACAGATCGTTAGCTAGTCAAGAAATTCCCCGCGTTTTATGGAACCCGAAGGTTCATTACCGCGTTCACAACAGCCCGCCATCTGTCCCTATCCTGAGCCATATCAATCCAGTCCATGCCCCCCATCCCACTTCTTGAAGATCCATTTTAATATTATCCTCCCATCTACGCCTGGGTCTTCCAAGTGGTCTAGAATATTTAATAACATTACAAACATTACAAACATAAATAATGAACAAGAGGAGCCCCAGGACAGGTGCTTGAGGGAATGTAAAAACGACTGCAGAAGGTCATGAAATAATACCCGAAATAAGTACAAATGTTTGAAGATATTAAATGCCTGCGGAATCATCTGACGAAACCGTCGCAAGGCCCAAAAGCGCTAACTATTTTTTTAAAAGAATATAATGCGACCCAGGACTAATTAACTGCTAAATTCAACATAAATACCATCAGATTGACTCTGAGAACTGACTAGAGGAGAAATAATATTACAGAGAAGTTACCAAGTTCGTGACCGTGACTTTAGGTTTAACAGGACGACCTGACAAGATTTCAGTTCAGGCTTAAAATAAGGCCAATTTTCACGTATTACTCTTTTAAATAGTTCCCAAAAATTACGAAGATGAGAAACATTTCCTTAATCGCCCCAATGTTGCTGCATGTCGGAAAGATTTAATTCTTCACGTAATTATCACTTTAATTTTCTATTATTGATCAACTGAGTCATCTGTTACTCGCTTCCTGCAATTTTACGCCTTATAACCCATGCATTTGATAAAGCGTTGTTTAATATGTAATAGACATGTAACAAACGTTTTCCTCCAGAATTTCCAGTTTTTTCAACGAGTTAAGATTCCTTTTTTATTTTTCACGATTTAAGCGATTTGATAAAATCTGAGTTTAAGGCTTTTTTTTTTATCCTTTTGTCACAAAAAGTGTACTGATACGCTGACATGTAATTTGTATTTTTGTCACAAATATCTTGAACTGTTGGAGGACGACAAATTACGTCTTTCACACTTTTTTTTTTCCAACGCCATCTCTATGTGGTAGAAGAATGAGTGTTTTCAAAAGAGGTATGTCGTAACTAACATTTAAAGGGTTAGACAGACGGAGCGTGTTGAAGTTGTAAGCATACACCTTTCTATTGTTGTTTGTATTGCAATAGGACAGGAAGTTTTTCGTATTTAGGTCCTTTCTGTAAAGCGAAAGCACAAATTGCGCTGGTATTCTGTGTTGATAATCATGTCGCTCTGTGCCTCGTGCTCAGCTCTGTGGTGGTTTGTGAATGGGAAACAGAACAATCACGAGAAAAGGGAACAGTCAGAAATGCAAGGCGTTACGGAAATGTGGCGCCCATTTCCACTGTCTTGTTGAAGGCGTGTAGAAATTACTGGAGTAAAACGCAAACAGGAAAATGTAACCGTTTTGTATTTAACATAACCTCAAACTTTACGGCGTTGTTGGTGCTGATATTTTGTAACTTACTTCGCACGGCATTTTAAAGCATATCCTCCATGTTGGGAGTGGTCTAATAATAAATTGGAGGTTGGGCGTGAGGTTAAACTAAATATTACTTTATGAATTAACACAAAGCTAAATGTTTTTTTACAGGAATAATGTGTGAAGTTGTAAATAGGATATAACTGCCTTGTGGTGGGGTTTGAGAACTTCTATGAATACATTGTCTTGCCAAAAGCAGGTTCTTCCGAAACTTTCGGCACACATCTCCGAAACTACACGTTGTTATGTCACAGGACACTGCTGCTCATACACAACATATTTTATAGCAAACTTCAGTACGTTCTACACCTAGCGGTATATACCACTCTGGAGATTGGACATGGGGATAAATTTTTACATTAAAAGTATTTTATGAATTTACATAAAGCGAAGTGCTTTTGCGAAAAGTAGGGGGGCGAAAGTATAGATTGTATTTAGGTGGCACAAGGTGGGCTTTAATTGAAGGCTTTTCGGAAAGTTGACGGTAGCTCAGTATTCATAAATTAAGTAAATATCTCGACTTAGCAGCTGTTATAATTGCTTTCCAAGCAAGGCTTCATGGCAGGGGACTTCTGTAGGGGGGACTTCTGTAGGGGGGGACTTCTGTAGGGGGACTTCTGTAGGGGGGACTTCTGTAGGGGGACTTCTGTAGGGGGACTTCTGTAGGGGGACTTCTGTAGGGGGGACTTCTGTAGGGGGACTTCTGTAGGGGGGACTTCTGTAGGGTGACTTCTGTAGGGGGGACTTCTGTAGGGGGGACTCTGTAATCGCCCGCAATATGCTGTGTAGAGCAGAACGTATGTAATGTATGTAATACTTTATGAGTGACATACGAAATTCAGCACGGAACGGGATAGCTCAGTCGGTATAGAGACTCGCTACGGGTTGGACGGTCCGGGGATCGAATCCCGGGTAGGGGCGAGACTTTCCGCACTTGTCCAGACCGGCCCTGGGGCCCCACCCAACCGCATGTACAATACGTACCGGGTCTCTTTCCCGGGAGTAAAGCGGCCGGGACGTGGAGTTGAGCACCCACTCGCATCTAGCACCGGAGATAAAGAAAGAGTAGAGCTATACCTCCACACTCCCCGTTTGGGCCTTCATGGCCTTTTTCTAGGGTGAAATTTACATTTATTTTTTTACCATACGAAATTCAGCCAACGTGACAAAAACGAATCGAAAAATTTTTCCGACGTCATGAAGCTTCCGACTTGTAATCGGGAGGTTCTGGGCCCGAATCTCGACAGCGATACCGACTGTTCTGAGGCCCTCCATGATTTTCCTCAGGCTTTCCAGGCACGCGCCGGGATAGTGTCTTGAAACCGATCGCATTGCTTCCTTCCAATTCTTGGTCGCGACATAGTGTGTTTTTATCGTGTTGAGGATTGACTTCAAACTTGAAGATTTGAATTTGGTGGGGAAACTTGAAGGAAGGGGTCCATTTGGGGCTAAGAAATACAGCTGCGACAGAAAATATTAAAATGGGGTTTAAAGAAATAAGATGGGGAGGATTGGATTGATCTGGCTCAGAATTAGGACAGGCGGATGGCTGTTGATGATCAGTGTCCTGAAATTTTGGGCTCCGTGAAATTAGGGAAGTTTCTTGACCAGATGAAGCACCATTAGCTAAGACAGACTGTGCTCTGTGAAGTTAGTTATGGTGCTACATTCCAAATCAAAAGTACATAAACCTTCGGTAGCAGCGAATGCTGCAAATGACGACTACATTTGATAGATTGATTTTAATGTAAAATGTCGTGTAATATAAGGAGACGCAGTTACATGTGAGCAGACAGCGTCTTTACATCAACATCAAACATACGCTACATCAATTGGAGTTATATATTTGGTGCGAATGTGAATTGAATTGTAAACTTAGTAATTCTTTCGATAACATTTATCTACGGACATGGCAATTTTCAAACTGTATGTTTGAGTGTGAGATAGATAGATAGATAAATAGAGAGAGAGAGAGAGAGAGAGAGACAGGCCTGGCGAATTCAGTTACTTGATAGGTAATTCACACAGTACTACCATCCTGACCGCCTGGTCTTCTCTCTTCAAGTACCAAGTGAGCTGGAAAGTTGGAAACAAATTTCCCTTCCATGCCAGCCAGTTCGTCTGTTCAGTTTTGGCCACTTTGAAGTCCGATAGTCTGTGGATGTGTACACAAGCTAGTGAAATACGATGGTGGTGGATCATAGACAGGGGTGTACAGAACCTTTGAGCTGTTTATACTCTGACATTCGTGTAAGGTAACCATTAACGGGAGATTTTATCTTTGTATTCCTAATTCTTATACAATTCAGCCACACTTTTCTAAGCGTCCACAGGCTTTTAAGTAGCGAAATTTGATACTGAGTTGATACTTATATATAGGGTATACACAAAAGAATGATGCGGTTTGTATGTGAATTCACATACAAACCGCACCATCCTTTTGTGTATGCCCTGTATATCTGGTGAATATTCAGTAATTTACTTGTAAATTTACTTTTAGTATCTTTTTTCTAAAAGATTTTCTTTAAAATGGGGTTTAAATAAAACCCCTTTCCATTTAACTTTCACGAAATGAAAATCTAAATGCAATAACATAGAAAGCAAGCCAGAATTGTTAATTTCAACCAATTTGACGCTATCCGTCCCGTTGTGTATACAGAATTACACAAACACCACAACTTATTGCGTCTGATATAACATTTATTTATTATTATTTTCTCAAACACCACATGTTTCGATAAGCCGATCATCATACGGTGTTTGTTTAAACAAAAACTTAAAACTGAAGTTAAAAATATAAATTTTTGCGAGATATCACAAGTGATATAAAATGTATAAAGTCGATTGTAAAATATATTTTATATATA
The DNA here is from genome assembly GCA_021186555.1 of Reticulitermes speratus. Lineage (NCBI taxonomy): Eukaryota > Metazoa > Arthropoda > Insecta > Blattodea > Rhinotermitidae > Reticulitermes > Reticulitermes speratus. The sequence goes on from JAJKFL010000005.1 coordinate 51,144,811, forward strand.
TATTACATCATTTTCAAGATCTCGCAAAAAAAAATTACATTTTTACCTCGAGTTTTTAAGTTTTTTAGAAATAAAACAAACACCGTATGATCATCGTCTTGATCGTAACATGTGATGTTTGAGAAAATAATGATAAATAAATGTTTTATCATACGGAATACATCGTGTTGTTTACAGAATTGTCATGCTACGCGCGCCTTTACCTACAAGTTATGTTATTAGTTTTAAGTATTAGGTATTCACTACACGTAAGGACAAAACTTTTGTTTACGTTTAAAAATAGAAGATTTTGTACATGTTGTTAGGACTGTGAGAGGGAGTGGGTTGTGAACACTTTCGTGCCTTGGCTATATGTACCTTTCATGATTGGTTGGGAATGGAGCAAGCCTGCACCATTCCAGAAATGAAGTAATTGAAGCAGAGTATGGCACCCATTTAAATGAACTTAGGGTTCTGTTATACTGAAAAGTTAAAATCTGCAAAATGGTACAAATAAATTGGTGTCCTCATCGTCCGATAGGTATTTGTCGAATGTATGTAAATTTCAAAACAGTGGGCCCTCGATTTAACGGACTAATTTAGGGGGGGGGGGAAGTGGTGTCCGCTATTGCCGAAAGTCCGTTAAATCGAATGTATTTTAAAAACATATATTAATAACGAACTTACAATGTACAGGGTGTATTAAAATGTTATTATAATGTATAAGTATGAATAAAATATTATTATAATGTACATTGAGTAATTTATACACGGCACTAAAACATCTGTTAAAGAATATAAAAATAAATTTTCAAAAGGAACCAAACTTTATTGTAATTAAACACGTCAAAAAACTGTACAATGTAACTAGTGGAGTGTTTCCACCACTTTTTTTTTTTTTTTGTTATTCGCGAATAAATAAAATATTTCTAAATGTTTCCTTTAGGACAGAAATTTTTTGTCCGTTAAATTCGAAGTCCGTTAAATCGAGGGCCTACTGTACTTTTCTTCCTCATATGCATTTGTTTAGATAATTACTGTATGCAAATATATCGAGGTAGATTGGTGACATGTGCGAACGTTTTGTGCATATTACCATTATAGCTTTATTTACATTTTATTTACCGGTCATAACCGGATATTTAAAAAAAATTTTTTATTGATGCTCCCTGCTCCTTTCACGCAAATATACCGATCAGTTTAGCTCAGCGGTTAGTGTATACAGGGCATACACAAAAGAATGGTGCGGTATCAAAAGTGAATAAAAAATGTATTTCTCACCTTACACGGACACAACATACACCGTCAGCGGCGGCAACTGTCCAAGTTTCTCATTGGGTAATTACAATCCTTCAATGTGTGCACCCTGGGTCACACGACACACATCCACACGGTAATCAAACTCATCCCAGACCCGGTGTAGCATGTCCGCTGTAATGGCCTGCAGTGCATGCGTTATCCGATCACGAATTTCATGGATGGACGTGGGCAATGGTGGTACATAAACGCTGTCTTTACCACCTGCTTATGTTATTCTTGTGTGGTCCGTCTTTTTTAAACCGTGCACGAAACTCACGCTGCACTGTAATCACAGATCTGGACACCTCAAAACGGAGCACACAGAAAGCCTTCTCCTGCTGCAACGCCATCTTTGAAACTTGCCCCCGCGGCCACGCAGTAAGCATGAGAAGCGAACTGCTGGTAGCGCATGAGAAACTTGGACAGTTGCCGCCGCTGACGGTGTATGTTGTGCCCGTGTAATGTGAGACATAAATTTTTTATTCACTTTTGAAACCGCACCATTCTTTTATGTATGCCCTGTACTATATTCAGTTTTGGGGGGTTAAAATCTCGGCCAGGGAACTTGGTATCGCTACAGAATATTTTGTGGCTTCCGCGGTGCTTTCCAGGCGAAGATCATGGTAAAGTTTCCAAATTGAACACGAACATCTTATTCCAAAGCCTCACAAATTTAATAACCATTTACTTTTCGAAAATATATAAACTTGTATTAGAAAGGACGTCTTTAAATAAGAAAGTACTTATGGCTCGACAGCCCTTGTGGTCCTAGGCTTCTTCATTGTCGAGTGACGGCCAGTTGCAGAGACCTTTACTTCGCAGCACACAACACTGACAAGATACGGATATCTATGTCCCCGGCGGTATTCGAACCTGCAATCCCAGCAAACTAGCGGCCGCATACCCACGCCTTAGACCGCACGGTCACTGGGATCGGCTGTATTGAGCCATAAGTGAACTGAATGCAACGGTACAGTGTACTGAGAGCACCGCTGATAAAATTTCAATTCATCCTGCATGTTTGAATTTTCTCTATCTGCACAAACGTTTATATAAGTACGTATTTTATAGAAGACTTCGCCATACATGACTATACTGTAATCAACCCTTTACGGACGAAAAGTAATCTGTTATATTTAAAGATTCCGTCCGTACCGCGCAGTAAACACACTCCGTCTCAGTTATACAAACCAGTCAGTTAATGTTGTACAGTGAAATAATCGCTGTTTTTTCTGAGATCCACACAAAACACATAAATACAGTCCGTACCGCGCAGTAAACACTCCGTCTCAGTTATACAAACCAGTCAGTTAATGTTGTACAGTGAAATAATCGCTGTTTGTTCTGAGATCCACACAAAACACATAAATACAGTCCGTACCGCGCAGTAAACACACTCCATCTCAGTTATACAAACCAGTCAGTTAATGTTGTACAGTGAAATAATCGCTGTTTGTTCTGAGATCCACACAAAACACATAAAGACACTGTGTGGCAGAACGTAGAATTTGTGAATGTTAAACCTGAATTATACATAAAGATTCAGTCCGTACCGCGCAGTAAACACACTCCGTCTCAGTTATAAAAACCAATCAGTTAATGCTGTACAGTGAAATAATCGCTGTTTTTCTGAGATCCATACAAAACACATAAATACACTGTGTGGGCAGAACGTAGAATTTTTGAATGTTAAACTTGGTGGTACATATAGTAACCACTGGGTTTTAAAATATTGAAGTAAGTAGAAACGTCTCGTAATTTTGGTAGTGACTTACGTATTTTTGGAAAGCTGAAGTCCAAATTTCTGCCGAAACTTGTGCTAGTCAGTTGAATATTTTATTAAACAAATTTGAAGTATGTTTTTATCAGGTCACTGTATTCGGTTGATATACGAATACCAAGTACAGTCGAACTCGATTACAACGTCATGAAAGGGACTGAATATTTTGTGTCGTTATAAACGAGTGTTGTTATAGCAGAGGAGTATAATTTTTGGTTAACAGAGACGAATTAATTGGCACCGCAGAATATCTGACGTTGTAGGCGAGGTGTCGTATAAACCGATGTCGTTATAACCGGGTCCGACTGTACAATGTTAAGAGTGACGTATTTAAAATTCAGTCATTATTTTTGTCTTCACGAGGAAAAATTTCTTGTTCGCGTGCCACAGGTAACCCTAATTAGTGTTAATGTTCACCCCTGGCTTATACGAAGTTTTGTGAGTCAGAAATTGCCACTAGTGTTCAGTTAAAGTTAGGTGCTGGAATTAGTTATTGATTGGGCTACCCTTCGTGTCAGAGGCGGCGTAGAGCTCTACGACAGCGATGACGTATGCGAAACATTTGTCCTGTGGATACGCAGGGATATTCAATAGCGCTGTGAATCTACAGCCTTTTCTTGAGTTAGAGTTAGGCCCAATTGCTCAGGTGGAGAAGAGATTTCCTGAGTTTATGGGACTGGAAATTGGTTTTTGTGCTAATTAAGAGGTCACCTTTGAATTCTCTTATGAATCGCCTCAGTGCAATGACCACTTTTATGCTCCATTTCTGTGAGATACATTTTACAGGGTACTCCTAGTTGTGGCAAGTAGTCTGTTCTCTTGATGTGAAATTTTTAAGTTTCTCACCGCTGTGGCTGTGAAGATTGCATTCTGCTGTGGAAATGACGCCTTTTAGGCCGTTAAGAAAATATCAAAATTTTCGTGCGATTGTATTCTGCCTTCTTACAAATGGCCTAAGTCAGTATTCTGAAGGCAGCGCTGAGAATATGAAATCTCGCCTAAATCTTTATCCCTCAGAGAGTACTTTTTCGACGACAGAACTGCCATCTGTGGAAGTGCGCGGACACTACTACGGCGTGAGCTAGACATACGCGTAGATAACATACACACATAGTCAGATGAAAAACATAGAGAGTTATATGCGTTCTTGGTTTGTGTATGATCTGAGTGGAATGCGTACGTGGACGTAATGACTGTAGGTACTCTACACATGAAAAAGAATTTAAAAACGCAAGGTCTTTGCTGACTGTGTACTTATTGTGCTTGTTAAAAAAATGGGGAGTAAGAGAAGCTCAGATAATTGCTTACTGATAATTTAACATGGAAAATTAAGTAATTAGAATTCACAGTCACGAAATTTAATGGTACAAGGAAAGTGCATACGCAAAGTTATTTGTGCGGAATCCGTGTGATAGGAGGTCGGGTTGTCAGGTTTTCCTAATTTTCAGGCTGCTAATTGCAGGTAGAAGCTTCTGGCTGTCCTTTGTATTTTTTAAGAGAACTCTTATAATGTAGCTTTTTTAGTGGGACGGCCCCTTTGCTAAATTGGGTGGAAAAGGGAGAGAAGTTTAAACTTTTATCGTACTTTGAAATTTTTAAATTTTACAAGGAAAGTGGATTTGTTGCATTAAATACTGTGTTGGTACTTGACTAATTAAATTCTGATTGCATTTTATAATTACACTTACCAATTACACTTACCAATTACAATTACACTTACCAATTACAATTACACTTACAATTACACTTACCAATTACCAATTACACTTACCAATTACCAATTACACTTACCAATTACAATTACACTTACCAATTACACTTACCAATTACAATTACCATTACAATTACCAATTACACTTACCAATTACCAATTACACTTACCTAATTACCAATTACACCCAATTACACTTACCAATTACACTTACCAATTACCTTACACCAATTACACTTACCAATTACCAATTACACTTACCAATTACCAATTACACTTACCAATTACACTTACCAATTACCAATTACACTTACCAATTACATTTACTCCTAAAAATATTTAATGTCACAAGCATCTTGTTTAATAAAAGTAACTCTATGGACGAAAGTCATTTTGAGAAGCTGATAGTTGGTCAACAAATTACCCGCCTTGTATGCAAACCAGCGGATCTTTGTGTCTTTAGCAAGATATTGCTTCTATTCCGTATCCTGAGCCAGCTGAATACAATCCGCACCCTCATATTGTCTTTAATAACTTTATAAACCTCTGACACAGGAATTTTATCTAATTAATATATAATAAGGAATTATTGGCATTTTTATTATTATTATTATTATTATTATTATTATTATTATTCAAATTCAGTTCAAGTTTATTTACGTGCTGACTCGACAGCCCGACAGCCAATTACAGATAATAATAATAATAATAATAATAATAATAATAATAACACGGTAAATTTGCCTCTGTTTACGCCATGAAGGCGTATAGGGGAGTAGAGGTGTAGCTCCACTCATTCTTAACCTCGGCATTAGGTAAAGGTAAGTGGTCAGCTTCACGCCACGGCCGCTTTACCCCCGGGAAAGAGAGCCCCCGGTACCCATTGAGTAGGAGGCTAGATCCCAGGTCAAGTCCATGTGAGATTTGTGGTGGACAAAGTGGCACTGGGACAGGTTTTTCTCCGAGTTGTCGGTTTTCCCCTGTCGATTTCATTCCACTGGTGCTCCATTACTTGTAAAACTTGGTAAAAAACTGCTCATCTTCATCACAGGGGTTGCACAAGAAGCCTTAAGGCTGCGGTGCGTCCGTAGCATCAGCTGCGGGGCCCCCTCACAAAAAAAAAAAAAAAAAAAAAAAAAAAAAAGGAGGCTAGATGGGCCCTAGAACCGGTCTGGACATTTATTTTTATTATTATATAATTTTTGCCAATTTATACTACAATAATATGTTTTGTTTAATTTTTTGAGGAACGTAGTACTTAGTATTAAATGTATTAAATTTGTGGAATCTACTGCAAAATTTCGCATCGTCAGCACACGTGCGACTTACGGTATACATGCAATGTGGACCCATGTTATGATCTATAGCCAGACCAATTTCACATGCCCGTATTTCCATATCTCGTTAATTATCACATTTAAACCGAAAACTGAAGAAAATTTTCGCGTGGCCGCCATGATTTTTAGATCCCGTTCTACAAAACTCACTTTAAGATTACATTTTTCCAAGGTCTGTTACCACACGTCGTATCAGGACCTTTAATCAAGCCTCAGCTCTTTGTTCCGTTAGAGACTGCCACCTTACTGAACTGTCTTTGGCTCCTTGTTACCATCTGCCTTTACTAATGCTGGGCCCCGCAGATAAGCCAATCGGTTCACACAGCAAAGATACAAGCTACTAAAGAAACAATATATTGTAACACACAGAATAAAGAAAATACAATAAAGCCAACCAAATACAAAATTACAAAATACACACGACGGGAGACTTACCAAGCAATTGCTTGCCACATACATACCAAAATAAAGTTACCTTGGCGTCGTCGTGGGGCTAAACCCAACAAAACCAAAGACCTGGGACCACGACGACCGCCAAAGGACTCCAACCCCACCAGCTCACCGCCAGACGGAATTTAGCCCCCATGGCCGAGACGAAAATTTGTACGTAACTTGAAGATGGCTGGGACCAGAGTGATTACATCAACCATACGCAGATAGGAAGAAAACTGAGGACGGGAGGGGAAATTGAGGGGAACCAAGTAGGAGGGAGTGATGCGCGCTTCGAAAGTCCAAGGTTCGATTCTCGTAGAGGGTGCTGGGACCAAATCCCGGCACATTACTTACAGTCACATGCGGTCACAATTTGATTCTATTACGTACATTCAACGCAGTATCATATTTTCAGACCCAAGTTTGCAGATTCGAATCGTGTAACAATTCGCACTACCCGAATGTTTTGTGTACTGTGAGAATTCATGTTTACGAAGGTGATAGATCGTTTAGGCCGATCCCAGTGGCCGCGCAGTCTAATGCGTGGGTCTGTGGCCGTTCGCTTCCTGGGATTGCGGGTTCGAATCCCGCCGGGGGCATAGATGTCTGTCTGTTATTGTGTTTTGTCAGGTTGAGGTCTCTGTGACCGGCCGATTCCTCGTCCAGAGGAATCCTACCGAGTGTATGTGTGTCATTGAGTGTCATCAGGTCCAACAATAACCATCTACACCTACAATTAGTAGGTAGAAACGGTCAGACTAAGAAAATAAATTCTTATTTATTTGTAAGTACTTTTATGATATTGGTTCGAGCTTGCCTCTTTACACTGTCCTTCTTTTACTATCGACACCCTCCGGGAATCAAACCCCGCTTTTCCGGTCGTCCAGTCTGTACTGTATTCAGTACCTGCACCAGCTAAGCCACCCACCTTTGGAGTGTTGCCTTGTAACAGTTAAAGTTGGCCGTGCCATGGCTCAGGCGGTTAGTCGCCGGCTTCTCACCGCGGAGGTCAGTCCATGTGGGATTTGTGGTGGACAAAGTGGCATTGGGTCAGGTTTTTCCCCGAGTACTTCGGTTTTCCCCTGTCAATTTCATTCCACCGGTGCTCCGTTAGTTTGAAAAAAAGAAAAACTGATCATCTTTCTCTTCATCTTCATCACAGGGTTGCACAATAATCCTCAAGACTGCCGTGCGTCTGTAGCATCTGCTGCGGGGCCCTTCACCACAAAAGAAACAGTCAAAGGTCGCTAGGTTGTTAACCCTTAACTTTTAGTAGCAACATTTAACGTTACGTAACTTCTGGAAAAAAAAAGTTTCACGATCTAAGAAGCGATGAACAAAGAAGGCTTTGGTCTGATGACAACAGGCATATGTATATCTGGGGGGTTGTTCCTGAAAGGGTTGTGACGTTGTTCATCGGAACTTGCTGCTTTGGAATTGTTATTCGTAGCCTAGAGCATTTTAATTGTCTGCAGAAGGAGATGAGGGTTAAGTGCATGAAGTCTGTTTTGGATGTAGCTCCCCCCCTCTTAACTTCAGTACATGGAAATAGAAGGGGAAAAAAGTACACGAGAAGGTGGGAGTTTTCAGCCATTAGGCTACAATTGACACATAAAGTGTTCAGTATAATTTAATTTTACTTTTCTCATTTACTGTCAATTCTGACACCCCCTCCCAAATGTTTTTTGGGGGGGGGAGGATGGGAAAGAAGAGGAATAAATGTATAAAGGGTAATATGATTATACAGCAAAACAGTGACAGAAATGTGAGAGGGTGAGAGAATAGGTAGAGAGATCGTGGAAGAAGAGAGATAGACGGTAATGTGTATTACTCTCTTTACAGACTTGTGTGATCAATATGGCAACTCTGTTCAGTACTGACCGAACATTTGCGAAAATTACACAGTCATATTTGAATTACGTGCTATTTCATCCGAGTTACAGCGTATATTACACACGTCAGTACAGCCCGTTGGTCACACAAACATTCATCCCCTTCTCATTCATATAGAGCTGTCATCCACTGATTTCACAAGGCATTATTTGTCGCGAACATCAAAGGCAAAGCGGGGTTTAAAAATGCTATCAAGTAAATGAAAGTTTAAAATGAAAACTTAGAACGGAGGACGTACAAAATTAGCACAGACTGTAATTTGGCAGGTTTTATAGTTTCATATTTTTTATTTGTTGATGAAGGGACTCGCTGAAATTCAAGGGGGTAGTGATTTTGACATATCTTCATGTATTGTCCCGTTTACTTATTTTCATTTACCCGTTTTATACACCTCCACCTTCTGTACTCACTCTGATCAGTGTTAATGCTGAAGCAGTGAATTAAGCTACATTTTTTTCCCTTCAGATGGCACCCAATCCGCCATAAAATTGCTGTCAGCATAAGTACGCACTTGAAACACTTTTCCGTGGAAACGTCATAAAAACGACATAATTGTAAAGTGTCTCCTACCGTGTAATTTTAAGTATGTTCTGAAATTTATGCGTATGATTATCATGTAATGTACACTTTGCTGATTTTGGTTTAGTGACTGCGGTATGAATACGAATCGTGTTACCTCAGATCTATGAAGATCTATACCTCCAGTCTTCCTCATAGCGTGGTGATTATTGTACAAAATTCACAGATATTAATGCTAAGGCAGTTGGTGCCGATCCCAGTGGCAGCGCGGTCTAAGGCGTGGGTCTGCGACCGCTCGCTTACTGGGATTGCGGGTTCGAATCCCGCCTAGGGCATGGATGTCTGTCTCTTGTGAGTGTTGTGTGTTGTCAGGTAGAGGTCTCTGCGACGAGCTGGTCACTCGTCCAGAGGAGTCCTACTGAGTGTGGTGTGTCTGAGTGTGATTGTGAAGCCTCGAAAAATGAGGCGGTCTAGGCCCCCTAGGGGCTGTCGAGCCATTGGAACAACTTGGTGCCGATATTGTGTTCAATGGACAGTCGACAAACCAACTAACATGGACATTCCAGTGCACTTACATTTGGTTCATGTTTTCAGAATATCAGTACAAGGTGTATAAAAGAGAGAGACGACGTCCTTTTTGGTTTGATGCTTTCACAGCTAATAACTGAATTAAAATCCTGTAGCGCGATCAGCTACGTCAAAATTGGGTTAAAAATTAAAGTTCTGGGGACCCTGTGTCCCTTCGTCATCAGGGTCAATATGGGCAACGACTGTATCTCACTGTCACCTAACGACTGTATCTCACTGTCACCTAATGACTGTATGTCACTGTCACCTAACGACTGTATATCACTGTCACCTAAAGACTGTATCTCACTGTCACCTAACGACTATCTCACTGTCACCTAACGACTGTATCTCACTGTCACCTAACGACTGTATCTCACTGTCGCCTAAAGACTGTATATCACTGTCGCCTAAAGACTGTATCTCACTGTCACCTAAAGACTGTATCTCACTGTCACCTAACGACTGTATCTCACTGTCACCTAACGACTGTATCTCACTGTCACCTAACGACTGTATCTCACTGTCACCTAACGACTGTATATCACTGTCACCTAAAGACTGTATCTCACTGTCACCTAAAGACTGTATCTCACTGTCAACTAACGACTATATCTCACTCACCTAACGACTGTATATCACTGTCACCTAAAGACTGTATCTCACTGTCACCTAACGACTGTATCTCAGTCACCTAACGACTGTATATCACTGTCACGTAACGACTGTATATCACTGTCACCTAATGACTGTATCTCACTGTCACCTAACGACTGTATCTCACTGTCACCTAACGACTGTATCTCACTGTCACCTAACGACTGTATATCACTGTCACCTAATGACTGTATATCACTGTCACCTAACGACTGTATCTCACTGTTACCTAAAGACTGTATCTCACTGTCACCTAACGACTGTATCTCACTGTCACATAAAGACTGTATATCACTGTCACCTAACGACTGTATATCACTGTCACCTAAAGACTATCTCACTGTCACCTAACGACTGTATCTCACTGTCACCTAAAGACTATATCTCACTGTCACCTAACGACTGTATCTCACTGTCACCTAACGACTGTATCTCAGTCACCTAACGACTGTATATCACTGTCACCTAAAGACTGTATCTCACTGTCACCTAAAGACTGTATCTCACTGTCACCTAACGACTGTATCTCACTGTCACTTAACGACTTTATCTCACTGTCACCTAACGACTGTATCTCACTGTGAACTAATGACTGTATCTCACTGTCACCTAACGACTGTATCTCACTGTGAACTAATGACTGTATCTCACTGTCACCTAACGACTGTATCTCACTGTCACCTAACGACTGTATCTCACTGTCACCTAACGACTGTATATCACTGTCACCTAATGACTGTATATCACTGTCACCTAACGACTGTATCTCACTGTTACCTAAAGACTGTATCTCACTGTCACCTAACGACTGTATCTCACTGTCACATAAAGACTGTATATCACTGTCACCTAACGACTGTATATCACTGTCACCTAAAGACTATCTCACTGTCACCTAACGACTGTATCTCACTGTCACCTAAAGACTATATCTCACTGTCACCTAACGACTGTATCTCACTGTCACCTAACGACTGTATCTCAGTCACCTAACGACTGTATATCACTGTCACCTAAAGACTGTATCTCACTGTCACCTAACGACTGTATCTCACTGTCACCTAACGACTGTATCTCACTGTCACTTAACGACTTTATCTCACTGTCACCTAACGACTGTATCTCACTGTGAACTAATGACTGTATCTCACTGTCACCTAACGACTGTATCTCACTGTGAACTAATGACTGTATCTCACTGTCACCTAACGACTGTATCTCACTGTGAACTAACGACTGTGTCTCACTGTCACCTAACGACTGTATCTCACTGTGAACTAATGACTGTATCTCACTGTCACCTAACGCCTCACCGGCAATTGTAATAAAGGTATGCAAGTACATTAGTATGTGTGTCCAGCACTTGTCAGTGGTACAGTATGTGTCGTTCTTTCACGTTCTTCCATCCAGTACCACCAACCATACAGAGTTAAATTTTCTTCCTACATTTTCCGACATAGGACTTTAATGTAATTACATTTATTTTGTAAGATGGTAGTAAAACACTTTACATTTTACTCGTATGAAAGTTTTAAATTAGTTTTATTAATATTTTTTTCTCTCCAGAATATCGGGACGCAGTTCACTAGATGTAACAGCTTTTCCTATCTTTCCCCAGCTTCTGTCTTTAATACATGCCGACAGTCCAATGCCCTAAAGATATATTACGAACAAAAGTAAGATGATTTTACAAGGTTTTTTCCAACAACTGCACAATAATTCGATACAAAAATATATACAATCATACAGCAAGTCTCCTACATGTTTCGGCATTTTTCAGCCATCTTCAGTGAAGTATTCGACAAAGAAAAAGAAAAAAGATAACATTGGCTAATTATACCATAGATGTGTAATCGTAGAGTTAAAAACAGATGCTAAAATTTTGTAAAAATGATTAAAATGTGTAGTGAAAATTGCATGTAAGTGTATTATAAAATTTATAATTTGAATGCAAAAAAAGAAATCTATCGTAGAAAGTTAACTTCGCTTTAGGAATTTGTCCATGTGTCTTCTTAGTTGTTCATATTACATGGATGGATGAGTACTTGTGTTCATCCATCAGTGGGGGTAGTCGGTATGACTAGGCTAAGGGATGGAGGGTCCGGGTTTGAAATCCCGGAAGGGAAAAATGATTTGTCTCTTCTCCAAATCGTCTAGACCGGCTCTGGGGCCCACCTAGCCACCTATTCAATGGTTCCGGAGTTCTCATCTGAGAATAAAGTTGCTAGGGCGTGAAATTGACCACCAACGTCCATTTAGTACTATGGCTAAAAATGAATGGAGCTATACTCCTCCTCCCTCTATACGCCTTTACGGCGTGAACATTGAAAGCCATATAGTATACAGTATTTGTACTATAAAATTAAAGAGAGTAAAATCGAAACGGATGCATGCAAAATTTTGCTTGAAAAACCTGAAGAGGTCACTTGTGTGACCTTAGCCTAGTTGGATGAGATGTTATAGCTGTTATCCGCACAGTAATGAAGCTTTTGATTTCGTAAAAGCTGGAGAATTTTTGGCCAACTCGGCGATGATCATTTTCTGAATAAGACCTCTCTTTCGTGGACTTAGTTGTAGTTACTCAGTGTAAAATACGAGTATTCCGTGTGTTAACCACGCGAAACAGGAGTCTATTTTGGCGAATGTTAAGACTAACTCACTCTGTAGCACACTGAAAGATCACAAGACTCCATTTCGAAGAATTAATGCTTTGATGAATAATTGCTGCTTATTCTGAGAATCACATGGAACACATAAATCCACTCTGTGGGTAAAATTCTGATTCTGATTTAATGCTGAAGCAGTCTTTGCTTCAAACTATTAAAACAAATCAGTCTTTTATCAAGGGACTAAGGAAGGCAGAAATCGTTACATCAGACGAACCGAACACCGATAAATCTGGTGGTAAGTGACAAAATTTGATACTAGAGCCTTTAACTTCACTGTCTCCTCATCCAGAAAATGTTCTTCGTAGAACCTGTTACAGGATCGTGTGGAAATCGAAATTAACACCAGTTTTATTTCCTCTGTTGTCATAAAGAGTTCAGGCTTCTGTCTGTAGCGCGATCAGCTCAACACTGCGTTTTTTTTCAAACTGAAGTGTTGAATGTTTAATGACAATTCGGAGTGTTTCTAACGGGCGTTGACGTGAATATGGCGGAGAGAGTTCAAATTGCAGAAATTTTTGATTTCAGGCTTCCGCCGAGATGTTGATGAGATCTGCGATCTTCTGGGATATTACGCGGCGTCGTGTGGTAATTCTTTACCGACGTTTCGGTACAACGTCGGTACCATCTTCACGGACTCTTGACCCGTGAAAATGGGACCGGCACGTTGTCCCGAAACGTCGGCAAACAATTACCACACGATGCCGCGTAATATCGCAGAAGAGCGCAGAAATTATTTTTTTTGGCGAAATTATGAGGAACACATAAATACAATGTGTGGGGGGAAAAAATTAATTTTTAGTTTTAAACATGGCGGTATATGTACGTGCTGCTGAAAGTTTCGGATTGTGCTATCATCAGTTTAGTTACGCTGGTTGTTTCTTTGAGTGACAAGCGCCGACTGACAGTGAACTGTATTTGATCAATTTGACGCTATCCATCCCGTTATGTACAGGGTATACACAAAAGAATGGTGCGGTTTCCCTTTATTCACCGTTGAAACCGCACCATTCTTTTGTGTATACTCTGTATTTAGACTTACATAAATAACAATACGTATTGCGTCTGACACAAACTATATTTATAAAAAATATTTGTATGAATAATAATAATAATAATAAAGTAACAATATAAAATTAAAATAAAAATAATAATAAAAATGATGAATAATAAAAAATAATGGAAATAGTAGTAATATTTGTATAAATAGCGTGCTCGCCACTGGACCCAAGGTTCGCGGGTTCGATCCCGACCGAGGTCGATGGATTTTTAAGGGTGATAAAAATCCGTAGCACAACTTCCTTCGGAGGGGAAGTAAAGCCGTCGGTCCCATGTCGTAGATTTACGGCATGTAAAAGAACCTTACGGGCATGAATAAAAATGTTGCGTAAGCCAAATTGCCTCAATTTCTCACCCAAGTCTCCTGACTGCCTGCCAGATGGCTCTGGCGGGCACATCAGGATCGATAGAAACAGTAGCGCGGCCAGTTGACCAGTCACCAACTGCCACGAATGCGCACGACTTAGTAACCTCGAAAAAGAGGAGGCAGGAGGAGGCTCGGGCCCATATAGGGCTGTTGAGCCATGGTTATTATTATTATTTGTATAAATAATAATAATACAGTAACAATATAAAATAAAAATAAAAATAATAATAATAAAAAACAACGATGAATAATAAAAGTAATGGAAATAATAGTAGCAAAAAATAAAAAATTAAAAATAATGAAAAAGTAACAAATATAGGTTACGTCAAACCAATTAGTAGTGTTATTTATGTAGGTAAGTAAACTGTAAACTTGGACACTTCGGAAACTAGATCAGAATTATCTGGAAAGTTTTGAAATGTGGTGCTGGAGAAGAATGGAGAAGATCAGTTGGACCGATCGTGTGAGAAATGAAGAAGTATTACACAGAGTGAAGGAGGAGAGGAATATCGTACATACAATAAAAAGAAGAAAGGCTAACTAGATTGGTCACATCTTGCGTAGAAACTGCCTTCTGAAACATGTGATTGAAGGAAAGTTAGAAGGAAGGATAGAAATGACGGGAAGACGAGGGAGAAGACGTAAGCAGCTACTGAATGACCTTAAGGAAAAGAGAAGATACTGTAAATTGAAAGAGGAAACACTAGATCGCACCCTGTGGAGAACTCGCTTTGAAAGAGGCTACGGACCTGTCGTAAGACAGACTACAGGATGAATGAAGTAAACTGTATTAATGCGATGCACTCAATTGGCCTTCTTCTATGATTCGGGCCAGCGACAAGGATAAAGATTCACCGCGTGTGACTTGTATTCGGGCGGTGTGCGTTTGGAATCTCGGTGTGAACACCGACTAGCCAAAGTGTTTTATGGTTTTCCTCAGTCACTACAGGCAAATACTACCAAATAAACTTAAATTAGGCCACCATACATTTCTTCCTCATCCTTACGAATTTATTAAAATCCAGTAACATTAGGCTATAACACTTGATCTACTCATGGTACAAGCTTCGTCAAATACACTACAAATGAGTAGATTGTTAGTTTCGCTGTACTAATTAATACCTTTTATTTTTATGATTGTAATAAGTGGTAAAGCTATCCCATTACAGGCCTGGACAGGCCCTGAGGATTCCAGTAGGTTGAGGTTCCCAGATTGTAGACAATCGGCACATGAAGGTGGTTAGGTTGTTAGCGGTACGCACTGGCCGTCTTTACCCCCCCCCCCCCAGGAGATATCTCTGACACTCATTTCTGTTAGAGGCTGAGTCTACCCCAGGGCCATAGTGCGGTCGAAAGGTTTATGTTAATGAGAAATCTTAATAACCCCATCGGGAATCGAACCCGCGACCTTCCGGCTTTTAGCCACCGCTTACCCAAATGATTGTGATATTTAGTATAATTTTTATATTTTTTCAAAGACAGTAGTCTATATGGCTTTATATTAACATGTGTGTACGTGTGTTTATGCATGTGTGTGTGCGTGTCTTTACAGATCAGTTCAAACTCTCCCCGTCTGTTTATTGCCACATAACATTCGCCTCACATTTTGAGGGCATTGACTAGCGCTGTTTACATAGGACTAACGACTCGATATGTTCTATATATTTGTTCGTTTGGTGCAATTACTTAATTAAAATGGCAATTAGTTTTAATTTTAATACCTGCTAATTAATTTTGCTGCAATTCCCACTGACACTGATTTTAGAGCATAGTTTGATACCTGTAAACACAACAAGGAACTGTTGATATGAAAATTATTTGTGTTTGGGGGAAATTCGTTTATATTAATTGGTAGAATTTTAATTATCTTATGGATGAGCTGCAATTCTAGGAAATTATATTTATGCTTATTAAAATAAAATGTGTTTCAGCACACTTTACATAGGCCCCCCCCCACTGGATGAGCCCTATTCTTCTGCCAACAGAAATTCAGCTGATGGGCGCTACAATATTTTCAAATTATGAGGTCACACACCTCTCTTCCTGTCCTGTTCGTAAATACTACCATTGACCAACAATGACCCGTATGCCTGCATAACACATAACAACAAATTACATTTTTATATTAATAATTCCATAATTCCCGTGTATTAGTCAATTATTAAAATTGCAATGAAGTGCACTTATAATAGTTTATTTACAATATCATTTTTTTTAATGGCTCGACAGCCCCTTGGGGGCCTAGGCCGCCTCATTTTCGAGGCTTCACGATCACATTTTTAGACATACCACACTCGGTAAGACTCCTCTGGACGAGTGATCAGCTCGTCGCAGAGACCTGTACCTGATAACACACAACACTCACAACAGACAGACATCCATGCCCTAGGCGGGATTCGAACCCATAATCCTA
This sequence comes from Reticulitermes speratus, assembly GCA_021186555.1. Classification (NCBI taxonomy): domain Eukaryota; kingdom Metazoa; phylum Arthropoda; class Insecta; order Blattodea; family Rhinotermitidae; genus Reticulitermes; species Reticulitermes speratus. Next base: position 51,161,490 of record JAJKFL010000005.1, read on the forward strand.
GTAAGCGAGCGGCCGTAGACCCACTCCTTAGACCGCGCGGCCACTGGGATCGGCACAATATCATTACATGTATCGTAATACATTATATATTTTATTTATAAATGCATAATTTATAGGTTCCGCCAGAGACATTAATAAGGAATTATATTTTGCCGTTCTATGCAGTAAAACTCCAATTGTCCGCAATCCGATAATTCGGAACTCTCGATAGTCCGGACTAAAAACTGGCAAGTGCTAGTGAGCAAATTTTCGGCCAAAAGAGTCAAGGCAACTTCAGCCGAAACGAATGTTGCTGAGCGGAGCCGAGTAAGCTTATCAGCATTTGACGTGGTCTCAGTCGGCCATTTCCATTTGTTATGATCGGACGTGCTTTAATTTTCTCGACTATTTTGGACTGAATATTTACGCCCATCCGAATATAATAATCGTGCCAACGGCGAATGTTTTTTTTAGAGTATTTAGTTCAAGTTTATATATTGTGTATGGTGTGTATAGAACCACTTGTAATACCTCCTGATAGTCCGGCACCACCCCGGTGCGGGAAGTCTACTGTGTCATGAGTAATGTGACCTTCTGCAGAACTCAGAATGGTAGAAAATGAGCAGTCGGTCTGAATCAACCATATGAATTCTAAAGAAACCCTAAATAATGGTCGCCCTCGGTGGACTAGTGGTTAGCGTGCTCGCCACTGGACCCAAGGTCGATGAATTTTTAAGGGTGATAGAAATCCGTAGCACAACTTCCTTCGGAGGGGAAATAAAGCCGGCGGTCCCATGTCGTAGATTTACGGCATGTAAAAGAATCTTACGGGCATGAATTGAGCAAGCAATTGAATAAGCAAAATTTAGCGGCAATTTCTCACCAAAGTCTTCTGATTGAATGCTAGATGGCTCTAGCAGTCACATCAGGATTGAGTTGAACTTGTGTAGTCCGTGGGCTGGTCACTCACTACAAAATGCACACTTCAAGACCAAGTAACCTCTGAAAGGAGGCCCTATGCTCCGAAAATGGAGCGAAAGGAACAAACTACTAACCCAAATAATGTACAAATATTTGTTACAAATTTTAAGGTCTACGACTATGTTCTTTAATAAGAGCAAGCAAGTTATATTGATGGGCAGGGAATGCACGTGTAAGTCACCAATCAACCCTCACCTACCAGACAAAACGTAAGGTAGGGTCTAGCGGACTGTGGAGATATCTTAGACGTGACATTCATTTGTCAGTGAAAAAGCACAGTCGTGCCTGCTCGGTATATCCTAGAAATTTCATTACTACGGCAACACGGCTTCTCCCTCTGCAGCCAAGCCTCACTGAGGATGATATATATACACTAATAAATCACCTTGTTCTCGGAAAACTAGGGGTTTTAATTTTTGTGAGTTGTATTAATTTAGAATAAAGTGGTTGCTTGGTTTTTCAAGAATTAATATGCATATTTTTGCTTTGTTTTAAATTATCAAGGCATAAATATCAACTCTAACTTTATGTAAGATCTAAGGGTGACATACATTATAAACTTTTGATGATTATGAAAGAAGACCTTTAATAATATGCACCTGTCAAATCGAAAAATAATGATTAATGCTTAACTTCACGCTCCGGTCACTTTACCCCCGGAAAGGGACGCGGTACCCATTGTACAGGAGGCTGGGTGAGCCCCAGAGCCGATCTGGACGGGTGTAGAAAATCTCGCCCCTCACCAGGATTCGATCCCCGGACTGTCCAGCCCGAAGCGAGTCGCTATACCGACTGAGCTATCGCGGCCCACACATTGTTGTATACGTGCTTTAATTGCATAATCGATGATGCGATCTGATATTATTAGCCAATTGTTTAAACCAGCAGCAGTAGTGACTTGGAGGTCGTGTGGAAAATTGTGCCTAGCGAGAAAACTTTATTATTATTATTATTATTTACTGCAATTGGGTTTTCACAAGGTGGCAGTAGTCCTTACACTAGTACACACAATACAAATGGACATATTATAATATCTGACTATATTCTTAGCCAGTTGACCTTGGAATAAGAAGATTGTTGATTTTGTGACAGTGAATTATTTTTCTTAAATGAAAGACTGATGAATAGAACGTGTAAAGGGCTTACACAAAAGAATGGTTCGGTTGTAATTGTGAACACTATTAAAACCGCACCATTATTTTGTGTATGCCCTGTATTAGGTTTGAAGAATCACGAGGAGGTAGAGGTGACTGCGGTGGCCACTTGAAACTTTTTGTCGCTTTTATCTGAAGACTACGCCTGTCTACTTAATCGATTCAGAGACCACAACACGTCATAAAACGCCCCATTACGTGTTCAATACGCTAGGTTATGAGCTAGGACAGAAAATTAATTTTATGTAATTTCCTTGACTTCATCCTGTCTCCTGAAGATATGATTGCTCCTGAAAGCCGTTTTTATATCCTTGTTTCTCATTTGGGCTGTAGGTAGAGATTTACTTATGACATAATTGCAGAACGCCAACCCGTATTTGTGGAGTCGGATGGATGTACAGCAGTTTAATTTAATTTAACTGAAAATGAAACTGGAACTTTTAAAAATCCGGGCTGTGTAACATTGCTCTGTTTGTTTGCAACCCGCATAGCGCATAGCTTTTGTTAAGTACCATAACCGTAACGAAACGCGGAACAGAGAACTGGAGAGAAACATGATTTTTAGTTCAAACGGTATACAATTGTGTAGCACGTTAACCATCTTGCAGCGTCGTTACGACACTGCGTCGTGTTGTAATTGGCGCTGTTGTGGGGTTCCTTACGAGGTTTTAAGTCCGCCAGACACGGAAATATATGGTTACAGTGTTTTGGACTGTGGCGTCTTGCTGTTTGGTGGATACCAAGCTTTCGGAGGGATTTCCTGCTTCCATCTTCATATTAGAAGAGTAAGCTATGCTGAGATAAATAGTGCATAAGATTCATGTAGGGAATGTGAGACATAAACCGGGTAAGCGACTGAGCTGATGGAAGAATATGGGTCTGAGAAAGCGGAGGAAGGTGCTGCTAATAAGTAAGAAAAAACTTTACGGGAGAGACACGAGAAAACACAGGAGGAAGTGTAAAGAGGGAAGGTTGAGTTGCCAGTAGTTAATTTACAGGTTACTGTGGCGTATTCTTCTACCCTGAAGATGGAGGCAGCGAGTTAATCCGAAACGTTGATATCAAAATATACCAAACTGATGGTAACTAGTAACCTGGAGAAACCGGAAGCTTCTAAGATGAGAGACAAAACAGTGGCAACGCGTTAGTGAGGTTATGTTGGATTAGGTCACTAAAAATATGCAGTTTTATTTCAGGACAAGCGGGCCACTGCCCAGTGGTTGTGGCGCTGGGTGGATTGTAGTACCGGCAGAGTCATGCTGGCGAACAGACAGATTCTACCTCAGCAGGGAGTCAAAATCTGATCCCGTAGGTGCAGTGCTGCCTAAATTTATTTTTTTCATTTCGCCCAGCACGTGGACTGTGCCATTGTTGGAACTACGAACAATATTACTGCGCGAAAATGTGAACGTTGTGCCCCGGTTGGAAGGAAAGGAATAGTGGTTCGTATCCTGGCAGGGGCAACAAATTTTACTCTTCTCTCCAAGCCGTCCAAACCAGATTTGGCAACCACTTATCATGTTTAATAAGCAACGGATGCTTTTCTTTTTCCGTGGGACAAAGCGGCCGGGGCGTCAACCTTGCCACTTATCTATATTTAGTGTTAAGAATGAGTGTGCTATACCTTCACTATCCTATATGCCTTCATGTCGTGTTCGGTGGTAAATTTATCTTTTCTTTTACCTGGTAGGACGAAAGGCTTTTTGTATAAGACAGCGAGAAAAATATATACGATATTTGAGAAATCATTTTCTTTTGCTGTCTGTTCGATTTCGGTTTTCGATAATTTCGGTCCTTTTTGGGAACCAATATTCTATCGTTTACTTCTGGGGAGCCAGTGCCCATCCGCGGTTGTCAAGCCGATGATGATGATGTGATGATGAGGATGATGATGTGATGATGAGATCTCTCTTATAAGCACTCAGTTTATTCAGGTATGTTAGAATTTGGAGCGTACGAATAACATACGTGACCGCATCAGGGCGATTTGGGAAAGTAAATGCTCTCCCTGCAGATATACAGATGTCAGTGTGCTAAAAACTTACTTTGCTCCTGTAAAGGTTAGGCTTAACTTTCATTGTCAACAATGAAACAAGTGGCATTAGCCAGAGTATTATTGGCGACTACACTGTAACGAACCACTTAGAGTTTTAAAACTCAGGTAAGCAACCAAGAACTGAAACCGATAAACTATTTGGAAGACACAATGCATTCAAAACGAGGATGAATACTTGATTTAGTGGCGTTAGGTTGGCTGGATTGTGTGGAATGCTTTGGATCTTAAAGCCGATATGAACACGAGTATCAGCGGACAATTGTTGTAATTCTTTGTGCCTTATGTTTCCTGTTGTTCTAAAGCTGTTTTAGCATAGCAACTATATGTATAATAGGTACATTAATATTCGGAAATTGGTAACTGGTTTACGGGTGGTATTTGAAGCAGAATGACCTGTCTAGTAACAATGCGTGGTTTTACCAACTTATGTACTCCACATGTAACTACATATGCTTTCATATATCAGTAGGGACAAGTTTATTTGTTACCAACTACTGCATAATAACAAATAAACTTGCATACACAAAACAACTGCACGGAAAATGTATAATATTACATACATCAGTACAGACGTAGCTCTGTAAAACTGGAACCCAAAAGGGTTATATGTTGTTGGTTTTAATACTGATATAACCGGTATTATTTTTGGATGTTTTAACATGCCACAATGTAGAGATTCGTATCTTCTGGGATATAAAGCCGTGTAGTCTGCTAGAAATGTTCCGACGTTTCAGTAGCCGCATAATTAGATGGAGACAGCATGATATTCTGAAATGTCGGTAAACTTCTACCAGAATACACGGCGTCACGTAGCAGAGGACAGCAGCCTTAATAGTTACCGCCATTAGAAACTGAAACGTCACTGCTGAAACGTCACTGACACTACGTGTATTTACCATGTGACGTAATATTTACTTAACAATTATCGACACTAGACCAGATATTTGTATGTGAAAAGGTACAGTCGTCCTGCTCATACCATGAAGGCGTAGGGGGTTGGATGCGTAGCTCCACCAATTCTATCTCCGCCCTAGTTGGAGATGAAGTGTCAGCTTTTCTCCCCAGCCGCCTTACATTCGGGGAAAACACCCCGGTTACTTTTTGATAAGGTGCTTGTTTTTGTGTGAAATTTGGGAGAATAGGGCTTGTGCAAAGTTAAAGGTAAATTTCACCCTTGAACAGGCCATGAAGGCACAGTGGGGAGAAGAGGTACAGCTCTACTCTTTCTTTTACCTCGGCGCTAGATGGAGGGTGGGGGTGGTTGACGCCACCCCCCGGTAGCTTTTACTCCCGGGAAAGGGACCCGGTACCCATTGTACAGGAGGCTGAGTGGGCCCCAGGGCCGGTCTGGACGTGTGCGGAAAGTCTCGCCTCCACCGGAATTCGATCCCCGGGCCGTCCAGTCCGTACCGAGTCGCTACACCGACTGAGCTATCCCGGCCCACCTACTGCTTCTGCAGGGAATGGAACCACGGTTCCTTGGTCGTAGTAACCATACTGACTATGTTAAGCCGTCCATGAGATTTGTATGTTTTTTTTAAATTTTTGTACGAAAACTTTTAATAAATTTGGTATAATTTACCAAAATTTACTACCCGATTAACTGATTTACGTGTTCATGTGGCCAGTTATTTTGTCTGTAGTTTTGTATGGCTTGTATCGCTGTTGTGTTTATAAACTGAAATGTCCCCGGAGTTTGCAAAATTCGTCCTGTATTTAGTACAGAATTTATGGAATAATAATGACAAAACAGGCAGAAATTTACAGAGAACCAATTTAAAAGATCACTGAATGATTTCAAATGGATATTTTCCTTTGTTCTTTTACGCACGCGTGGACTTTTTTGTGCAACGTATCCGATTATGGCCTATCATTTGGATTACTGCAATCAGCTACCTCTGAGTTAATGCTATAGCAGCTTCGTGTTTGTCGGTTGTTTCCACTAGTTCGCAATGGCGAGGATTATGGTACATAGTTAAAACAAGCTGCCTCAACTTTTACTGTTATGGTCAACGCTTTTAAACTTTGGTATTACCCCCAGAGCAGCAGCAGTCCCACAAGTCCGCACGATTGTTGTCAATGAAATGCAGCCTCATTTCTACTGCTAGTACTACACTATCTGGTTTCATAATACGAGCTCCATGACAATGTAAATGAGATCATACACAGCCAGGCTTATTGTTGTTTGATAGGAACGGTTTGTTGATTAGATAATGCGACAAACTTTACTTTGTAAGCGATATTCTTCGGTAAAGAACAAGGAATTTTTTTTTCAGACTTAAATTCTATCAAATGCCTTCACAAATTTGACGTTTATTCAGATTAATTTTGGAACGGTCGTTAAAAATTAAAGCTCTGGCACTAAGATTACTTTCATTTAAAAACATAGACTGCAGTTATTTATTTGAATGAATATAGGGTTTTAAAAACCACTTTTTTCTTTATTCTCCTGAGAGAAAAGTACGTCGGTAAATCCCACGAGTTTTCAGAATACCATTGTTACTATTGACTATAAAGTGTGTTTTAATTGTTTTCGTCCCAAAGAAATATGAAGCTGAGGACCCACACTCTTTGAAATTGGAATGTGAATGGATTTTCGTCCATTAAAATTCTCTTTAACCTTCTTAATGGCGAAATCCACAGACATGTTGAAAATGGTGACATGTAAACGGATCTTAAAGGAGTAGAATTCGAGGGCGTAGATTGGATTAAACTAGCTCAGGATGGAGTGTAGTTACCGCCTTTTTTATACACGACAACGAACTTTTTGGTTCTTCAAAAATCGAAGATATTCTTTCTTATCTAAGCAATTGTCAACCTCAAACTCATCTTCATCCTCATCATCCTCATCATCCTCATCCTCCTCCTCCTCCTCCTCCTCCTCATCATCATCATCATCATAATGAACAACAACACCAATTTTACTTCCTGGAGTCAGTTTGTTGCCTGAATTGTTTTTATGTTGTAAATGACTGAATTGTGGTTTTCAATGTCTTTGCCTCGACTGCAGAGGTTTTATACCGTATATTGAGGATTGTACCGGGAAGATAATAATGAATAGCGAGTGGATAAGGACTGGAAAGGAGCGGTCATTGTATATTTGACGGTATTATCTCAATATTTCCATGGAGAACCTCAGAAACTTGATCAGGATGAGAGATAGGAACAGAGAGTTTTTTATCTGAGCTAGTAATTACAGGCAAACTGTGCATCCTACGAAGTCTTCCATTTAATAAATACGACGAATACATTCATTCGCCGTGAATTTCACCACCTGTATCTACAGCCGAGGTAAAGAATGCGTGCAGGTTCCTCCACGCACGATACGCAATTATGTCACAGTGCTTAATTAAGTACAAGCACGATTTAATTTTTACGTTACAATCGCAAGGCAATCAAATTAGAGAGAAAAATCTTGACGGGATGCATAGAACGCAGGGGGGAAATGAGAAATACATAAGAAATTTTGGTATGAAAAAAAGAACCTGAAGGGAGGAGACATAATTATATTAATACATAGATGGGAATGAGAAATGAAGAAGTATTACACAGAGTCAAGAAGGAGAGGAATATCATACAATACAATACAATACAATACAATACAATACAATACATACAATAAAAAGAAGGAAGGCTAAGTGGATTGGTCACATCTTGCGTAGAAACTGCCTTCTAAAACATGTGATTGAAGGAAAGTTAGAATAAAGGATACAAATGATGGGAAGACTATGAAGAAGATGTAAGCAGCTACTGGATGACCTTAAGGAAAAGAGAAGATACTGGAAATTGAAAGAGGAAGCACTAGATCACACCCTGTGGAGAACTCGCTTTGGAAGAGGCTACGGACCTGTCGTAAGACAAACTGCAGAATGAATGAATGAATGAATGAATGAATGATACCGGAATGCATGTTAGAATATACAGTATGAAGATGTCTGCTAGTTTCACCTGAATCATTACATGATCTTGTGGTGAATTTTTGTTGGTAATGAACCATAGAAGCAAATGAACTGTCGAATCGCATAGAGTGCATTAGGTTAGTTCTAAATTAGCGTGATTGCCGTTAACTTACTGAGAGCTTGGTACCTTCAGTTTTGTGTACCAGTATCATGAAGCGTATCCTGAGCAGAAATCATTGAGACGGCAAGTGCAAATTGAACGCTCTCTGCACACAGAATTTGAATTCAATTATACAACTGGCTGACACTGCCCAGTGCACTGTAGCCTGTCGCACACTGTCTGATAAACACAGTAAATGGAACTAAAACGAAAATTAGTACGTTTAGGGAAATAAATTCAGGTGACCATAGGTATCTGTATGACGGTTTTGGAAGGCGATGTTTTTGGAAAATATAACGCCACAAAGCAAGAACTGTTTTGAAGTTGATGACTTATCTCCTTACAGATCCAAACGGGGCGTTAATCACCAGAATTAATATTTATTAACGAAACATTTTAAAAGGACATTTTTACATGCCGTTATGGTATTCTGTGTTGGGTTGTATTTAAAAATCGATATTTAATTTAGTATAATATCAGTAGTCAGGAAGAGGCTTACAGAGGTTTAATCAGTTTAAAATTATGTTTTTAGTTTCTGGAAGAGAAATATTAACTCTTCACATTTAGAGGGCCCATGCTGCATATTATATTGTCATCTGTGGCCATATTTTTCCACATTATCTCATAAAAGGCCCGATTATCAGAAAAATGTTTTGAACATAAAATGTGTGTTTTGATTTTCTCTACAAGGTTTATCTGAAACATTTCTCATTATACGAAGAATTGAGTGAGATATTATCATAAATGTACATATGTCTTCATGTAGAGTACATGTTATTATTGTCAGATTTTAATGAAACTTGAATTTTTTCGACAGATTTTCGAAAAAAAAAAAGATACTCAGATATCAAATTTCATGAAAATCCGTCCAGTGGGAGCCGAGTCGTTCCATACCGACAGACGGAAGGACAGACGGACAGACTTGACGAAGCTAATAGTCGCTTTTCGCAATTTTGCGAAAGCGCCTACAAAGGCCAGTAAAAACCTCAGTGCAACTGGGTTGCATGTATATATTTGTGGGCAGCGTTCATCATGTTATTTGATACTGATCTTGTAGCCTCTAAATAATTCAGAATAACGTCGTCTTGCGTGAAGAAGGGCGAGATAATGTTGCTAAGGGATGGGAACGTAGCAGGTGGGGTTGTTCTGCTGCGCTGTCTGGCGTTTATCCGATGTACAGGGCAGTAAGCAACAGAATTAGGGGCTTTGTAAAGCCGCCATATTTTGCACGAAGCTTGTGGCCTTTATGGTCAAGTAAACGTGAAATGGAAGATGTTTGGTACGGCGAATGGAGCAGCAGTGTCCTAACAGGTAAAGTGTCACTAGCAAGATGGAAGAACAGCACAAGCGTTAAGCTGAGTGAACAGAAAGCTGTTGAAATAACGGCAGAGGGGAACTGTGAGGAATAATTTGAATCGGGAGGTGCTCTATACAAATTTATGTAATGCGTATTCACCTACTTTTATTTCCTTAAAATAAGGAAAGTTATGACGTCACCACGCTATGTGCGTCTGCACCCTCAAGTCTAGCTGCCTACCTTTGTGTGTGTGTGTATGTGTGTGTGTCATCTATTTTATCTGTTGGCTAATTCATATGAAAGTTATAGCATTGCAGCCATTCCGACTTCATGCTGTTAAGTTTTCTGCTGTCAATAATAAAACGGCATAAGCGCGAATTTCTGAGGTGCGAGTCAGTTTAGCCACTATGGCAATAGACCTAAAAAATATGCGACTCCAGGTTCTGTAACTGTTTCGTAACGTGTAAAATATCAAGTTCGTATTGGGCGTTTTTTACAAAGTGCGAGTAAACACCTGTGACTGTCCTTTGGCTGTGAACTTATACCAACGCCTAAATTTTGCACGAATTTTTAAAAAGTTGAAATGCGAGACATTAAACTTAATTGGAAGAATTTTGATTTTAAATCGTATTGACGCTTTATAAATACCGCTTAAGGACACAAATGTGTTTCCTCTAGGTGATGAACTTTAAACAAATTATATGATCTTTGATTTAAATTTTTTGAACGGTTAGAAGAAAGGTTAATAAATCCAGACAATGCTGTAAGGAATTTGGTGTGCTCCATTTTACGTACACTACTGCGACCCTTGTTATCTTTATAAACACCTTACAAAGTACCAAGTTTTCGGGTCATAGATAAAATATTAAAATTAAATACCTTTTTTTTTGTTCATCCTACAACAGGCCATGAAGGCCCAGAGGGAGAGTAGAGGTATAGCTCTACTCATTCTTTAACCTCGGCGCTAGATGGGGGTGGGTGGTCAACGCCACGTCCCGGCCGCTTTACCCCCGGGAAAGAGACCCGGTACCCATTGTACAGGCCGGGTGGACCCCAGGTCAGGCCTGGACAGGTGCTGAAAATCTCGCCCCCAACCGGGATTCGCTCCCCGGACCGTCCAGCCCGTAGCGAGTCGCTATACCGACTGAGCTATCGCGGCCCACACCTTAAATACTTAGGATGTGATAATGTGTTCTCTTGTCAGGGCTATCTCAAGGTCATTGTTGGGTGTACATCAATGGTAGACTGACGAACAGCAGGGGAAAAGATGAAGATAATCCTGCTCCTAAGTCACTTAGCCTGCTCCTAAGTCACTTAGCCTGCTCCTAAGTCACTTAGCCTGCTCCTAAGTCACTTAGCCTGCTCCCAAGTCACTTAGCCTGCTCCTAAGTCACTTAGCCTGCTCCTAAGTCACTTAACCTGCTCCTAAGTCACTTATCCTGCTCCTAAATCACTTAGCCTGCTCCTACGTCACTTAGCCTGCTCCTAAATCACTTAGCCTGTTCCTACGTCACTTAGCCTGCCCCTACGTCACATAGTCTACCACGAATTTCCCATGAATTAACCTCGGATTGACTCCAGTCATCCCGTTGAAAGCTATCTTCTAATCGCCTGAATGTTTGCGCGACCGATCATTGCTTTGTGTTGTAATTCATAATTTTGGCCATTTAAATAAAACGAATTTATAAACAGGCGAGTAGGCGATGATTCTGACGTATAAACAGCTCTAATAGAATTACAGCTATTTAAATCATTCAATACAGCAGCACAGGTATGTCTACAAGTTGTGATGAATGTTGCAGAATAACTAAGGGGCATCTGCAAGAGTTTAGTTATACCTATTTTACAAGGTACGCAATTCTGTCTCTCGTCTTTATCCCCTTCTCTGTTCGTGAGGTGCAAGTTAGAAAGGCTTGGCTCGGTCCTAACCCCCGGAATTCCGTATCTCGTGAGAGTTCACCGGAAAATCATTACCTTCACCTTTAACCATATCCTCCCCTGTGTCAGTTCGCGAGAGTTAACAATAGCATTTCAGGTATCCTCTTCACTTTATTGCAGAGTGTTCTATTGTCAGTACGTGGTAGTTGCACGCGTCTCATCCCCAACATTCAGAAAGTTAACTTACAACTGTCCAGTTAAGCCATGACACATGATCTGGCTTCTCTGCGAACTTCTCTTAGCATTCACAGAAGTTTGTGGACTAATTAAACGTTGTGGGGGAATTCTTGAGGTCATTGACGTCACGCTTGATTACACTGCGCTTATTGCACTGTCATCCATTCATCGAAATATATATAAAAAAGCTTGGTTTGTGAGTGAAGTCACAATCTCTATACACATGAAGGGAAGTCGGTCGACTCGCGCATGCGCACAGTATCACACCGTCTGTAATGTGTTCAGCATACACAGCTTGAAGCATTCCCAAATGACATACTGGAGCAACATTATTGGTAAATTTTGTTATATAATTGTTTAATTAAACGTATATCAAGAGAGCATGGCTGTCCTTTACATTGTGAACATATTTTTATTTGATTAAGAATTCTGTCTTTTAGAATTCAAGAATATAAAGGTTTTTGTCCTTTGCTTCCGAGTCCAGAATTTTTTGAGTAACACTTACTTGTAAACGCCGTCTGTCCAATGTCGTAGATTTACGGCATGTAAAAGAACCTTACGGGCATAGAGATGTTTCGTAAGCAAAATTTAGCGGCCATTTCTCGCCCAAGTCTCCTGATCGGCTGCTAGAGGGCTCTAGCCGTCTTATCAGGATGAATAGAATCGTACACGGCGGAAGGCAACGGGAAACCACCGCTGGTAAATTCTCCCATGATAACCTATGGCTTCGTGCCAATAGGGTCACGACACTCAGAAATGAGTATAAACGACTCGACTCGACTTACTTGTACAAGACACGACTTCCCTGAATATGTACCTTTGACATTTAAATGTTCTGGAAAGTTTTCCAAGTTTATTCTAAGGTGCTAAAGTTGTTAGAATAACAATATGCACAAAGCGGTGCTGCCATCTAGAGGCACGCCTGGAAGTATTTTTTGGCCAAATCTGGGCACTGACATTTCAAGTCTTCTGGGATTCTGCACTGTTTATTTGGGCAAATATTCTGCTGAGTGCATCTTCAGTGTTCTTCACTCCGAGTTGTTGGGCACCGTAACACAGACAGCTGCCTACTGCCCATTGCCGTTTGTTGCTGCCCTCATCGGCTGACACTCATAACTGCTACCTGCCGTCAGTTTCAACATTCGAAACTGCAGTACATCTAGCTTTGTCTTATGCAGTATGCATATATAAGGCCTATACAGAGTGATTCAGTAGGAGAGGTCATGTTTTAGGAGTTGGTAGTAACGGTCCATTGTGAGAAAATTCGGTGTTTCAAGCTACGACTGAACCGCAAATTGTACGTAAAACGTCACGCCGACAAGTTGAATGTTGGCTATCTTTATTTCGGCCTCTTTGAACCCTCCTCTGCCTCCTTCTTCCGTTTTCGGTAGTTTTCTTGCGTTTGTGCGTTAGTTAGTCTCGGCATCGTGAACCTGTAAAAAAACAGCGCCGAGGTGACCCACCTATGTGTACCGAAATGTAAGACGTAGATGGTGAGAGTGTGAAAATCGTAGGTGATTTTGACATGGCCGCCATTTTGGAGATTTTAAGATTTTTCGATGATTCGTTTTTCAGCGTGTAGGCATATTCCTTACCTTTCAAACTATGTATCGTTCACTGCTTAGTCGAAGTAGGCGCGGAGCACTGCGAAGAAATGTAGGTAAGTCTGACACCTCGAGCGCCGAGGTGACCCACCTATGTGTACCGAAATGTAAGATGTTTTACGTCAAAAAGGAAGTTTATAAGAACATGTGTCTAATTCTGAATGGTTACCGAGATAGAGCTGTTTGAATCTCCAGACGCAACTTCGTTAGATTTGTTTGTGGGGTTGGATGGAAAACGAAGTTTACAAAACAAAACTGGATACACGAGAATAATCTCTCGCAGCATTTTGGATGCTGCTGCCCGCATAAAGAAACGTGAAGATCAAGTCATACGAACAACACGCGATCTTCGCACACGAGCTGCAAAGTGTACTGAGGTTGACGGTGGGATTTTCGAAAATTTATTGTAAACTGTAACAAATTTATCTTTTCGTTGTAACAAATTTGTCGTCTAAATATTAAATTAAAATTAAAATTTAATGAACAGTAAGTACTGATTTATCTTTCTTTATTAACATTCAAAATGCTTTTTGATTTGTAGACTAAAACAGCGGTATATCGGTAACCGTTCAGAATTAGACACATGTTCATATGAACTTTTTTTCTCACAATGACCTAACCTATCACGTCCCAAAATATTGACCTTTTCTCCTGAATCACCCTGTATATGTAGCCGTATTGTATTCTGCTGGGCTATTTGAAACTGTTTTATGGTAGAAATTTACTGGCGTGTCCAAGAAACCTGCTGCGTGTAGTTGCTCTAAAACTGGAGTCATTGGCAGCTTCCTCCATAATTTCGGTAACTTTCTACCAGACTACACGGTATCACATCTCAGCAGACTGCATTCTTTACAGTCAGCGTCATGAGAACTTCAAACCTCGCGAGGTAATTTACAAAATAATTTATGAATCCGTCTCTTTTGTCCACTGGAAGCAGCTATCAGGCGGCAGAATTTACCACTGCCAAGTGAAACCAAATAAATATAGATAAAATTTTTTAAGTTAAAACAAAAAACTGACAAGAATGTAGTAAATTATCTATATTTCTACGACATGTTTCGGCATATTTGATTGGACGTCGTAAATCAAAGAGAAAATTTCCCCTTTGATTGACATTATAGTACTACTTGATGATGACCAATCAAATAGACCGAAACATGTTGTAGAAATGCGGAGAATTTACTAAAATCTTATCAGTTGTGTTTTTAACGAACATAAGAATTTGAATGTAGTTATATAACAGAACGGGATGACGATACAAGTCTAAATTAATGTAATTAGTGAACTTCACTTTATATTCACCGTGAATCTTTGTATAATTGATTATTTCTACCAAAATATGCACCACAGACCAATCAGACACGAAGGAAGGAGGTCCTACCTAACAGCAAAACACACACCGGAAAATAGGACCACGCTGCCATTAATTTATTCATAAAGCATACTATAGCAAGTAGATTATATATACCAATTGATTTTACTCTTAATCTTAATAACTTTTAGCAACTTTACAATACCACTAATTATACAAATTTTATGAAGTGGTAATAACAAATATCGACTCACTGTTATGACGTAACTTAAGAATTGGTCTATGTAACAACTCACTTAAAAAAAAAAACCCTGATGATGGCAATATAATTGCCGAAATGCGTATTGGAGCACTCTTTCAATAAAGAAAACAGTGACAAAACTTGTCTTGGTTCATTTGTTGGTAGAAATAATCAATAATATAATTAGTGTTCTTTTTTTGTATTTTACTTGATGAAGGAAGCGGAATCAGCTTTCGAAACGTTGTTTTTAAGAAGAACGAGACAGCGGTAAATTATTTATGTGTCACCTAATTAAGCAACGTGTACAGATCACATGTTTCGGCTTTCTATAAATCGGAATGTATTCCTGAGTGCTTCCTTTCTTGAGCTCTTCCCTCGAAGTAAGCAGGCACCGACTTCGGTTAGTCTGTTCATCCATCTCGCCGTGTGTCACTTCACTCCTCGTTCTAGCGGATAGTTTATTATTAACAAAGGCTTTGTGTAGCACTGATCCTGTAAATACATACATCCTATCTCCTGGGGCAAATTAATTATCCATTCGCGACAACAGTATTCTCAGAAACGAGAATCCTGTCGGTGTGTGAACAGATTTCGCAGTACTGTGTTCGTCAGTTTGAACAGAACACTTCCAGACTTCTACGTACAGAAGCTTTTAAATAAATTTGAAGTACGTTTTAGATTTTACGCCTTCCAGATCGCGACATTCCGTAACAAACGAAATTAATTTATCTTAATAATTTTAATATAGAGTGGAACCTCGAACTTCGAACACAATCCGTTCCAGGAGACGGTTCGACTTTCAAGTTATTTGACTTTAGAGTTAAATTTCCCCATAAGAAATAATGTAAATTGAATTAATCCGTTCCAGACCCCCAAAATTTACCCAATATAAAACATTTTAAGTGCCCATTTCAAAAGATCATAATGATAAAACAAGTATATTTAATTTCAATAATTGAAAATTTTTATTTATAATAGTACATACATAAAAATATTGTATAATAATCAATCAATAATAATAGTAGGAGGGATATTACTGTTCACTGGAAGGTGAATTACCCTTCTTTTATCTGGACCAAGCAGAGAGAGAAGGCGACCACGTGACGACCACGTGATTCTTTGTTCGACTTTCGAGTTTTTGTTCGAGTTTCAAAACCGGATTTTCCTCGAATTTTTTGTTCGAGTTTCAAGTTGTTCGAACATCAAACCGTTCGAAGTTCTAGGGTCCACTGTAGTTCCTACACCGCACCTGATTTCCTGCTGTCTTTTCAACGGTCCTAAAATTATTAATTTCAAGATATAAATTAATAAGTTGTTACTCTTCAAATGTTACATATATAATAATAATAACCATGGCTCAACAGCCCTATATGGCCTCAGGTCTCCTCTTTCCGAGGTTACTGGGTCGTGCGCATTCGTGGCAGTTGGTGACTGGCCAACTGGCCGCGCTGCTGTTCTATCGATCCTGATGTGACCGCCAGAGCCATCTGGCAGGCAGTCAGGAGATTTGGTGAGAAATGACCACAATTTGGCTTACGAAAAATTTCCATTCATGCTCGTAAGGTTCTTTTACATGCCGTAAATCTACGACATGGGACCGACGGCTTTATTTCCCCTCCGAAGGAAGGTTACATATATTATCACATTTATTAAAATTTTCTTATTAACCCTCCTTATGGATTCTTACTTAGGAGATTCTGCGTTCTATTCGGATTTAATATCTGTATGGTGCATATCGCTGTGTTAATGCAGTTCAAACGATATACAATAAAGCATTTATACAGGTCTTACTTTTGTACATGTCAGGCAGTGTTTGTTACTAACATGTCTATGGCTACGTGTTTCGGCTAGAGTTAGCCATTTTGAAGTCTGTTCCAGAAACGTAGGTACACTTTGTTGATGCAAGGCATGAATTACATCAATACCTTTCTGCTGTTTTATTACAAACCATGCGTGATTTCAGGCTCCCGCCGCGGTGTAAATGAGATATTCGCTCTTCTGGGATGTTACACAACGTAGATCGGTAGTTAGTTATCAACGTTTTGGTACAACCGATCGGTTCCATATTCAAGAATCAAGCAGTCCAATCTACGCTGTGTAACGTCCCAGAAGAGCGAAGATTTTAGCACAAATCGACCTATTTTCTGGTCAATATAAAATCGTAAAATTGTTGATTGTTACCAACATTGATTGTTGTGTTAAAAGGTTACTTTACAGTTAATACAGTTAATATTTTAACACACAACACAATGTTGGTAATAGCAAAAATTGTAGGGAGTGATATTGACAAGAAAATAGGTCGGTGTTTGCTAAATTTTAACTACACCAATTCTTTGAAAACACTACTGTACTAAACTGGAGAAATATATTGATCTTATGCATGCCTTGCATCCAGTACACTGTACCTAAGTTTCTGGAATAAGCTTGAGAGTGGCTTAATCTTGCCGAAACATGTAGCCATAAGCATGTTTGTAACAAATATTACATGACGTGCGCTGATGTAACAGCTGTGTAATTTGTTTCCTGTAAATCTTTTCAGTCTATTAGTAATTAAGGAAAAATTTTAGTCCTGTTTCTTTCTTTAATATTCTTAATTTATTTCCTTTTAAATTTACGTATTTATGCTCCGTTTCAATGATAAAGTACAAGTTTTAGTTTTGAAAAATTCGAACAAACTTCTGTTTAAAGGGGCGTCATGAGATTTTTTACACTGTTTACAAAATCAGTCACCATCTAGGATGTACATTATTTTAAAATAATTATCCGGCGCGTAGCGTTAAATGGGTAAGGTAAAGGCCGTGCCATGGCTCAGGCGGTTAATCGCTGGCCTCTCACCGCGGAGGCCCGGTTCGATCCCAGGTCAGTCGATGTGGGATTCGTGGTGGACAAAGTGGCACTGGGACAGGTTTTCCCCCGAGTACTTCGGTTTTCTCCTGTCAATTTCATTCCACCGGTGCTCCATTACACGAAAAAACGAAAAAAACTAATCATCTTCATCACAGATTGCACAATAAGCCTCTAGGCTGCGGTGCGTCCGTAGCATCTGCTGCGGGGCCCTTCACCGCAAAAAAAAATGGGTAAGATAAAATGTTAAAGCTATCCCTATACAGGCGTAGACAGGCCCTTCGCGCTTCAGGAGGTTGGGGCTCCCAGAATTTCTAGCCAATCGGCACTTGAATGTGATAAGTTTGTCAGCCCTACGCACCGGCCGCGTTTACCCCCCAGGAGAAACCCCTGGTACTCATTTCTGTTAGATGCTGAATCTACCCCAGGACCATAGTACGGCCGAAAGGATTAAGTCAATGAAAAAAACCCAATGGCACCCATCGGGAATCGAACCCGCGACCTTCCGTCTTGTAGCGCAGTACCTGAATCAACTGCGCCAGCGTTGAATGGGTGATTGAATTAAATCACTTTATCATGTCATGTACTTTTCACTGTCTATAAACACAGAGAAGAAAGCTAACCACTTCTTTGCTGTCTAAATATGTTAGTACATACAGTGGCTCGTAATGTTCTTATATCGTGTCGAAGACCATCGTTGGCCATCGAAACAAAACAACAAAACACCACTTTGCTTGACGTGATGCTTTACAGTACATCGTGTGTATCATCCTCTATTACTCTGTAACTGAAAAGAAGCTTATCCCCCCTCCCCTTTTTCTGTTCTTATTTTCTCTAAGACTAGAGCAAAAGGGACTTAACATTCTTTCCTGTAAACGAGAAATGTCTGTAGCAAACCTTAATTTTACGGTCCATGTAACTTTTATGTGCTTGTACTAAACAATGAAGCAGCTTTTTTCTCTTCTTGGATTGCGTGATTCTAAAGATAAAGGCATTAAAGATCTTTCGAAACGTCTGTAAGTAGTCACCAATTGATAGGTATAACATCCCAGAAGACTTGTATTTTCGGTGGAGTATTTACTTTCAAGAAACTCAATGTGACAAATTATGTTATACGTTTCTTGTCTAAGGAGAAGTTTAGACTTTACTCCGTAAGTTTCAGTACGCCGATCCCAGTGGCCGCGCGGTCTAAGGCGCAGATCTGTGGCCGCTCGCTTGTTGGGATTGCGGGTTCGAATCCCGCGGGGGGCATGGGTGTCTGTCTCTTGTGAATGTTGTATGTTGTCAGGTAGAGGTCTCTGCGACGGGCCGATCCTTCATCCAGAGGAGTCCTACCGAGTGTGTTGTGTCTTGAGTGTGATCAGGTGCGACAATAAATCCCTGCACCTAAAATAAGTACGCAGAAGTGGTCAGAATAAGAAAGAAATAAAGTTTCAGTACGCGAAGCTAAATGCCATTATGCAGAGGGCGATATTTTTGCTGTGTAATGGGCAGATATCCGTTTTGAATCCCGGGGAATGTGTTCATGATTTGGGGTTCTCTTTTATCATTCCCTCCAGACAAATACTTGGATATTACTCTATCATGAGTACATGGCTTCTCCAACTATTAGGAAGGCGGTTGTTAATTGAGATCTTCGTTGTTGTGGGATATTACACAACGTTGAGTGGTAGTTCGGTACCGACGTTTCGGGACAACTTATCGGGCCCCATCTCAAGGGTCAAGAAGTCCAATTGGAGGCAGCAGAATTGTCTGGAATGTTGTTAACTGTCTGGCAGAAAAAACGGTGTCACATTTTAGAGGACCCTTAATCTTGACTGCTGACAATCTTACCACCTTCATGTGCCGATTGTCTTGAAATCTGTGAGCCTCAACCTTCTGGAACCCTAAGGGCCTGTCCAGGCCTGTAATGGGATTGCTTTGCTTTTACCTAATCTTGACTTCTTAACTCTTAATGCATTTACCTCACACCATATTTAGGCTAATTATTATGTTTTCTGAATGTTTACAACAGATAATTGATCTTTTTGAAGTAGTTATCTGCAGTTTAAACAAATAATTGGTCTTTTTGAATTAGCTATCTGCAGTTTACAACAGATAATTGGTCTTTTTGAAGTAGCTATCTGCAGTTTAAACAAATAATTGGTCTTTTTGAATTAGCTATCTGCAGTTTACAACAGATAATTGGTCTTTTTGAAGTAGCTATCTGCAGTTTAAACAAATAATTGGTCTTTTTGAATTAGCTATCTGCAGTTTACAACAGATAATTGGTCTTTTTGAAGTAGCTATCTGCAGTTTAAACAAATAATTGGTCTTTTTGAATTAGTTATCTGCAGTTTACAACAAATAATTGGTCTTTTTGGAACAGCTATCTGCAGTTTACAACAGATAGTTGTTCTTTTTGAAATAGCTATCTGCAGTTTAACAAGTAATTGGTATTTTTGAATTAGCTATCTGCAGTTTACAACAAATAATTGGTATTTTTGAATTAGCTATCTGCAGTTTACAACAAATAATTGGTCTTTTTGAATTAGCTATCTGCAGTTTACAACAAATAATTTGTATTTTTGAATTAGCTATCTGCAGTTTACAACAAATAATTGGTCTTTTTGAATTAGCTATCTGCATTTTCCCACAGCATATTTAATATGAGACCTCAACGTGGGACAGCTTGTATATTGACAATTGTAGCCATTACACCCGTCTTTAAATTAGTGACATGACATGTGTGGTTTTTGCCCTGAATATTGTGCTTACTTACAGAAGACTGGCAGACAGGTCTGTTATATTGGATGTATGCATGTGGTCCGTTGTGAATTGTAAGTCCATAAAGCAACTCCCGCGCGACGTAACTTGCTTCCGTATGTTACATAAGCCTCTTACGTCATCTCACAAGATCCTGTGCTCACTGCAGTGCGGGCATTCTTTACGTCGGTACACAAGTATTTTAAAAATTTACTGCGCAGCTAACATTTCTGGATTGCATTCAGTAAGTGCTTGGAATTAACCTCACCAGGGATGCAGGCTATAATTACTGACGATTTTGTCTAATATAGTATTATTTGCGCCGATCCCAGTGGCCGTGCGGTCTAAGGCGTGGGTCTACGGCCGCTCGCTTACTGGGATTTTGGGTTCAAATCCCACCAAGGGCATGGATGTCTGTCTCTTGTGAGTATTGTGTGTTGTCAGGTGGAGGTCTCTGCGACGGGCTGATCACTAGTCCAGAGGAGTCCAGCCGATTGTGGTGTGTCTGAATGTGATCGTGAAGCCTGGAACAATGAGGCGGCCTAGGCCCCTAAGGGGCTGTCGAGCCTTAGGAAAAACAATCGATTGGTATTGACTGTTATCCTGTAGTATTAATTTCAGTGTTTCAGTGGAGCAGCGGGTGAATATTGTGGCAGCTCCTGTTATGACGTCACGTGGCCAGTAATATTATACTTCTAAAAAAACGATGTGTACATGGTCATGGCTTGCTTTAATATATGGCATAATTTTCCTGTTGGCACAAACATAATCCAGAGAAGCTCAGCATCTGATGAACAAATAATTAGCACGAAAGTGATTATTAGACTGTCTTTTGGAAAATACTCAGGGGCATAGACCATTGAAGAGATCTAAGCATTTTTATAAGGATAATATTAAAGTGTTTTTTTTAGATGAGATTTAGGTTGGGTCTGGTTTTAATTGGCTATATTTGGGAGCCTTTGGCGGGCTCTGGTGAAGACGAAATGAAAACTGAGTTTCAATAAATATGAGTGAATTCGTTAACAAAGTATAAGGTGCCTAACAAGGCCTGTGTTTCATGGTATTATTACTTTCAAATCGTTAATAAACCATACGTTTATAGTTAAGGTTCGTATTTGACGACGCTTTATCAGCTGGATGTAATTATTCATTGTATGAGGCAAACATTAGCTTTCTTTTCACGTTTCCTTAAAAATTGCAGAAGTTTTGTTTGTGTGTGTGTGTGTGAGCGGCTGGTTACAAGCTCTACGAATTTCCATTTTGATAAGAATTA
Organism: Reticulitermes speratus; assembly: GCA_021186555.1. Taxonomy (NCBI): domain Eukaryota; kingdom Metazoa; phylum Arthropoda; class Insecta; order Blattodea; family Rhinotermitidae; genus Reticulitermes; species Reticulitermes speratus. The sequence continues at coordinate 51,183,150 of JAJKFL010000005.1, forward strand.
TAATTGCGGAGTGCATTAAGGGAAGGGGGACGGGGCACAGAAGTGAAAAATAAAGACCACCTCTGCTCTGGTATCTAACTGGCGAGATGACGCAGACAGTCACACACCCTTAAGTCTGCCTGCTAAACCACTTCTATATGTACACCCTCACTGCTACCAACTTTGTAGGAAACCATCAAGATGGAAGAAAAATGTTAAATGAATTTGGGGGCGGTGTGGGGGGGGGGGTGAAGTTTAAAGACTTAACCGTACTCAGCCCTCATTTCGTCCATCTCCGCCCTTTTAACTTACCCAACGCCAAAATTAATCTTTGAAGCCATCTTTGTGTAAGGGGGACGGAAACGTTTTACGCGGAATTGAGTTTTTAAGTCATACAGAAAGCTGCCTGTAGGGTGCGTACGTCGCTAATTGGGTAGATTTATTGAATTATATGAACTGCGCAAGAAGGTGCTTTTGAGACTGTGGAATTGAATTATACAACGCAAAGCGAAGAAAGGTCACGTTTTAATTTTAACAGTTTCTAATATGATATAAAATAAGATGGACGTGATTGTAAAAAATGTAAATTTTATGATGCAGCGTTAAAAGATGTGTAAAATGTACACAACATTTATCATTCGGTGGAAATTTGGGAGCGAGCAGATAGCTTATGAGTCGACCTCGGTGGACTAATGGTTAGCGTGCTCGCCACTGGACCCAACTTTCGCTGGTTCGATCCCGACCGAGGTCGATGGATTTTTAAGGGTGAAGTAAAGCCATCGGTCCCATGTCGTAGATTTACGGCATGTAAAAGAACCTTACGGGCATGAATAGAAATGTTTCGTAAGCTAAATTCAAAGCCTCCATTTCTCACCCAATTCTCCTGACTGCCTGCCAGATGGCTCTGGCGGACACATCAGGATCGATAGAACAGCAGCGCGGCCAGTTGACCAGTCACCAACTGCCACGAATGCGCATGACTTAGTAACCTCGGAAAGAGGAGGCCCGGGCCCATATAGGGTTATTATTATTATTAGATAGCTTATGAATTTATTCAAAGGGGCGTGGAAAAGGACAAGAAGGAATCAGTGTCTATGCAGATGCTTAAGAATTGAAATTCTTTCGTTATTCTGTCGTCATGTAACAAGTTGTTTTATAATTTTATAATTACAGGCAAATGTGACAGATGGTACTGATTGGAGAAGTACCAATGCTTCGGTCGGTGTTTTATCTTGGTAGCGGAACCCTTGATTTATCAAGCTGTTTTGAAGAGATTTTAAAGTTTGCATATTCAGTGAAACTGTGATTTCACAGTATAAGAGTAATTCAGTGGAAACTTTAACTTTGGATGTTATTGCTAGGCGTGAGAATTATTTTTTTTTTAAAATTTCAACATATGTTGGTGGATTAATAAATAACAGAAATAAATAAAAAAGGAACATAGAACTAAGAATTTGAGGATAATAGTAAATAAACAAGAAAATAAAGGAAATATAAGCAGGTAATAAATAAGAAATAATCAGCGTTAGAAGAAAAGAGACACGAAGACGTGAGAAGATAAATCGGGAAGAGGAAATTAAATGGGGTGGGGGAGAAAGAAGTTTGGAGACAAATACAATCGGAACAAAGTAAGTAATTAAAAGAAAGTAGGAGAGGAACAGGAAAGAAAATAAATAACAATCGAAATAAAATAAATGAATAAAAGGGAAAAAGGTGGTAATGTGTCAACGAGTGCAGAGAAAATTGTATTATGCGGCGAGGGTTGTGCTTAAGGGTTGAAGAACGTAGCCCTGTATTCAGTATCATAAGTATAAATTATATTTAAGTTTCATTCGACTGATTTAATATAGGAGAGAAGAGTGCTGGGTTTTACCGTTTCTTCCTGAGGATGGGAATGGAGCCAGTCCCCGAAACGTTGTATTTAAATCATCTGACGCAGCTGATAGCCCGACAAGACTATATTACATCATGTCGCCGCGAAAGTTTTAAAACTTATATATTCATTCGACTGGTTTTTACTGTAATATGTAAGGTACATAGCGTCCGGAGGTAACGCCTAAGTAAACTGTCGCCATGTTTGTTTATCACTACCTGTGTTATTGAGTTAACAGTCAATGTTTGTCATCGTAGTTGGTTCAGTACACAAATTATGATTGCGTAAGCCAGTGTGAAAATTGTCGATACATAAATTTACTTACGTTTTTTTTTTGCGTGGTGAAGGGCCCCGCAGCAGATGCTACGGACGCACCACAGCCTTAAGGCTTCTTGTGCAACCCCTGTGATGAAGATGAGCAGTTTTTTTTTTACCAAGTTTTACAATTAATGGAGCACCAGTGGAATGAAATTGACAGGGGAAAACCGACAACTCGGAGAGAAACCTGTCCCAGTGCCACTTTGTCTACCACAAATCTCACATGGACTGACCCGGGATTTTTTTTTGTGCCTGTCCGGGGTTTTTCCCCTTTGATCCATTTTTGTACTGTTTAAATCCTTTCGTCCTTCATGTCACTTTACGTTCCATACTACCGTCCTTACAACAAACACAACACAAACATCCATGCCCCCGGTGGGATTTTTTTTGTCTCTCCGGGATTTTTTCCCTTTGATCCATTTTTATACTGTTTAAATCCTTTCGTCCTTCATGTCACTTTACGTTCCATACTACCGTCCTTACAACAAACACAACACAAACATCCATGCCCCCGGTGGGATTTTTTTTTGTCTCTCCGGGATTTTTCCCCTTTGATCCATTTTTGTACTGTTTAAATCCTTTCGTCCTTCATGTCACTTTACGTTCCATACTACCGTCCTTACGACAAACACAACACAAACATCCATGCCCCCGGCGGGATTCGAACCCACGATCCTAGTAAGCGAGCGGCCGAAGACCCACGCCTTAGACCGCACGGCCACTGGGATCGGCTAAAGAACCCGGGAATCCGCGGTGAGAGGCCGGCGACTAACCGCCTCAGCCATGGCACGGCCTTACTTCCGTTTGACCGTTTGCCTTCACTATGGATTTGATTCACGAAAAGTTTATATGCTCGAGAGTGTACTGTACTGCTTTGCAGCAAACTTCGGTACAAAGCGCGTTTACAAGTTCACAAACTTGAACTTAAAAATGTAAATCCCTTTTTTTTGCCTTTTCTGTTCGCGTGGAGGGAGGGAAATTGATGGGATTTGCGTGAAAAACAACTTATTCTTTCACCGCCTCTGATAATACGTACGAAAATAAAGATAAAATGAAGGACGTAACAGGAATTGACAAATAATAAAAGTACAACCACGTGGCTGAGAAATGTTAATATCATTCTGACATTCAATTTTTTGTAACCAAAGAAACACGGCTTTGCTACGCTCGCGAATATGTGGGTTATTTTCCTGGGAGATTGGTATAAGAAAAACTAAGGTCACTGTTCCCTCTTCTGCCGATGTTACGCGGCGTAGATTTGTGCTTAGTTACCGACGTTTCGGGACAAATTTTCGGTCCCATCTTCAAGGGTCATACACTGCGTACCCTCTCAGAAGAGCGAATATCTCAAGGACACTGTTACCCAACAGCTTGCATGTTCGTTTAAGAAGCTCTGACTATCAAAAATTATAAACACATTGGGCGAAAAGTGTAAGAAACTATAAGTGGTATATAAACAGCAGTGGTCTGGAAGTTTTGAAACTGGTTTCACCTGTCTTTTCCTAGCAAGTGTATCTTGCTGCAAAATGCATAGATTTGTTTCGGACGCAACGATTTAAAAAAAAAATTGCCACATAAAACCACGTTCTCAAGTTCAGCTGTTGGGCAAAGTGCAGGTATATGGAAAAAAGGAAGGCTGGCGACGGATTCTTGTATTGTGTGATTATTTTTCTGTAGTATTTCGCTTGTGCCGATCCCAGTGGTACCCCGGTCTAAGGCGTGGATATTCGGCCGTTTTTTTTGCTGGGATTGCGGGTTCGAATCCCGCCGATGTCTTGGATGCCTCTTTTGAGTGTTGTCAGGTTGAGGACTCTGCGTCGGGCTGATCACCCGTCCAGAGGAGTCCTACCGTATGTGGTGTGGCTGAGTATGATCGTGAAGCCTCGATAGTGAGGAGGTCCTGGCCCACTAGGGGCTGTCGCGCCATGGGAAAAAAAATCGCTTTTAATTAATTAGCTACTTACTGATGGCTTATACATTCTGCTAGCCGTTATTCACCGTAAATCTGCGAAATTTCGCTCCATTATGAGCTGGTACGAATAGCCAACATTTGAGATTAATAAGCCATTTTGGAAGTGCTTAATTTCGGGAAATATTTGCTAACTTTCGGTTCGAATTCTTTATGCTCCCATTTGATATCTAAAGACTTGGAAATTTAAATGTGTAAATCTATAACTGTGAATGGTTTTGTGTTAGTTTGACACGCATTCCGTCACATTGAAGGAAAAACATAGACTGAGGGCTTCCGAGAACTGAGAGATGAGAGAAATAATTTGACATAAGATGAAGTAACAGGAGCGGGAAAGAACTGCGCAATAATAGCTTCTTGGTTGTAGACTACTGCCCATCAAATATTATTAGCCTTTAACCTGTAGACGGCAGCATATCCATTATGCGAAACACATTCGAACTTGGGTTATAACGTCATGACGGGGACTGAGTAATTTGTGTCGTTATAAACGAGTGTTGTTATAACCGAATGTAATGTTATGGTTAACAGTGAGGAATTAATTGGTAGCACAGAATATCTGAGGGTATAGACGTGATATCGCATAAACCGATGTCGTTATAAGCGGGTTTGACTGTATTATGTTCTTATTTGGGGAACTGAACGACACAAAGACTTCAGAAACTGAACAATCGTAAACAAAACGTAATGTAACGTAACGTCGTCAGAATCGTTTGGAAGTGATATACAATAGCATGCGAAATTGAGACGACAGCGTCAGATCGAATTGCGTAATATCGTATTTCGTTTCAGAAGCTTTCGTCTCTCTACGATGGACACAAGAAACCCGAAGGTTAAGATCTAGAAAAAAAAATATTAATATGGTGTTGTATGGATCTAAAATTTCGTATCTTACTCTGGTGTAAGCGTTATTGTGGATTACATGTGCGAAGTTAGTGTATGGATGCAGTTAAACTGGAAGATGAAACATTGGTCGACCGAAAGAAGGATTAAGACAGAACAAGTCAGAAACTGGATTAAACCCTGTGGCTTTTGATGATGATGATGCTGATGACAGTTTGAGTACTTGAGGACTTTGAGAACAACGTGTAGTGAAGGAAAGCAAATATAACTCGAGGAGGAAGTAGATTACTTGTCGAATATCTTGATAATTTGTAATCTTCTCGTAATGTTGTTAGGAGAATCAGATTCGCGGGACATTGAGGACGAATAGGGGAAAATGAAACTGCGCGCAAAATTTTAACATTGTACATACGTGCGTATAGGCCTTTACAGTAATATATATTGATAAACAACTCGTACAGAGTGTTAAAACACAATATGCAATCACTTTACACAAATCCCGTGAACTGCTTCAACATGTGACATGTAAAATAATTCAATTAATTTTATTTACACAACTAATGCACACGTAAAACCACTTTTTTGTAGTTTTTATTGTAAATTGTCACCCCTACACGTGTTTCGATCCTCAGATCATCATCAGGGTTTTTTTTAATTTAAATAATGTTTTTTAATGAACATTTTAAAAACTGGGATTGTGTGTTGTAAGTGTTAAATGTTTTCCCACCTGAAGATGGTGTACTAGTGCACCGAAACATATCGGGATTTGTGTAAATTGATTGCATATTTTGTTTTAACATTGTGTACGATTTGGTGTTAATATAGATTGTTGCGCGCAAAATGTTTATCAGGAAACCCAGTAGGAATATATCACCTATGTTATTGAATGAGAGATGGTAATAAGGACACGAAATTCAGAACTGTATTTACCGGATTTGGGCAATAGAATAGATTGCCTGGAGATGGGGTCCAGTGGCACGCTTTTGTGAACACGGTCATGAAAGTTTTGATTACATAAATACGAGGAAAGTTTTGACCAGTATTTGACTATAAACCTTTGAAGAAAAACCTTGCAACATAAAGGTAGTTACTTAATGTAAGTGGCAAATAGACTTTTGGAGACTAAAAGCTGTTCTCACAATTGTTAACAAACAAACACCCTGTAACACCAGTTGTCTTATTCACATACAGAAAGGGGGGAAAAAAAATCTGAAATAGAATGAGACGCATATGCCCTGCAGGCGAAATAAAATGAAGTGTGTTTGTTTGGTTCAGTAAGCATTTCTAAAAGGAAAAACGCAGCAAGTCGTGCGAAATGCAAAGAAAGGGCCCATATTTAAACCCAGCATTCCCCTTCTTCCTGTATGTGCTTCTCTTTTGTTTTTTTTCTCCCTCTAAACTCCAGTCCGGAAGGCGTTTCTGCACGTAGATTTATGCCTACACACAAATTCTGAGTATAAACAGAACCGATTGGAATGTTTCAAGCCTGTTAACCGTTTGAAACATGAAATTCAATTGCATTTTATTTAAATATTAATTTCCTCCCTAAATATAAAATCAAGGAGGAAGAAATGCATGGGTAAAAACAGACGGCGGTAAAAGGTAAAGTAACCCCATTACAGGCCTGGACAGGCCCTTAGGGTTCCAGGAGGTTGAGGCTCCAGATTTCTAGACAATCGCACACGAAGGTGGTAAGGTTGTCAGCCCTACGCACCGGCCGCTTTACCTCCCAAGGAAATAATCCTGTTACTCAATTTCTGTTAGAAGCTGAGTTGATACACGGATGGAGAAGGAGAGAAATTTGTACAGGTTTTTTGGTGTTGAAACTTGAAGGAAAGAGATGAATTAGAGACTTAGGCTTAGAAGATGATATTAATATAGATGTGAAATAAATAGGATTCGAGGACTTGGGCTGAATTTATATATCTCAGGATAGTCCAGTGGTTTTGTAGTTGAAATGTCCGGACGGAAGGACAGAGTTTTATGTTATTTGTACCGTACATTTATGTTATTTGTACCGTACATTTATGTTATTTGTACCGTACATTTATGTTATTTGTACCGTACATTTATGTTATTTGTACCGTACATTTATGTTATTTGTACCGTACATTTATGTTATTTGTACCGTACATTTATGTTATTTGTACCGTACATTTATGTTATTTGTACCGTACATTTATGTTTTTGTACCGTACATTTATGTTATTTGTACCGTACATTTATGTTATTTGTACCGTACATTTATGTTATTTGTACCGTACATTTATGTTATTTGTACCGTACATTTATGTTATTTGTACCGTACATTTATGTTATTTGTACCGTACATTTATGTTATTTGTACCGTACATTTATGTTATTTGTACCGTACATTTATGTTATTTGTACCGTACATTTATGTTATTTGTACCGTACGTTATGTTATTTGTACCGTACATTTATGTTATTTGTACCGTACATTTATGTTATTTGTACCGTACATTTATGTTATTTGTACCGTACATTTATGTTATTTGTACCGTACATTTATGTTATTTGTACCGTACATTTATGTTATTTGTACCGTACATTTATGTTATTTGTACCGTACATTTATGTTATTTGTACCGTACATTTATGTTATTTGTATTGTACATTTATGTTATTTGTACCGTAAATTTATGTTATTTGTACCGTACATTTATGTTATTTGTATTGTACATTTATGTTATTTGTATGTACATTTATATTATTTGTACCGTACATTTATGTTATTTGTACCGTACATTTATGTTATTTGTATTGTACATTTATGTTATTTGTACCGTAAATTTATGTTATTTGTACCGTACATTTATGTTATTTGTATGTACATTTATGTTATTTGTATTGTACATTTATATTATTTGTACCGTACATTTATGTTATTTGTACCGTACATTTTCCTGATTATATAAAATCGTGTTCCGACAAATGTACACTCTTTATTATCTGCTATTTAATACATTTATATTAAAAATAGTCCAACATGTTTCGAACTATGTTAGGGACTCAATTGTTTATTACACCAGCTATAGACGTAAGGTACTCATTAAAATATATAAGTTAGTAGATAAAATGTCGCGTTTAACTACTAACGTATATATTTTAATGAGTACCTTACGTCTATAGCTGGTGTAATAAACAATTGAGTCCTGAAGATGAACTAACATAGTTCGAAACATGTTGGACTATTTTTAATATAAACTGTATTAAATAACAGATAATAAAGAGTGTACATTTATCGGAAAGGCAGACATTTGCTCCCCTGTATATGGTGCCAAGGGCCCACGGTAAGGAAAGTAGGTATGCAGAATGAGAATGTGCGAATGGGAGAAGTTACTGCTGCCAAGTTGTCACAGTAGAGTTACAATTGTACGTACTTATTATAGCAACATGTAATACCACCAGCTCGTACACAATATTAAGTACAATGTAGAAAATCCGATCCCAGTGGCCGTGCGGTCTAAGGCGTGGGTCTGCGGCCGCTCGCTTACTAGGATTGTGGGTTTGAATCCCGCCGGGGACATGGATGTCTGTCTCTTGTGAGTGTTGTGTGTTGTCAGGTAGAGGTCTCTGCGACGGGCTGATCACTCGTCCAGAGGAGTCCTACCGAGTGTGGTGTGTCTAAAGTGTGTGATCGTGAAGCCTCGAAATGAGGAGGCCTAGGCCCCCAAAGGGCTGCCAAGCCATGGGGGGGGGGGGGAAATAAAAAATTAAAAAACTTTATAAAACTGCCGACGTGTTTCGGTGTATCATCACACCATCCTCAGGGCAGACATACAGAACACTTGAAAATACACAAGCCAAGTTGATTGACAGTTCCTTAAGAAACATGTTAAAACACCACGTTTCTTAAACAATTCTTAATAAACTAGAAATGTATATTTTTAAGTGTTCTACGTGTCTCCCCTGAGGATGGTGTTATGATACATCGAAACACGTGGGTAGTTTTTTTTTAAGTTTTTTTTTAAATTGTACTTCAGTATTGTGTGCGTCTTGGCGGTATTAGAGCAGTTTCTCTAAAAATTTTTCTATTCGTAATTCGAGTTTAATTTGGCGTTAAACACACATAACTATAGAACACAAACCGATGCTGTTGAAAGTGTAGCGCCTTGTCTACCAATACATTGAATGCGAAAAAAAGAAAATCACCCTAAGATTTCAAAACCGATAGGATATTTCCTCTGTGAGAAAAAATAAAAAGACTTCTTATTCTGAGCAAAGGCTTCAGTTTTGCTTCTCTTTGCCCTTATATAAAAAATGAGTGTGGGGTGAGTTTTGTAGCAGCAGGGAGCAGGGTTCAATCATTCAGTATGGCAGATAAGCTTTATCGGCGGGGCACCAACAAACCCCTCAAAAGAACCGGAACTTCATATTTGTTCAGAACTGTCGTTGATACAGTTTCAATCGATTCCTGTTCTGCACCTCTGTAACCCGAATTGTTTAGGGGTTGAGGTTCACCACTGTCGATTTTGAAGTACTTTGTGGTCACTCTTCTCTTGCTACAACCGTCCACAAAGTGCTGTTCTCCTGGTTAACGAATCCACCTCTCATGTTTCTGCACTTGACAGTTGTGTTGCCTCGTGGTCCAGTTTCGTATTCAATGAAACCGGATTAAATTCAACAGCGTTTTATACGGAAGTGGCGTGTCCTTTGGTGCTGTCTCGGTGGAATGTGGGCACTCCGTGTTACTACATTGTTGTTTATGTTTCAAAGCACATTAAAATGTGTCCGTATGGACTGGGGAATGTCGACAGCTTTATGCTCTGTGCTCCTCACCAAATATTATGCGGGTGATGAAATCAAGAAGAATGGGATGGGTAGTGTATGTGGCACGTATGGGAGAGAGGTGCATGCAGAGTTTTGGTGGGTAGACCTGAGGGAAAGAAACCACTTGGAAGACCTAGGCATAGATGAGAGGATAATATTAAAATTAATCTTTAATAAGCGTGATGGGAAACTATTGATTGGATTGACCTGGCTCAGGACAGGGGGAGGTGGCTGGCTCTTGTGAATGCGATAATAAACTTTTGGGTTCCAATGCAGATTGCTTGGCTCTTTAAGATGGCACTGATAGGTCGTACCGAAACGTCGGTAACAAGCTACCAATCTACGCTGCGCAAACTCCCAGAAGAGCGAAGATCTCATTTAAAACGCGGCGGAAGCCTGAAATCAGGCGTGTTTATATTTTGTAATTAATATAAATATAATATAATATATATTAATATAATATAATATAAATAATATATAAATAATAAAAGGCTTGGGTCTGCGGCCACTCGCTTACTGGGATTGCGGGTTCGAATCCCTCCGGGGACATGGATGTCTGTCTGTTGTGAGTGTTGTGTGTTGTCAGGTAGAGGTCTCTGCGACAGGCTGATCACTCGTCCAGAGGAGTCCTACCGAATGTGGTGTGTCTGAGTGTGATCGTGAAGCCTCTATAAAGAGGAGGCCTAGGCCCCCAAGGGTCTGTTGCGCCATGGGGAAAAGAAATGGTCTTGATTAAAGACATACTATCTAATTTAATTTGTGTAATAAATTTGAAGTCAGTAATCAAAGCTTTTAATGTTCGTCTTGTTCTTGGTAACCAGACCATGGCGGCAGTAAGACGGCAAAGAATGCCTTGAAACTGTAGATTTAAATACGGGAGCGCCAGGCTAAGAATTCCATAGTGTTGACAATTGTGCAATACTTGCAGAATTTTGTACCTTTTGGACATTTTCGATCGTGTATTTCTAAAGCAGGTGTGTGTACCGGGTTGCACCGAGCATGTAGTTATGTAAGAGGACGAGTACCTAAGCTAAGCATTGCAAACTAGACTTACATTTTCGCCTTAACCCGTACGAATGTTCTGCCTATTGAGATGCAGAAGGGAGCGAAAACTGGGAGTTGACAGTGGTGCATACGGGCGCGTTATCAGCGACCTCGAATACAGACTTTTTTTTAAAATTATTTATTGAAGATTACAATTTACATTATTTACAATATACAAGGAAAAAATTTACAAAAAATTGTTCCGATAAACCAATTTAACATAAAATGAGTACATGGACCAAAAGTTAAAATAGGAAAATAATAAATATATATTAGTGAAAAAGACTAAAAAAACACTATGACTGATGGTGAGCTGGTTTACAGTAGTATATGTTTACAGTAGTATATGTTTACAGTAGTATATGTTTACAGTAGTATATGTTTACAGTAGTATATGTTTACAGTAGTATATGTTTACAGTAGTATATGTTTACAGTAGTATATGTTTACAGTAGTATATGTTTACAGTAGTATATGTTTACAGTAGTATATGTTTACAGTAGTATATGTTTACAGTAGTATATGTTTACAGTAGTATATGTTTACAGTAGTATATGTTTACAGTAGATATGTTTACAGTAGTATATGTTTACAGTACATATGTTTACAGTAGTATATGTTTACAGTAGTATATGTTTACAGTAGTATATGTTTACAGTAGTATATGTTTACAGTAGTATATGTTTACAGTAGTATATGTTTACAGTAGCATATGTTTACAGTAGCATATGTTTACAGTAGATATTGGTTTTAGTAGTATAAATGTTTCACAGTAGTATATGTTCAATATTAATGTTTACAGTATATATGTTACGAGTAGTAATGTTATCATTGCAGTCTGTTTACAAGTAGTATGTTTACAGTACTAGTATGTTTACAAGTGAGTATGAGATGTTTACAGTAGTATATGTTTAACAGTATATGTTTCAGTTGCATCTGTTTACGAGTAGCCATTGATTCTACAGTGCATAGTTTACAGTAGTATATCATTTACAGTAGTCATAGACAGTCCGTACTCTATTTGTTGTACTTAGACAGTCCGTACTTTACAGTTGCATCTGTTTACACAGTCAGTAGTTTCAGTCTGCATACTGTTTACAGTAGTTATAATGTTTACACGTACGTAGACCTTTCACAGTAGTATATGTTTACAGTAGTATTGTTTACGTAGTATATAGTTTACAGTAGTATATGTTTATCAGTACCATATGTTTCACAGTCTAGCATATGTAGTAGCATATGTTTACAGTAGTATATGTTTACAGTAGTATATGTTTCGGTCTTTTATGTTTATATACAGACCCTGTTTCACAGATAACATGTTCAATCATCTTCCAAGTTGTCGACTATCCAAACCTGCCAGGAGAGTGTCATGCTTATTCATTCTGCAGTCTGTCTTACGACAGGTCCGTAGCCTCTTCATTCTGCAGTCTGTCTTACGACAGGTCCGTAGCCTCTTTATTCTGCAGTCTGTCTTACGACAGGTCCGTAGCCTCTTCATTCTGCAGTCTGTCTTACGACAGGTCCGTAGCCTCTTCATTCTGCAGTCTGTCTTACGACAGGTCCGTAGCCTCTTCATTCTGCAGTCTGTCTTACGACAGGTCCGTAGCCTCTTCATTCTGCAGTCTGTCTTACGACAGGTCCGTAGCCTCTTCATTCTGCAGTCTGTCTTACGACAGGTCCGTAGCCTCTTCATTCTGCAGTCTGTCTTACGACAGGTCCGTACCTCTTTATTCTGCAGTCTGTCTTACGACAGGTCCGTAGCCTCTTCATTCTGCAGTCTGTCTTACGACAGGTCCGTAGCCTCTTCATTCTGCAGTCTGTCTTACGACAGGTCCGTAGCCTCTTCATTCTGCAGTCCGTCTTACGACAGGTCTGTAGCCTCTTCATTCTGCAGTCTGTCTTACGACAGGTCCGTAGCCTCTTCATTCTGCAGTCTGTCTTACGACAGTCCGTAGCCTCTTCCAAATCGATTTCTCCACAGGGTGCGATCTAGTGCTTCCTCTTTCAATTTCCAGTTTCCTCTCTTTTCCTTAAGCCCATCCAGTAGCTGCTTACGTCTTCTTCCTCGTCGTCCCATCATTTTTATCCTTCCCTCTAACTTTCCTTCAATCACGTGTTTCAGAAGCAGTTCCTACGCAAGATGTGACCAATCCAGTTAGCCTTTCTTCTTTTTATTGTATGTACGATATTCCTCTCTCCTTGACTCTTGTAATACTTCTTCATTTCTCACACGATCGGTCCAACTGATCTTCTCATTCTTCTTCAGAACTCCATTTCAAAATATCATCCTAGTCCCTTGTAATAGGCCTTGACATTTCCACTCCTTTATATATAACAAAACGCAGCTATTCTCTGATCATGTGATGCTAAATAATACCATGTAGTTGATAGAGCCTCATTAAATTGAAGCTATAACCAACAGACCCACCTCTAGGCCACGAGCGAAGCCGAATACGTGCCAGGTTCCTCTTCAGTGAATCGATAGTACATAGCTGAGCGGTGGCAAGAGTAAACTGCTATGATTCCTTTTCATCTTTTCCGGTAATGTAATTTGTGATATATGGGAAGTAATAATGTAAATGTGACTGCAAAGTCTGCAATACACCGGTCACAAATGTTGCTTGTGAATGTCTAGAAGAGAAAGTGAAAGGAATTCCACGGCAAAATTTTCCTATTAACTCTGTGGTCTTCTGGGTAATTACACGGCGTCGTGTGGTAATTATTTACCGACGTTTCGGGACAACGTATCGGTCCCATCTTCACGGGTCAAGATTTCCAATCTTACAAGAGAATATTTACAAGAGAGATAGTTAAATACGCGTATTTAAACGGACTACAAACCGTTCCTAATCAACACAGGAAATCACAAGACTAAGTACATTTTTTTTACGTTCACTGACACTAAAATTGTCCGAGTCGCGAAGAAAAGTCACAATAAACTAGTTAAGAACAAAATGTCATTACAATAAAAGTTTATGAGAAAGATTCTCAAATTCAATGCGTACTTTTAATTTGCAACGCAGGAAATCTCGCGACAATACAAGGTGACACATATACACACTGTTCAATCTTGACACCGTGAAGATGACCGATACGGTAGAACCGAAAACGTCGTAAATAATTAACACACGACGCCGTTTAATTACCCAGAAGACCACAGATTTAATCAACATCGCGGCGGATGCCTGAAATCAACATTATTCTAGTCTGTAGATATTCTTTGTCTTTCAAGATGAACTCTGAACCCATTTTGTCCATGTTGTGATCTGATACTTTATCGGTTCTCGTCGTACGTAGAAAGTTTATTCTTTTTGACACGAAATATATTTTTTGTTCAGGAAATAACAAAGGAATAGTTGTATAATGGATCTATTATGAATAATACGATATCAACTACCTTTCAGTTGATAAAGTCTTACGACTTTGGGAAGCCTGTGTCGTTCATTGTTTGCGGCCACCTAATGCCACATAATTTGGTGACTCTCGTAGATATGCAAATATATTTTTTATCAGCCATATCAGTGATCTCTATCGCAAGGAAGGAAAACTCTGGAAAACTGTCTTATGAAAATTATTTGAGAATATTTATGAGTTTCTTACAGAAATTGAGAAGATATTTTGGAGATGGCATCAAGCCATTGTAGTTTCTGCCAAGCGGTGCTCAAAGTACAGGGTGTCCCTCCTACCGTGTCCCTGATTATGACAGTTTATCTGATAGAAAATCTGCATCTGGCCGGCACATCCCGTGACAGCTGCTGTGCTTAGAGTCACCATGAAAGATACATCCTGTATATAGCTATTACTTAAGTTGTTCTTTGTTAGAGGTCATTATTTGAAATGAAGCTACAAACAGTCAGCGATTTTAATTTATTGCCTGTAAGTCATAATATAATAACAAGTCCGGTAGACCGAACGGCGTTGCCATATTTTGCTACTGAAGGAATTCGCATTGAACTGATGAAACAGCGGGACAAAAACAAATTTGAAAAACTTGTTGATAAAAGTTATTAGACGTTAATATTATTTTGAAGGAATGTAAATGAAACGTTAGGGCTGCCAATTGGAAGTTATTGATAGCCAGATTTTCAGGACACGAAGAACGTTTAATTTTTCTAAACTGAATGTTTACTGCGGAGTCGGGATAGCTCAGTTGACACAGTGATGAAAGTGATGAACGGTCAAGGTAACGTGGTTAGTTTACTGACTGAAAAAAATTGTTTTCCACAAAGCGTCTTTATCGATTGCGACGTTCACCAAACCTCATACTCAGCGGTTACACGTTACTTTTTCTCCGGGGATAAATCGGCCGTAGCTTGAACAGACCAATTACCTTTATCTAGGGCTGAGTTTTATGATGTGTGAAGGTTATACTTTTAGTCAGCCGTTTGCCTTTACGGCTTGCACAAAATTCTACTTCAGTATTTTCTGTCAAATATTTTTGTCTAAAGTATGTAGCAAATGTTTTAAATTATGGTGCAAAATATTTGGCAAACAAAAGTGCGAATGTACTTGGCGATTTTATATACCCCACCCACACGTTGGGCGGGGCACGCGGTGGCGCAGTTGGTGAGGCACTGCGCTACAAATCGCAACTTCGCGGGTTCGATTCCCGATGGTGTCACTGGAATTTTTCATTGACATAATCGTTCGGTCGCACTATGGCCCTGGGGGTCGACTCAGTCTCTAACAGAAATGAGTACCAGGAATCTTTCCTGGGGGTAAAGGCGGCGGTGCGTAGGGCTGACAACCTTACCACCTTTCATGTGCCGATTGTCTAAAAACCTGGGAGCCTCGACCTCCTGGAGCCTAAGGGCCTTCCAGGTCTGTATGGGATTGCTTTACATTTTACCATACGTTGGGCAGTAGCAGGTGCAAAATTATTTCGAAATTACAGTGCATTAAAGCCGGGAAATAATTTTATGTGTAATTTCCAGTAAATAGTTTCCACATCAGAAACTTTTTTTTTGCAGTTGGATTTGTGTGTTTTATGAGACGTATTATTTTATTTGCCAGTCATTTTTCTGGACCGGTCATGTAAGAAAAGTGGGCAAGTTAGGTTCAGTCTTTATTTAAGTGGAAGTAATGTTTAAACTATGAAAAAGAATGAGATGAGTTGGGCATGTGGCAAGTATGGGAGATGGGAAAGATGCGTATAGGGTTTTGGTGGGGATACCTGAGGTAAATAGACCACATGGAAGACCTAGGCATAGATGGGAGGGTAATATTAAAATAGATCTTCAAGAAGTAGGATGGAAAGGCATGGAATGGACAGGGACAGGTGGCGGACTGTTGTGAATACGGCAATGAACCTTCTGGTTCCATAAAATGCAGGGAATTTTTTGACTAGCTGACGACCTGTTAGCTTCTCAAGAAGGACTCTGCTCCATGGAGTTAGTTAGTTAGTTAATGGAGGTGGATAATATTTGAACGGTTCGGAATGCAATTAAGTTTAGCAGACAAATTGAACATGTTAAGTGCAAGGCCTTCTGGGATGTTACATATTTAGTGTGGGACCCGATACAAGTTCAATCAAAATACTTTCGTTTGTTTTGAAGGCGAGACCTTCGGAACGACAGACACGACAACCAGATTTTTTTTGTCACCCCTGTAATAACGTTGAAACCAACACGCAGGTAGTCATGACACTGACTGAATGACTGACTAAGAAACCAATCAACCAATCAACCAACCAAACAAACAACAAACCAATCAATCAACTTCGTGGATCAGAGTCCTTCTGGAAAAAAACTAATGTTTCCTCAGCTACTTAAGAAAGTCCCCGTATTTTATGGAACCCGAAAGTTCATTACCGTGTTCACAACAGCCAAGTACTTCTCCGTATCTAGAGCAAAGTTAATCCAGTCCATGCCCCCCCCCCCCATCCTGTTTATTTGAGAAGACGTTTTTAATATTATCTTCCCATCTACTTTTTTGTTTTCCAAGTTGTTCTTTTCTAAATGTTTCACTGCTGTGTACGTGTAATACTGGATAATGCTAATTTTGTGATATTCTTACGATATACAAATGTTATGTGAGTGGATTTATGTTACTTTGATTGGCATGCGTTAGAAATGAATATGAAAGTTAGTGGAATGTAATGCAGTACTCAAAAGAACAAATAAAGAATAGGAGAGTTGCATTTACTCCAATTCCAGCAATTTCCTCAGTTTGTCATGTGAGGATAAGGCAGAGTTCTACTTCAGTGTGACAAAGTTGTACAATCACTTGGTTTTTTTACTGTAATAGAAACTGGTAACCTTTGCTGTTGGTGGGATGACTGTGGGGAAGCCTTTTCTTTTTTTTTGTAGAATGGCATGGAAAAAAAAATGCGGACTGATACACTTTGTGGTAATTTCCCATGAGGTGGTTCCGACAGACGGACATACACTTCTACAATACGAAAACATAAAACATAAGATACCTACAAAACTCGAGGTGTTGTGGAGCAGACCCTTCTCGTCTCTGATGTACAATCCATCGTATTTTTCTCTGATATCTTTTAACGCCCATTTGCACTGTTCTGTAAATGTCTGTGGCAATGACTCACTCATTGTCCTGCCCTTACACTGCACGTAATACGTCATGTGACGTAAGATAGGCCCGCAGGACTTTTCCGGATTGCGGCAAACTCCAAAAACGACTTTGTATCAAATTTAAGTCAGACGTCAGTGTATCGTCTAAGTCCGAATATAAGGGGAGTTTTTTTTTTCGGGAGCAGCCTTACAGTAAAGTCGGGGTCGCCTTATAAGCGAGGCCTTACGGTATTTCCCAGTAACGCGTCCGGAACACGTTGTTACCTCATCAGTAGTGACTAAAAAGGCAAGCTAGCTATAGCTGTTCTTTGATTTCAGGCTTCCGCCGTGATGTTGATGAAATCTGCGGTCTTCTGGGTTATTACACGGCGTCGTGTGGTAATTATTTACCGACGTTTCGGGACAACGTATCCTAATCGGAATCTTGACCCGTTAGGATGGGACCGATACGTTGTCCCGAAACGTCGGTAAATAATTACCACACGACGCCGTGTAATAACCCAGAAGACCGCAGATTTTATAGCTGTTCTTACTCACACAGTAGGTCAGTTACGTGTGTCATTTTTAGTTTTTATCCGCCGTTTTGAAACTTTGTGAGTTGCTTCTCTAAATACACCAATGGAAAAGAAGAAATCGCCTTGTATTCGGAGGCTCCTCCTATTCGGGTTTATACAGTACACCAAGATCTTGTTTAACGCCTTAGTTGTCCTCCTGAAAAAGTGGGCTTAAATCAAAAAGCGTAAATCAAAATCTATTCTCCCACAAAAAAAAAAAGAATTAAATAAATGATAGTGAAAGGGCGTAAAACAGGAAATGAGAGGGCGTAAATTAAAAAAGTGGTGTAAATTAGTAATGGACGTTAAAGCAAAAAGGGCGTAAAACAAGTCGGGCGTAAAACAAGACTTTGTGTATTTTCCGTGTGTCCTGCCAGCTGCCAAAACGTTAATAATAAGGTCAAACTATTGAACACGTGACTGTCACAGTCTGTTTATAACACAAACCGAACATTCGCCTTAATCATTTCCATACGTCACAGACATACTCTCTCTGAAGTCAGTCTTTCGTGCCCGGAACGTGTTTCAGTGTCGCTGATAGTGAAACTTTGCCAATTTAACATTCAGGCTTGTCACATTAAATACGAATGCCAACGAACGCCACTCTGAGCAACATCTAAGGTTTGTTCCTTTTTCTTCTGTCTGGGAACCGGGATAGGTTACTTCGTGAAGGGACTAGACAGCTGGCTGGATCAGCGAGGATTCGATGTTCGATTTGGGAGAGGGTCAAGAGGTTATTCCCTTCTCCAAAAAAGTCCATACAGATTCTGAAGCCCAATTAGCCGCCTATTTATTGGGCTTCCGTAGCCGAAATCTTTTGTAACTTGAGATTGTGCAGTACAGATATCTCTTATCTTCCATCCTAGTCCAACCTAGAGGTACTTCACTGTAGCTATATAGAAAAATGGAGTGTTTTAATCATAAAATGTACTGCATGGTATCTTGAACTTTATTTTCCCTGCTACTGTCCTTTGTGACGTAAACAGACGATTAATGAACCACTTAGTTTGGTTTCTTGGGAATCTCTAGTCTGCTATCTTATTGCATGCAACTTATAAATTAGTCAGTTATGTATGAAAGTTGTGCACCATTCTGACAGTGAATTATGGTCTTTTTTAAACTTTACCAGCAAGTTGTTTCTTTAAAGCGATGTAAAGAAAAACGTCAGAATATTGAAACAAAATCTTGTAGCGTATTACTTATAAGTGAGACTCCTACAATTCATAAAGTCGAATTTGGTGTTTAAAATTGTATTAACCTTTTTAAAGCCCAGCGATTACTGTTTGTACCAACAGTTTAACATTAAAAAATTTTAAATTTTCCTACACAATGAATTTATACGCTTTGTATATATCTCGTAACAAACAACTAATTTCGCCCTATAAAACACTGAATGAGTAGTTTTTTTTTATAAGCGAGATCGCAAGTGTTTACTGCGCGGTACGAACTGGATCTTTACATAAAACGGATTACATTTCGTTCTTGAAGGTTTTACAAGGTAGAGGTACAGCGATTGTTGACTGGATCAACACGCCATCCATATATGTGGAGCAAAAGTAGGATATAAGTCTGGGTGAGCCTCATAGAGGTCTGGGGTCAGTAGAGAAAGAGAGAGTATGCTTGCTTTTATAGAGTTATAAATTGTATTTGCGTATTTAATATCAGTTATATTTTTACCCGCATATGGAGTGTGTATAAAAGAGTCACAGTAATTTGTCTGTCTGTTGTGAGAGAGATGAGATTGTAGAGACGATGAAAGTGAAGAGCCATGTCTTCAGGGACGAGATGTTATGTAGCTTGGAATAAATGTACTGACATTTTAGAGGAATTTATTTACCCGTCATCCGAGTAGATGAATAAGCCCTCGTATGTCAGAAAGATTCTCTAAAACGTCAGTCACCAGTTTACACGGCGTCATATCCCGAAAGATACAAATAGTTTTAATATATGCATACCTTTTGTTTTGTAAGGTGTAAATTTGATACCTCGCCCTAAGGGATGGAAGTAAGCTCAATATTTGTAGATAGGGCGCTGAGGATGATATTTGGAGATGTGGTGCTAAGGATATTTGGAGATGTGGTGCTAAGGATATTTGGAAATATGGCGCTAAGGTTAATATTTGGAGATAGGGCGGTGAGGATAATATTTGGATATGGTGCGCTGAGGATAATATTTGGAGATAGGGTGCTGAGGATAATATTTGTAGATAGGGCGCTGAGGATAATATTTGGAGATATGGTGCTGAGGATAATATTTGTAGATAGAGTGCTGAGGATAATATTTGGAGATAGGGTGCTAAGGATAATATTAGGAGATAGGGTGCTAAGGATAAAATTTGGAAATAGGGCACTAAGGTCAATATTTGGAGATAGGGCGGTGAGGATAATATTTGGAGATAGGGTGCTGAGGATAATATTTGGAGATAGGGTGCTGAGGATAATATTTGGAGATAGGGTGCTAAGGATAATATTTGAAAATAGGGTGCTAAGGATATTACTTGGATATAGAGCCCCGAGGATAATATTTGGAGACAGGGCGATAATAATATTTGGAGCTGGGACGCTTAGAATAATGTTTGGAAATAGGGCGTTAAGGAGATAGGGCACTGAGGATTGTATTTGGAAATAGGGTGGTGAAGATTATATTTGGATATAGGGCGCTAAGGATAATATTCGGATCTAAGCAAGTCTGACTAACAGCAAGGCGCAGAAAATTAAGTGTTGGGCAGCTATATGTTACATTTTCATAAACTCTTATTACACTTAAGTATTTTGAGTTCTGTTGAAACTATTTGATTTGTAAAGAAATATGTTCTGAATGTTACTATTTTTGCTGTTATACTATATATGTTGGGGCACGCGGTGGCGCAGTTGTTTGAGGTGCAAGCCGGAAGGTCGCGGGTTCGATTCCCGATGGTGTAATTGGAATTTTTCATTGACATAATACTTTCGGTAGCACTATGGTCCTGGGGTCGACTCAGCCTCTAACATAAATGAGTACCAGGACTATTTCCTGAGGGGTAAAGCGGCCGTTGCGTAGGGCTGACAACCTTACCACCTTCATGTGCCGATTGTCTATAAATCTGGGAGCCTCAACCTCCTGGAACCCTAAGGGCCTGTCCAGGCCTGTAATGGGATTGCTTTACTTTTTTTTTTTACGATATATGTTGTTGGAGAGAAAGTAAGTACTATTCTTGTGGAGGAAGTTGTACTTTAAAACAAGCTGCTTAATTCGCGTGGTGGGTTAATGTGAAGTTGTCCTTGTGCACTCTACGTTCTGCCCACACAGTGTATTTATGTGTTTTGTGTGGATCTCAGAACAAACAGCGATTATTTCACTGTACAGCATTAACTGACTGGTTTGTATAACTGAGACGGAGTGTGTTTACTGCGCGGTACGGACTGTATTTATGTGTTTTGTGTGGATCTCAGAACAAACAGCGATTATTTCACTGTACAGCATTAACTGACTGGTTTGTATAACTGAGACGGAGTGTGTTTACTGCGCGGTACGGACTGTATTTATGTGTTTTGTGTGGATCTCAGAACAAACAGCGATTATTTCACTGTACAACATTAACTGACTGGTTTGTATAACTGAGACGGAGTGTGTTTACTGCGCGGTACGGACTGTATTTATGTGTTTTGTATGGATCTCAGAACAAACAGCGATTATTTCACTGTACAACATTAACTGACTGGTTTGTATAACTGAGACGGAGTGTGTTTACTGCGCGGTACGGACTGTATTTATGTGTTTTGTGTGGATCTCAGAACAAACAGCGATTATTTCGCTGTACAACATTAACTGATTGGTTTGTATAACTGAGACGGAGTGTGTTTACTGCGCGGTACGGACTGTATTTATGTGTTTTGTGTGGATCTCAGAACAAACAGCGATTATTTCGCTGTACAACATTAACTGATTGGTTTGTATAACTGAGACGGAGTGTGTTTACTGCGCGGTACGGACTGTATTTATGTGTTTTGTATGGATCTCAGAACAAACAGCGATTATTTCACTGTACAGCATTAACTGACTGGTTTGTATAACTGAGACGGAGTGTGTTTACTGCGCGGTACGGACTGTATTTATGTGTTTTGTATGGATCTCAGAACAAACAGCGATTATTTCACTGTACAGCATTAACTGACTGGTTTGTATAACTGAGACGGAGTGTGTTTACTGCGCGGTACGGACTGTATTTATGTGTTTTGTGTGGATCTCAGAACAAACAGCGATTATTTCGCTGTACAACATTAACTGATTGGTTTGTATAACTGAGACGGAGTGTGTTTACTGCGCGGTACGGACTGTATTTTTGTGTTTTGTATGGATCTCAGAACAAACAGCGATTATTTCACTGTACAACATTAACTGATTGGTTTGTATAACTGAGACGGAGTGTGTTTACTGCGCGGTACGGACTGTATTTATGTGTTTTGTATGGATCTCAGAACAAACAGCGATTATTTCACTGTACAGCATTAACTGACTGGTTTGTATAACTGAGACGGAGTGTGTTTACTGCGCGGTACGGACTGTATTTATGTGTTTTGTGTGGATCTCAGAACAAACAGCGATTATTTCACTGTACAGCATTAACTGACTGGTTTGTATAACTGAGACGGAGTGTGTTTACTGCGCGGTACGGACTGTATTTATGTGTTTTGTGTGGATCTCAGAACAAACAGCGATTATTTCACTGTACAACATTAACTGACTGGTTTGTATAACTGAGACGGAGTGTGTTTACTGCGCGGTACGGACTGTATTTATGTGTTTTGTGTGGATCTCAGAACAAACAGCGATTATTTCACTGTACAGCATTAACTGACTGGTTTGTATAACTGAGACGGATTGTGTTTACTGCGCGGTACGGACTGTATTTATGTGTTTTGTGTGGATCTCAGAACAAACAGCGATTATTTCACTGTACAACATTAACTGACTGGTTTGTATATCTGAGACGGAGTGTGTTTACTGCGCGGTACGGACTGAATTTCTACATACATTTCACGTTATTCTCAGTCTTTAAATTGTTAGTATATTTTCGTATGTAGCAAGTACAGGTGTTGTCATTGTTGCTGAATTTTCACCCAGTGTTGCTACTCCGCTTCCCTCTCTCACACTCTGGTTCACCCACCGAAAGCCATTACACTCTCCACATTACTGAATTACATTTGCACAGGCAGTCCTATTCATGTACACCCACCAACACCTGCAGCTAGTATGAACGGAAAGTTTAATTCGCTTTATTTCCCCTGTTTTCCCCATCCTGTTTTCCTGTTTCATTGTAATGGTTGCCAGCAACGTAGCAAGTAGTTGTAATGTCACATTGAACCTTTTCAGAAAGCTGGTTGTTTCTTATCGAGTAGAGAATACACACATGGCTCCGTCCAGTACAGTCTGTTTGTTCCTCACGTAAATATCATCTCGTCGGCCCCTTTCAGTTTCAGTCCATTCCTTACGGGTTTTATTGTAGATAAAGTTGTACAAAAAAGAGAGTTTCAGGTTTTTCATACTTCGGTTTTTCCGCGTCAGTATCATTCCACCAATGCTTCATTCATTCATTCATTCATTCATTCAATCGTTCATTTATCTCTCGCCGACAATATAATCTTAAAATTAAGAGAATTTTGAAATAACACACTTAAGAATAATTAAATATTTGTCTCTAGTGATCGAAGTCATATGCTGTAGGTCTAACTTAACCGACTGTCTTTTTAACGGCTCTGCGACTTACACATCTTCATATCCAATTAAAAAAAAATATGAGAATACTGATCTTAATAACGAATTTAATAACTTAAGCGCCATAAAATATACATTTAAAATTATTTAACTGCACACCTGTAATTTATAAATCATTGCTACGCTTATTAAATGCCAGTGATGATTTTTAGGTCTGTTTTGTGCTGTTACGCCATATTGGATTTGCTGTTTGTGGCAAACAGAGAAAGTATAGTGTTGATGTGACATCCGGTGGCGTAAAGTTCATATCGAATGTCATGAAAAGTCGCCAGTTGATTTAGTAGTTTAGATTTGAAAGAAAGGAAGCAAGCAAGAAAGAAAGAGACAAACAAACAAACAAACACACACTTAGACTTAAAAAAAACGCAGTGACTCTCTTATAGTATTTTCTATTCAGAGCTTCCTAGTACTGACTTTAGAACATAGACAGAACTGAGCAGTCATAAGCTTGGCGTTTTCCCTTTAAGAAAGGAACGTAAGCTCAAACGCTTATGTTTAATATTCAGGATGCAAAATGTATTTTTGTCGGTATTACGAACGAAACGAATTGAATTTTTATAAGCCTACGGTTGAGCACAGGAAGAACATAGCAGGCCCAAGCTCTGTAGACGTAATAATGATGATAATTATTTGATGACAGTGTTGATGATGATTTTTTTTTTCAATGGCTCGACAGCCCTTTTGGGGCCTAGGCCGCCTCATTTTTCGAGGCTTCACGATCACACTCAGACACACCACATTCGGTAGGACTCCTCTGGACGAGTGATCAGCCCGTCGCAGAGACCTCTACCTGACAACACACAACACTCACAACAGACAGACATCCATGCCCCCGGCGGGATTCGAACCCACAATCCTCAGTAAGCGAGCGGCCGCAGACCCACGTCTTAAACCGCGCGGCCACTGGGATCGGCGTTGATGATGATGATGGTAATGATTATGGCGACGACGACGATGACCGACCGTCGCTTTCGTATCGGGTCGCCGTCAGGATTGTATTTGTGAGGTTCCAGGTGCAAATTTCAGCCCAGAGATCAGCTGTGCTGACTCACGTTTTGTCGTAGTTCAAGCGTCTTTGGTCCACTTCCGCTTCAGTTCACATCCGGTCTGATTCATTATTCACTAATTGTTGACCTACGACCCGACGCTATGCAGTCGCCGACGCTGATGTCGTCGTTGGGCTAAACAGTAAATAAATATCCATGGCGCTACGAAATTCCATGCACTGAATTTGGAAATGGTTCATTTAATTGGAAGTGGAAAGTCGGGATTTGCAAGGTGACCTAGACGACTGAAACCTTCCGATATGGTTCCTGTTTTGCAGTACCGTAGTGAAGGGTTCCTGGTCAAAATGTCACTTGTCAGAATATCACTATTACTTCGTAATACATAATTTTATTTTTATTTTGGCCTTATTCGCCTTTTAAGACTAATATTGCCAAACAACGGCTAAGGAACACCTCACCATTGCCTTAGAAATTGTATAATAATATTTTACTAACAAATTTGTTACCAACAAACAACAAAATTGGGGGATTTCAGGCTACCGCCACGATGTAGATGAAATCTGCTCTATTCCGTGATATTACACAGCGTCGAGTGGTAATTCTTTACCGACGTTTCAGGATAATATATCGGTCCCATCTTCAAGGGTCAAGGGGTCCAAGAATCTTGGACCCCTTGACCCTTGAAGATAGAATCGATACGTAGTCCCGAAACGTCCTTACAGAACTACCACTCAACGCTGCGTAATATAATTGAAGAGAGCAGATCTCAACAAAATTTTGCTTAAATTTAACAGTCGCGTTTGCAAATGACGTGTCGAATTTGTTATTTTACCGGAATTATGAACACCAAAGCTGTAGGCATGTTATTGTTAGCTTCGTGTATGTGTATGTGTATGTGTATGTGTATGTGTATGTGTATGTGTATGTGTATGTGTATGTGTATGTGTATGTATGGTATGTGTATGTGTATGTGTATGTGTATAGTATGTGTATGTGTATGTGTAACCTATGAAACGGACGGGCCTATTGTATTTCTGTTTCAGCACCGTATAATTTTTTTTTCTTCACTCATCGGGGACAAATCATCACGCAATACAAATCACCACCTCTGTTTATATGTGGAATATGTGTAGTGCGTTATAGATATGAATGGCCAAGCGGTCCTTTGTTTGTGTGAACTGGTGGCCAAACATGAGCGTTAAACTTTGTGCGTGTGTCTCCCACCGCCCACTGATAATGTCCGGTGTTTGACCGGTCTCCAGCGCAAAGCATTCCGTTATAGCCAGGGATTTCATTGCACGTTTATCGAATTGGTTCCTGTAACGAGGACAATTGAACAGAACGCATGGGTAGTTCTATTGTTATGTGTGTTGGTGGCGTTTCTGTATCGTCTGACTACCTGTCTTACTGGCTGACTGCCTAAACATTTAAACAACTGCTAAGCTGGCATATTTCTACAAATGACTGCACGCTTTCTAATTTCTAGGTTAGACTATATTGAAGTCTTGGAAAGAAGTCCCGTGGATCGAAACCCTCCACACATCTCTTATAGTGCAGTGAATGGTTTTTGGCCGGTGGAGCTGGCTGACGGGCCTAATGGGTGTGGTGAAGTGGTGAGAGGTGGAAGTTCAGTGTGACAAGGTCACTGTACTTACGGAGACGGAGAGGACTAGACCAAACATGAAGCTGTCGCTGCATTAGTGACTCGCTCCTAGCCTGCCGTTTGAAAATTCCACTGGCCAAAAACCATGCACTGCACTATACGCTTCCTTCTTCAGCATACTTCCCTGTATTTGTCTGCAGTCATCCAGCAGTTCTGTTTACAGGAACGTTGGTAGTGATGATCAGGAGATTACGTTCACTAATGACAAGCGCTTTGTGCTTACTGACTTCTCCCTGGAGTGACCAGGAGAATGGAATCACAGGCAGAGGGTCGGAAAGGTCAAGTGTGATTATTCCCACCATCCATGGGACTTCTTTCTTGAACTCCCTATAACTAACTAACTAACTAACCGACCAACTGACTGACTAACTAACTAACTAACTAACTAACTAACTAAGCAACTGACTGATTAACTGCGAGGAGCACAGTCCTTCAGAAGCTGTTCTTTCCTCAGTCAAGAAATTTCACGCATTTTATGGAACCCGACGGTTCATTACCGCATTCACAACAGCCCTCCACGTGTCCCTATCATGGTTCATATCAATCCAGTCCAAACTTTCCCATCCCATATCTTAAAGATCCATTTTGTATTACCCTCTCATTTCCGCCTAGTTCTTCCTCAGTATATTCGCAGCTACTCTCCACATCTGGGGGCCGTCTTCACCAACTATTTTGATTGAATGACAGGCCAGGCACCTGAATATGAGGCTGTTTTCATGGCGAAGTAACAGAGCAATATGCAGTTACTAAATAACAGTTATACTTTCAGTGCTATTCAGTGTGTATTAATTAATGTGCAGTGTTAACAGCACAATTGCCTGTTACAAAGCCAATACAAAAACACAAATACAACACAAATACAAATGCACAAACATGAATCACTAGACAAACAACACAAAAATATAATAATAATAATAATGTTAATAGTAATATCAAATCAAATTTGTTTAAAGTCTGTGGAATGGCTATTTGAAGGTTAAAACTTGTCACTGTTTTTTTTAAAAACCCGGTGACTGTGGTGGCCATGATAATCTAACACGGAATTTTTGCTATTGAGGGGTGGCACTCAAATTACCTATACTGGAGGTCCTAGATTTATGCCTCGTTCCGGATACCAGTAAGAATTACTGAGATGTTTGAGGTTTTCCTCACTTCCTTTAAGAAACAATAGGAGCTATAGGTCACGTTGGACCAGTATGGCTTTATTCCATCTGATATTCACTTCATTATTTCAATAACTGATGTTACAGACCCTGAAATATTGAATAAATACAAATAATAATAATAATAATTATTATTATTATTTACTGCAATTGGGTTTTCACCCGGTGGCAGTAGTCCTTACACTAGTACACACAATACAAATGGACATATAAATATACATAAAAGTAACAATACAAAACAAAATACATACATTAAATATAAGTACACACATTAGAACACCATACACGCATTACAAAAACATCCACACCTTAACAAAAACATCCACACCTTAACAAAAACATCCACACCTTAACAAACATCCACTCCTTAACAAAAACATCCACACATTACAAAAACATCCACACTTTACAACAATATCCACTCCTTAACAAAAACATCCACACCTTACAAAAAAACACACACACACAAAAAAAAACACAAGCACATTACAAAAACAAAAACTGGTAATGTAACAACTTTCTTCTATGTTTAAACGCAGATCTGTTTTACATGTTGCTAAAATCGTGTTGCGTTTGTGTTTGCACAAACCCCATGCGCTGTGGGGAGGCTGAATGTGCGTTGGAAACCAATTTAAACGTGAGGAATCCTGCGCCTCTCTTCAGTTCCCCGGAGATTTGTACTGCTCGTACTCCAGCACGGGTTTATGTATTTGTTTGATCGTTTGTTTGTTTGTTGACGTGTCTGCAGGAAAAGCGTCACGTAATTGATTTGTAAGAAGTGACATTCAATGCCCCAACCCCCCTCACCTAAACAACTTACTTGGTCCCCTATTTTAAAATGTGAAAATGGCACATGTCGTTAAGGAAGTTTACGTATTATTGTGCAATTGTAAAAAATAAGGGTACCGTATTCTGGTATGTGACAACGTGTAGTCTGGTAGAAATTTGAAAATGTTTCGGACGAACCTCCTACCCGATACTTTATTCTGTAATCACCGTGCATCTTTTCACAGTCACTATTTACATACACCAACTGGATGCAACTTTATTTAAAAAACTGTATAATTTTTTAAAACATATTTAAAAACTTTTTAAAACCCGACATATGTTTCGGCTCTTATAGAGCCATCTTCAGGGGTTTATTGTCGTTAAAATTGCATATATTAAAACGTCTTTTTCATTGGTTCATTATTAAACCAAATCGACGCGTTGGTCCTTGAAAAAGACGTTTTAATATATGCAGTTTTAACGACAATAAACCCCTGAAGATGGCCCTATAAGAGCCGAAACATATGTCGGGTTTTAAAAAGTTTTTAAATACGTTTTAAAAAACTATACAGTTTTTTGAATAAAAATCCTACCCGATATTCAGAGCAGATATACCACCAATTCATTGTTTCTCAAATTCCATTTTTCTTTTCGGTTAAATAATATATCTTTCTGTAAACATGCAATTTATGCTAGTCCCTTGGAAGGGTAAGTTTTTACAGCAGAAAAGAGTGTTTTATATGTAAGCACCTGACATTTAAAATAGAGACAGTAGGTTGCTCCGAAACACTGGCATATTTATACTAGA
This sequence comes from Reticulitermes speratus, assembly GCA_021186555.1. NCBI lineage: Eukaryota > Metazoa > Arthropoda > Insecta > Blattodea > Rhinotermitidae > Reticulitermes > Reticulitermes speratus. Next base: position 51,212,223 of record JAJKFL010000005.1, read on the forward strand.
CTAAGAGTGCCAGATTCCAAAATACAATAGGCTAATGAAATCTACAGTCTTCTAGAATTTAGGCGGCGTCGTGTGGTAATTGTTTACCAACGTTTCGGGACAACATATCGGTCCCAAGAGTCTCTTGACCCGTGAGGATGGGACCGATACATTGTCCCAAAACGTCGGTAAACAATTACCACACCACGCCGCGTAACACCCCAGAAGACCGCAGATTTAATCAAAATCGCGGCGGAAGCCTAAAATCAATAGGCTAATGCCTATGGCCACTACCATGAGAATATAAAAATTAATTTACATTCACTAATTGGCAGATTTTGGAGTATATGGTGGCGCAGTTGGTTCAGGCACTGCTCTACAAGCCGAAAGGTTCGCGGTTTCGATTCCCGATTGGGTCACTGGGGCCATTCTAGCTGCACTATGTCCCTGGGTTCAACTCAGCCTCTAACAGGGATATCTGCTGGGGGTAAGGCGGCCTGCGCATAGGGCTGACAACCTTACCACCTTCATGTGCCGATTGTCTAGAAATTCTGGCAGCCTTAACCTCCTGGAGCCCTAAGGGCCTGTCCAGGTTTGTACAGGGATAACTTTAGCAATTTGCAAATTTTAGACTTAAATTACATTTGGGTATATCTTATACTTGCCGATCCCAGTGGCCGTGCGGTCTAAGGCGTGGGTCTGCGGCCGCTCGTTTGCTTGGATTGTGGGTTTGAATCCCACCTAGGGCATGGATGTCTGTCTCTTGTGGGTGTTATGTCGTATCAGGTAGAGGTCTCTGCGACGGGCTGATCACTCGTCCAGAGGAGTCCTACCTAGTGTGGTGTGTCTAAAGTGTGTGATCGTGAAACATCGACGAAACGAGGAGGTCCAGGCCCATATAGGGCTGTCGAGCCATAGGAAAAAAAAAATCTTATACTTAAAACTGTTTTGGCGTAATTGGAGATTAATAAAACACGTACAATTTCAAGTCACGAACGTCACTCATTTACTAATAATTAGCTTTACATATTTACACTGTTAAAATTTTAATTATGGCGACTTCACTTTTCAGCATATATGGCCATCTTCAGGCCCATTAATGGCACATACCTATAGATAAGTCATGTGATAAGTAGGCCTCCTCATTAATATCAGGCTGTAATTAGACATCCCACATCACGTTCAGTCTGTCTTAATACACCAAACAATAAATCGGTCAACACAACTGTCTTTTTATCATAAAACAATATCTGATTTACTTCGCTAGAAGTTTCAGCCTGAGGTCATTATCCAAACGAAAATTATACAGCACATAAAAGAAAGATAAAGGTTTCCCGTAACAAGTCATGAAGACTCACAGGGGGATGGAATGTTGTGCTTCCATCCTTACTTTGACATTCGGCACAATTAGGACGGCAGAGTTGTCAGCTCTACGCGCCGGCCGCACTTAACGCCTCAGGAAATTCATTGGTACTCATTTCTGTTAGAGGCTGAGTGTACTGAATACGGACAGAAGGAATAGGTGACTTGAAAATTTCCAAGGACCCTACACGGAATCGAACCCGGAACCTCCCGTCTTGTGGAGCATTGCTTCAACCAACTGCGCCGCACGCCCTATAAAAGGAAGGTATATCGATGTATTTCGATATTTGTTTTCAAGAACGAGATCTTTTCCTCACTGAAATCTTTCGTGTCGTAGGGCTATTGAAATGGAGTGTAAAGCTTTTGACACAGTGATATACACTAATTATTGACACAGTGATATACACTAATTATTGACACAGTGATATACACTAATTATTGACACAGTGATACACACTAATTATTGGTGTTTTATTTAATTTTCACCGTGCATTTTTACAATTCACAAGTTATACACCAACGAAATGCACTATTTTCACTTTATGGGGTTGAAGAATAAAGAATATAAAGTGAAAATAGTTCATTTCGTTGGTGTATAATTTGTGAATTGTGTATGGTTGCTTTATTTAAAAACACTTATTTAGATAATTGAGTGATGCATCGAATGATTGGAGGATATTGAATAATGAATTAGATATGACGTGAAAAGAAGCGGTAGTTGCATAATTTGAGACTATCTGGGAGATCGCTTGTAAAGACTGAGAAAAACCACGAATAAACACAGTCAGGAGAGTCGGTTTCCAGGTCTAAGTTCGAAATGGGTACGTCAACATAATAAGCTCAAAGTGCTGCGTGTTGAGCCAATTTGTTTAGTGGGAATATATCGTGACCATTGAGATATACTTTTATGGTTGCAAATGATTTTTATGGTAAAGTTCCTTCGTATAGGTGCGGTACGTATTTTTAAATAGGGCGTGTCTTTATAAATAGGGCGTGTCTTTAATTAATCCCAGTTATGTCATTGAACTTATTACATTGCCTCATTTAACATTTCATTGTAATGTAAGTCACCTCATTGCGTTCCTGTGTTGTGTTTGTGCATTTGTTGTGCAAATGCACAAAGTGCTTTTGTAATATTTGTGTCACGCCTTTACAGAAAAAAAACATTTTTTTATATTGTTCACACCGTGCATTGTCGATAATAAAATCACAACAATCAGTCCAACAAAACGCACTATATTGTTCACAGATAATTTATATTACAATATCACTTTGAACACTGCTACATGTTTCGATGCGATCATTATCCGGGATTCACTTTAGAGTAACACTTTACAAGACCGAACTATATGGATTGCTATTTTCAGTTTTGTAAATTATTACTTTTAATTGAATCCCTGGTGATGATCCCATAAGACATCGAAACATGTAGCAGTGATCAACCTGATATTTTAATACAAAATATCTGGAAACAATATAGTGCGTTTTGTTGGAATGAATATTGTGATTTTTTTTAAAAAATATGTTTTTGTAAAAGTGCCAACAAAATTGTGTTTGGGACCAGAATGTTGGTTGCGTCTGCTCCTGCACTGTTCGTGCTATAACTGTCTGCACACATACAGACAGATTTTTAGGGACCGTTGGCTTTGGCTGCGATTTGTTCTGCCGGGACTATAAAGATGTCTCTCGTATATATAAAATCTTGCTGACCAAATGATGTTAGAACCACCATTATAAGAACTACAGGGTGGGTGGGAAGTAAGTAGGCATTAAATAATCGCTATAGGTTTTGTAATATTAATGCAATCATAATGACAATAATGTGTACATATACGTCACGAAATAGGATGTGGCGCGTCGGTGGTGTGGGCAGTGGCCGAGAGAGGCAGCACGCGCAATGGCATCAAAGATGGCCGGCCGCTTGACTGTTCAGGAGCGAGCGCAGATTGCTGCACGCTATGAGGTGTGGAATTCAGTGGTTGCTGTGCAGAGATGGTGGCTTACGGTGAAGGGAAGAAATGCCACAATCCGTCCGGAGACAATCAAGAACTGTCATTCGAAGCTTATGACCACAGGTTCGGTTACGGACGCACAGAGAAGTGGCCATCCATCCACATCCCGATCTGAGGAGAACGTGGCGTTGGTGCGGGAAATGTTCACCCGCAGCCCGCATAAATCAACACGTCAGGCTGCTCGCGAAAGCGGACTGTCGAGGCACACGATACGTACGGTGTTAGAGAAAGACTTGAATTTTCTCCCGTGGAATGCCTACTTACTTCCCACCCACCCTGTATATAAGAACTTTCTGGCTAGCAAACACCCGTGAGCAGCGACCAGTGTTACAGAGCAGCGTGTCTACAAAGGCAGTATTGATATTAATGGGAACAAATGGCGGTCTTTTCCTTACAGAATCTGTTGAGGGATTTGTGGTTGCTGTTGTTCATCAAAGTGTATAGTGACGTAATAACTTGTTTACAAAGTGTTAAAGAAATTTTGCGGTGTTTATCACAGCTAACTGCCACGACTTGCTTTATGATATGACTTAGGGCATTGCTAAGGGCATGTACTGCCGATCCCAGTGTCCGCGCGGTCTAAGGCATGGGTTTACGGCCGCTCGTTTGCTGGGATTGTGGGTTCCAATCCCACCGGTGGCATGGATGTCTGTCTCTTGTGAGTGTTGTGTGATGTCAGGTAGAGGTCTCTGCGACGGGCTGGTCACTCGTCCAGAGGAGTCCTACCGAGTGTGGTGTGTCTAAGTGAGTGTGATCGTGAAGCGTCGAAAAATGAGGCGGCCTAGGCCCCCAAGGGGCTGTTGAGCCATAAAAAAAAGGGCATGTACTGTACTGGGATTCATAAAGGAAAATCTTCGTGGCCACAGAGTCGCTGTGTCTGTATTTATTGACGAAAAATTTGTCATGGTTAAATTTATGAAGGAGAGAGTTTGTGTGCCAACAGTAATGAAAAAATTGATTTCGTTGGGGAGATTTATGTAAGAAAAATATTTCGTGCGAGAGTAATAGAAAAAAATAAGTTTGTTATGTGGTCACGTTTCAAGGACAAATAATTTGTCATGGGCAGATTAATAAAGAAACAGGGCATGATGTGGCTGCTGGGACGAAAATCTCGTTATGGAATGATTTATAACAAAAACTTCATCGCTGTGTTCATCAGAAAAATCCATCGATGATTTCATAAACCAATTCAAGCACCAAAATTTTTTTTCTTTGCATTCGAGTGCCAAAAGATTTTGTTGCTACATTAATGGAACAAAACATTCTGTCTCTAAATACCTGATATAAAAATGTCGTTATATCTATTGCTAATGTCGTGAACGAAATATCCCGTCACAAAATTCATGAATGAAAAAATTCTGTCGCTACTTTCATGAATTAAATAACTTAAATACTTATTTTCATGAACCAAAATTCCCGTCGCTGCATGTGTTTACAAGACACTGCTTCCCAAATTTTTCCTTCATTACCCAAAACCGCTTATCAGAAAGTCCTTTTTACCCAATGTAGGTAAAACACTAACTGCACAGAAAACATATTTGACAATTGAAGAGAGATCGGTAAAAAATAGGAAGCAAACATTATGTTTGATGCAATGTCTTTATTTTAAACATCTCTAAACATTTTAGCAGCCACAAACATTATGTTTGATGTAATGTCTTTATTTTAAACATCTCTAAACATTTAGCAGCCACAAACATTATGTTTGATGCAATGTCTTTATTTTAAACATCTCTAAACATTTAGCAGCCACAAACATTATGTTTGATGCAATGTCTTTATTTTAAACATCTCTAAATATTTAGCAGCCACAAACATTATGTTTGATGCAATGTCTTTATTTTAAACATCTCTAAACATTTAGCATCCACAAACATTATGTTTGATGCAATGTCTTTATTTTAAACATCTCTAAATATTTAGCAGCCACAAACATTATGTTTGATGCAATGTCTTTATTTTAAACATCTCTAAACATTTAGCAGCCACAAACATTATGTTTGATGCAATGTCTTTATTTTAAACATCTCTAAACATTTTAGCAGCCACAAACATTATGTTTGATGCAACGTCTTTATTTTAAACATCTCTAAACATTTAGCAGCCACAAACATTATGTTTGATGCAATGTCTTTATTTTAAACATCTCTAAACATTTTAGCAGCCACAAACATTATGTTTGATGCAATGTCTTTATTTTAAACATCTCTAAACATTTAGCAGCCTCAAACATTATGTTTGATGTAATGTCTTTATTTTAAACATCTCTAAACATTTAGCAGCCACAAACATTATGTTTGATGCAACGTCTTTATTTTAAACATCTCTAAACATTTTAGCAGCCACAAACATTATGTTTGATGCAGTGTCTTTATTTTAAACATCTCTAAACATTTTAGCAGCCACAAACAATTCGGTAACTATTCACCATGCACATTTCATCACCCAGGTCCCAGCTAGTCAGTATAATGCCACTGTTAGACTGTTTTAGAGTATCGGTGTACACTGACTGGTCACTGTCTTCAGAGTACTTCTTCTTCTACACTTTTACGGTAAATTTTAATGTGTATTCCGATACAATATTAAGTGTGTTCCGAGGTGTGTCGTTACCCAAAGAAAAACCACTTTTACCCAATTTTGGGTAATTTATCCAGGTTTGGGAAACACTGTTACAAGATGTTTGTCGTGATCACATTCATGAAGAAGATATTTCGTGTGGCTGCATCCTCGAATAAAGAATTAATTGCCGCTGCCAAATTCGAGAGCAAATAACATTGTCGTGTCTCTTTTATTAACAATGCCTCCACGATCTCCAAATTGTACATTCCTTTCTTGGACTTTCATGCTAAGAACGCATAAAAACTTAAGCTCATAATTCACATCTGTCCTTAATGTTTTCATTGTTGCAATTTATTTGCAGTGTTTTGTTAGCTGTAGTACACCGCTACGTTGAGTACGACAGTGAGTCGTTTGTTTCTCGAATAAAACAAAAATATACACGTAGTTTCCAGAAGAATCGCATTAAAATGCACATCACTTTCCATTGTTTTGCCCGGACGATCGCAAAACAGCACAAATTCACAATCAGTGTTTATCCAACTATACAGCCAGAACTAACAACTTTGTCTACCATTTTGCGACCGGGAATTTATTTTTTGGTTTCGGATCAGACCGTTACTCCTGTGTTTTTACCAGCTCTTTCAACCGTATATTTAAGAGTACAAATGTTTATACGAGAATGCAGATGGCGCATAATCCAAGTGGATGTTTGTTCTTTCGCATAGAATAATCATCGTGTGACTAAAGGGCTACATTTCGATACCCGGCTAGTTCTTCCTGAACTTGTTATATAGACAGTGCTGTGATGTGATGGATTCTTTATAGTTATAATTTCGCTTTGTGTCTGATTTGAAATTTTCTTCTCTCGTGTACTCATAGTACCAGTGTTTTGTGCTACATAAAATTAATATTTTATGTATAATACTCTAAGCATTAGTTCTTTACAACACAGTGGTTTATACCTTTACCATCTGCTTCGAATCTCGTATTATCCTACAGTGTACTCACGTCTATACATTTCGTTTGAATTTCAGAATAAGACTTCTTTATCACTGCGCAGGCTAGTGAGGCGGTAACACGTTAGACATGTATTCAGGTGGTGCCTAGTTCGTATCTCAAGCGGGACACCGGCTCTACTGGTTTTCTGAGTCCCTGAAGTCAAATGCCAATATATTTTTTTGTCGCTTTTGCAAAATTACGAAGAGCGACTATTAGCTTCGTCATGTCTGTCTGTTTGTCCTTGTGTCCGCATGGAACAACTCCTCTACCACTGGACGGAATTTCATGAAATTCAATATTTGAGGGGTTTTGAAAATGTGTCGAAAAAATTCAAGTTTCTTTAAAATATAAGGGTACTTTAATTGAAGACGTAAGTACATTTATGATAATATCTCGCTTAATTCTTCTTAGAATAAGATATGTTTCTGGCAAAAGTTGTAGAGAGAATCAAAACACACACTTCATGTTCAGTAACTTTTTTTCTCCGAAAATCGCGTCGCTTATGAGATAATGTGAGAAAATATGGTAGAGCCGGACAGGCTTGCAGATGACAATACGCATTCGCTTCGCATGCCTAACAACAAAGGCAAGAATACAGACACACACGCAGAATATGTAAAAATTATTGCTTTTCCACGATAGCTGTGGTTACGCGAACGCGCCACATTGTTACGTTGTACGTACATCACCTCTCTTTTTAATTATGCCAGGACCGCTTGCCTTATAGGACTATCCTGCCATTTAACTGTATGTAGTCTGTGATGATGATGATGATGACAGTGTCGCGAAATGAAACAGAGAAACTTCAATGCAGTGAACACTAAAACAGACATATAAACAAATTTTGTCATTCGGACAATTTCTTAGATATGGCGCATTTTTGGCCTGATTTTCTTGTTGCTTCGAATTTCCTTTGTCATATCCGTACTATTTTTTGACGTAAAACGTCTTACATTTCGGTACACATAAGTGGGTCACCTCGGCGCTCGCGGTGTCAGACTTTCGCGTTACCTACGTTTCTTCACAGTGCTCCGCGCCTACTTCGACTACAGCAGTGAACGATATATAGTTTGAAAGGTAAGGAATATGCCTACACGCTAAAAAAAATCATCGAAAAATCTTGAAATATGCCAAAATGGCGGCCATGTCAAGATCACCTACGATTTTCACACTCTCACCATCTAACGTCTTACATTTCGGTACACATAGGTGGGTCACCTCGGCGCTGTTTTTTACAGGTTCACGATGCCGAGACTAACTAACGCACAGAAGCAAGAAAACTACCGAAAACGGAAGAAGGAGGCAGAGGAGGGTTCACAGAGGCCGAAAAAAAAAATTCGAAAAACCGCAGCGGCGTGACGTTTTACGTACAATTTGCGGTTCAGTCGTAGCTTGAAACACCGAATTTTTTTACCCAAGCTGTACTACCCTTAAGATGGAACGAAGGCATTTATCCGAAGTTGTGTAGCGAATCTACATCGTGTCACGTGGCTAAAGACCGTAAATTTTAACGGGTAAAAGAATAAATGGGATTATGTTAGGTTCGTGTTATGTAATAATTATTATATGGGAAATGAGGAGTTGTAAGAAGGAAGAAGTGAAATTGGATGCAGAATTATGACAGAGTTCTTAGAGAAATGTTTGTAGAATAAGTGGCAAATGTAAATTGGGCCCAAGTGATGTTAAAGTTGAATAAAAAGCACGCGAATAAAGATTAAATGATGAAAGGAAGTTGTAGTGGAGGGGGGGGGGGTTGCAGATAAAAGGGGCGATTAAATCAACCAATAAATTACAAATTAACTTTGAAATTAGTAATGAAAGAATAAAACCCCCACCAACTGCAAATGGCTGAATAAGCTACTTAATGAAGAAGTTATGGGGCATGAAAAGGAGCACTGTAAAAAGGGTGGTAGGGGTTGAGGGATGAAGAGGGAGCGAGAGAGATGGGTCAAGGAAATACAGCAGCTGAAGATCGAGCGAAGTATCCGACCATGAAAATGGTTTCTGTTTAGCTGCTCTAGTTGAGAATAAGTTTATACCTTCTGGAAGAAGATTCGTCTGTTTCAAAGCTGCAACGAACTTTTTAAATACTTCTTTCCAAAGAAAGAAGAACATACCTGAAGACCTTTTAAAGATTAACGAGTGTTTTTAAAGTATAAAGAGCAAGAAATGGAGACATTTTTCTATAGCGTGGCTTTCAACAAAGGCAATGTTTCACGATGTCAGTACGCCCCTTTACGGGCCTAAATCAAAATAAGTCGTAAATTATGAGCTTTACATTGCCGAAATCATCAGTGTACTTGGCTTTGGGTTCGAATCTAGCCGAAAGCACTGAGGATTTTTACACATTAACCCCCTTACATTCCCTTAAAAATGATCCCTCTATTTATGGGTAAAACACCTCAGTTTTTGTATGGATCTTTTCTTAATATAGTGCAAAGTCTCAGAACAGGGGTGCACAAATCCCAGGCGCCATGTCGTCCCGGGTGGCTGAATTTTGTACTGTTGCATCTAATGTTTGCTTTCCTCAGTACGGGACTTGCTTTATGTCACTTTTCTGGCGCCTAAAATTTGGTGTTTTCTCCTAGATTTTTGGAAATATTTGCGTTAGAAGCATTCATATCCGAGCGGAACGCACATTAAAATTACCGTTTCAGTCTGTAAGTCTGTCTGTCTCTCTGTACATGTATAAATACAGGAGAAGGGCTGGAGTGATTATAATGAAATTGAGTATTTGTGATTGGTACGAAAGTTTTAATTTTTGTTTTAGATAGGGAAGCTTGAAATACTTCTTTATACATTAAGAATTTTATGCATTTCAACGGGAATCTCTTTGACAACGTCGTAATGTTTGCAATTTTCTGAACAAAAACTACATTAATACGTGTTGGAAAGCAGCAGATATACCGTAATAGTTACACTGTGTTTTTTTTCATTGGTTCGACAGCCCCTTGGGGGCCTAGGCCGCCTCATTTTTCGAGGCTTCACGATCATACAATTTTTAGACACACCACACTCGGTAGGACTCCTCTTGACGAGTGATCAGCCCGTCTCAGAGACCTCTACCTGACAAATTACAAGCCTAAAATTTGTGTATAGTAATATTAATAACAATACTTATACTAATACTACTAATAATAATAGTAATAATATTTGATTATACCGGTAATAATTGGGGCCACCGGAATAGTAACAAAAGTTTTAAAGAAAAATTTGGAAGCCATACCAAGAAAAAAGTTCAATAGATTCACTACAAAAGACAGCTGTACTTGGAACATAAGACATAATACGGAAAGTACTGCAGTCTGAAACTTGAAGCCTGAGCAGTGCAGATCACTGTTGTTACAAGAGATGTACCAGGGAGAAAAGGCCTGTGACAAATAATAATTCAATTCAATTCAATTCAATTCAATCAATGGGTATTTATTAACGTGCAGACTTAACAGCACAAGTGCCAATTACAAAGCCAGCACAAAAGCACTAATAAAACACAAAACAGTACAAATACACAAGACAAAACACTAAAGAAACAAAATAAATATGTAATAAAACAATGTAAATAAGTACTGGGGCAGAAATCCAATACCCTGACAGAACATAGATGACTTGATTTATTACTAATTCAATTCAATTCAATGGGTATTTATTAACGTGCAGACTTAACAGCAACAAGTGCCAATAAAAAGCCAGCACTAAAGCACAACACAAAACAGTACAAATACACAAGACAAACACTAATGTAACAAAACAAATATGAAGTAAAACCACGTAAAAGAAGTACTGGATCCAATACCCTGACCGAACATAGCTGACTTGTTATAAAAATATCGCATGGACCGAATTACTAATAATAATAATAATAATAATAACAATAATAATAGTGGCTGCTATCGCCGCTCACCTTTTCACTTAAAGGCGATAAAACATTCACTTCTAAGTTGTACTTTTTTGTTTCTATTACGAAATGCTGTACAAAACCCATAAACGCAGTTATTGTTGTCACAAACTTTTAGAAATAGACTCTTTGAAGGAGCTTAGCAGGCGTGTTCATCGATGGGCTAGTGACAGTAATTGTCACAAGACTGATGGTTTTTATTACGAGACCGACTGTGGGGGAAATACACGCGGGGAGGGGAAGTGGGTTAAAAAAAAAGATTCATGCTAGAACTCTAGGAATCTGCGGTCAAAGGAATTGTATATTTCACGTATGAAAAATGAAGTTTTGATGGCTTATAGAGGCGCAAGGTGCCGGATGTGATATGAATATGATTAATGGCTTGGGATCTGTCTTGTGTGCATCGCTCTGAAGTACACGCTGCACCATTCAATTAGCAGTTTAATCGAACTGGATGGTAAAGTGGAATTTTCTGCACTTGCATTAGAGAAGTACCTTATGCGAATGTCCAGAAAGTAACCGAACGAATGTAGGCTTACAATTAGGAGTAAAGTACTTAATATGAAGGCCATTCAGGGGCGTAGGGGCGTAGCAGGAGGAGCGAATTTTGTGGCCTCCTCCGACAGCAGAGTCAAAGGTGGAAAAAGAATTGGCAACAAAATGAATACTTTAAATGAAAATAAATTTGATTTTCTGCGCTTAAAAAGTTTTTAAAATATTGACAAAAATAACATTAGATTAAATAAATAATTATGATTTTTTTTAAGTTCATAATTTCTCTTAGGGGAGGTCATTTTTATTACATGCCCCGGGGGCCAAACAACCTAGTTGCGCCACTGAGGCTATTTTTTTTTTTTTTGAAAGGGGGGTCTCATTTTTTAGATAAGTACCGTCGTTTGCGAGAAACGTAGGCTGCTAACCCGAAGTTCAATGTTGAAGGAAGTTTGGTCTGGGCAATGCGGGACGAGTTAGGACAGAGGAATATTTTGCTTTGTAACATGCACTGACCTGCTTCCACTCTGAAGATGGAGGCGGTACGTTACTGTGAAGTGCTTGTCCGTATCCACCAAACTACATGACGTCGCTTCTCAGAAGACTTTGAGAATCTCAAATTTTAAACTAGTGTGCAGGTAAAAATTTCAGTTGCTTATTTAATTTTGATTTAGAATAATTAAACCTTGTTACTCAGCGATCCTGTTTTATTTTCAAGACAAGACACTCAATGTATGTATAACGTAATATTGAGGTGCTTTCTCATAACCATTGTTGCTGTAGAAAAGCAATAGGTATTACATATTGTGAGTGTGTGTCTGTAGCCTTAGTTATCCAGCCTGCAAAGCGCATGCGCCGTGTTTATATGTCATCTGTGGTCTGTATGGCTGTACCATATTTTTCCACATTATCTTATAAACGGCACGGTTTTAGGGAAAAAGTTATTGAACATAAAATGTGTGTTTTGACTTTCTCTACACCTTTTGTCTGAAACATTTCTCATTCTAAGAAGAATTCAGCGAGATATTATTATAAATATACATAGGTGTTCATGTAAAGTACCCGTTATTCTTGTCAGATTTTAATGAAACTTGGCTCTCCTCGACTGATTTTCGAAAAATACTCAAATATCAAATTTCGTGAAAATTCGTCCAGTGGGAGTGGAGTTGTTCCATGCGGACAGATGGACAGACATGACGCAGCTAATAGTCGCTTTTCGCCAGTTTGTGAATGCGCCTAACAACCGATGACTTTGGTTCAGATGGTAAATCTTCCGACACGTGTTCCCGTTAACTGCATGATAAGAAAGTCGGTTGGTGGGACAGCGAATATCCTGTCCACGAGTTTCCATGATTTTCTTCAGTCATTTCAGGTAAATACCGGTATAATAAGTTAATGCCTTGGCCATTTCTATCCACATTTTTTCCAATGCAATATCCTCTAATCATTTCGACGCTATAGGCCTGTGATAGGAGCTAATGCCAACATGGCTAAATAAACTACAAATAAAACACAGATTTTCAATTAAGCATTAGCTGTAGCGTAATCGGGAGAACGCTTAAATAAACCTATCAACTAATTTTGTATAGAGGAGTACTTGTTACACAAAGTGTCATAAATATACACTTTACTTGATGAAAAACCACGTCGATCACCATGTTTTATATGCTGAATTAAAGCCAGTAAATTCATTACTTTTTTAAACCCATTTATCAATTAACTAGTGTCCTATCTTGATTACAGGCTGCAGTAAAGAGGCGAAAAAAAAGAAGAAATAATTGCTTTTATATTACCTCGGATAGGTGATAAATTACGCTAATATTCTTGTTAAAAACATACTGAGAAATTAACGACCAATATGGATGCAACTTTATTTAAAAAAACTGTATAGTTTTTTTAAAACATATTTTAAAACCTTTTAAAACCCGACATATGTTTCGGCTCTTATAGAGCCATTTTCAGGGGTTTATTATCGTTAAAACTGCATATATTAAAACGTCTTTTTCATTCTTTCACTTTCAGGCAAGGCTTTTTTCACCAATGAAAAAGACGTTTTAATATATGCAGTTTTAACGACAATAAACCCCTGAAGATGGCTCTATAAGAGCCGAAACATATGTCGGGTTTTATAAAGTTTTAAAATATGTTTTAAAAAACTATACAATTTTTAAAATAAAGTTGCATCCAGTTGGTGTATGTAAATAGTGACTGTGAAAAGATGCACGGTGATTACAGAATAAAGTGATGCACGGTGATTACAGAATAAAGTGATGCACGGTGATTACAGAATAAAGTGATGCACGGTGATTACAGAATAAAGTGATGCACGGTGATTACAGAATAAAGTGATGCACGGTGATTACAGAATAAAGTGATGCACGGTGATTACAGAATAAAGTGATGCACGGTGATTACAGAATAAAGTGATGCACGGTGATTACAGAATAAAGTGATTGCACGTGATTACAGAATAAAGTGATGCACGGTGATTACAAATAAAGTGATGCACGGTGATTACAGAATAAAGTGATGCACGGTGATTACAGAATAAAGTGATGCACGGTGATTACAGATAAAGTGATGCACGGTGATTACAGAATAAAGTGATGCACGGTGATTACAGAATAAAGTGATGCACGGTGATTACAGAATAAAGTGATGCACGGTGATTACATAATAAAGTGATGCACGGTGATTACAGAATAAAGTGATGCACGGTGATTACAGAATAAAGTGATGCACGGTGATTACAGAATAAAGTGATGCACGGTGATTACAGAATAAAGTGATGCACGGTGATTACAGAATAAAGTGATGCACGGTGATTACAGAATAAAGTATAACGACTAATATTCGAAATAGTTACCCATAAAGTCGCAGTATTAATCAAAGCACATGTATTAAATGGTTTAATAGGCCTGTTATAAGCCGGTATCTTACCTCGGAGGCCCGGGTTCAAGTACACATGTGATTCGTTTTTAACAAATTGACACTGGGACAGGTTTTACTTGTAGGATATCTTTGGTTTATTGATCACCCCAATTACCTACTATTTTATGTCAACAGTAGGTTTTTGTTCCATATAAGTTGCTGCATGTTTCGGTACAAGTTTTTTTTTTTTTTTTTTTTTACCACAAGATGGCATGTGAAGGCATTACGTTACTCCGAAACGTCGGGCACTACTACGAAACAGCGTCACATATCGGAAGACTTGAATATTTATACGCTGACATACTTATGTCTTAATTTTAGGCATTTCCGTGTTAATTTTGTGGGCAATTTTTATTTTATGTGATGTTAGGGCGTAAATTTTGTCTTAAATTTATGTTGTGGTAGAGTGACAGCATGTAATTTATCACGTGAAATAGAAAGATTTAAGGGCTGAAAATGAGATTTCTACAGTATTATGAACATATTATTGTGCGCCCCTATGACATTGTGTGTTTGTTTATGGATTCAGAAGCAAAAATTAAACTTTCACTTTTTCAGAATAGGCACAGTAAGGTCAAACCATGGGTCTTATGTTTTGTAAACGCATGTCTCACGGAATCTTCTCCGATTTTTCTTTGATCATCCCACAATTCGTGACATTTCCTATATTTCTGCTAGGAAATTCTTCTTATTTTCGCACTGAATTTAAAAGTTGTTTTCAAAAACTATTTCGAAACAAATATAATCTTTCTTCTTTTAGCGTCTTTGTTCTGGCTTGAGGGTTGGAGAAAGATGAAAAGAATTGAAAGTAAACAGAAAGAAGTTAAATAAGCAGACGGAACGTCGAAATAAAGGAAATGTTTTCAAAAGAATGCTGCAAATCTTATACTGCCATTGTTAGAATCACAAGTCAAAAGATGCGATCGGATTCCGGTACCTACCTTCTTTGTGTTGATCATTGTTGGTTCTAAATTTTTGTCTTCCCTCACTTGATGTCACTAGCTAACCTTAAAAGGGTGCATTCCTTTCCTGTCCTTCAATCAGTCACCGGTCCCTCCCAAGCTTCGGGTATATTTTCTTTGTCAAAGTGATGAACTGTCGCGCTCGGTGGACTAGTGGTTAGCGTGCTCGCCACTGGACCCAAGGTTCGCGGGTTCGATCCCGGCCGAGCTCGATGGATTTTTAGTTTTTTAAATTTTTAAGGGTGATAAAAATCCGTAGGGGAAGTAAAGCCGTCGGTCCCATGTCGTAGATTTACGGCATGTAAAAGAACCTTACGGGCATGAATTGAGATGTTTCTTAAGCAAAATTCAGCGGCCATTTCTCACCCAAGTCTCCTGACTGACTGCTAGATAGCTCTAGCAGTCACATCAGGATTGAGTAGAACTTGTGCAGGCAGTGGGCTGGTCACTCACTACACCTATGCACACGACCAAGTATCCTCCGAAAGGAGGCCCTATGCTCGGCAAGGAGCGAAAGGAATAATAGATAGATAGATAGTAATGAACTAAATTGAAGTCTTATGTTGTATGTACTATTGAAGCTGGATAGATGGGTAGAACCGGTGTTAATGAGAAACAGAGACGTGACCTTCACTGTTTGCCTTCTGTTCAAGCACTCTGAAAAGGCTGCGTAATGAGGGAAGTATGCTACGTGATTAGGCGAGTTGGAAAAATTGCGAAAAGGGAATATTATCTTTGCCATGTCTGTCTGTCCGTCCGCATGGAACAACTCGGCTCCCACTGGAGGGATTTTCGAAAATTTGTCGAGAAAATTTAAGTTTCATTAAAATCTGACAAGAATAACATGCACTTTACATGAATTATTTTCAGAATGAGAGTCGGTTCAGACGAAAGATGTAGAGAAAATCAAAGCAAACATTTTACTTTCAATAACATTTTCCGAAAATCGTGCCGTTTATGAGATAATGTGGAAAAATTCTGTAGAGCCGGACAGGCCACAGATGACAATAAACTGCGGGGCAGGCGCTTTGCATGCTGGATAACTGAAGCTAAACACACACACACTCAGAATATGTAATACCTATTGCTTTTCAACGACAATTGTTACGCGAACGCCCATCATTGTTACATTACCTGTCTCTTTTTGTAATGATACTGTTAGGCCAGTGCTCAGCCCTTATTAGAATTGTGTTCTTTGTTTAATACACACAAAGAAAACACGTACAGGGGATGTCATTTCTTTGCCTGTTAGGCAGTATGTTTCATGGCGATAACCGGACGACGGATTTTGGTGACATTTATACAAGTTTTGTGTCGTTCGAGTCCAAACCAAGCTCATAATTCATAATTTTCTACAGCCGAAAATAATAACATGGCGCCCTCACGATATCAGGTGGGGCAACAATGGTGCAAGTACCGAATTGTGGCCTCACGCAAGGCATGACGGCGTATAGGTGGAGTGGAAGTATGGCTTCACTCTTTCTTAACCTCGGCACTGGATGGAAGTGAGTGGTCAGCTTTAATCCCCAATTACAATGATGATTATGATGATGATGATAGTAATAATAATAATAATAATAATTGATTGTTTAATATGTCTTGCGAGAGGCCCGTGTCGTCTTCCAAAGCCAGTTCTCCAGAGAGTGTGATGTAGTGCTTCCGCTTTCAAATTCCAGCATGTTTTCTTTTCCTTACGGTCACTCAGTAGCTCCTTACCTCTTCTTCTTCGTCTTCTCGTCTCTTCGATCTTTCCTTCAGTAACGTGTTTTAGAAGCAGTTCCTATGCAAGATGTGACCAATCCAGTTAGCCTTCCTTCTCTTAATTGTATAATAATAATAATAATAATAATAATAACAATAATAATGAGAATTTCATTTCACTACGTGTTTCACAAGACTTTGACGCTGCGTCATGTCCTGAGGCTTTTGTAAAAACTCGTTTAACATTGTTTCTAAGCCACTGTCCTAATTTTTGATAATGTTTGCGGAAAAACCGCAAACATACGTTTGTACATTCCAAAGCTTTCCAAAGAAAGGCATAAAACTATCTCATTTTTATGCAGGTAAGGCAGACAGAGCCGATCCCAGTGGCCACGCGGTCTAAGGCGTGGGTCTACGGCCGTTCGCGTGCTTGGATTGTGGGTTCGAATCCCGCCGGGGGCATGGATGTCTGTCTGTTGTGAGTGTTGTGTGTTGTCAGGTAGAGGTCTCTGCGACGGGCTGATCACTCGTCCAGAGGAGTCCTACCGAGTGTGGTGTGTCTAAAGTGTGTGATCGTGAAGCCTCGAAAAATTAGGCGGCCTAGGCCCCCAAGGGGCTGTCGAGCCATAAGAAAAAAAGGGAGGCTCTTTCGGTAACTATACGCGAATTATTTGCATCTCAAGAAGAACTCTGATGAATGCAATTAGTTTTAGTTTAAATAATTAGACATGGAAATATTTGAAAGGAAAAGGACAAGATTTAAATCGAACTGTATTGTGATTTTCAGAGATAAGTTTGTCTTTAGATGACTTCTACCGTGAAGAAGAAGGCAGTATGTTCCCCGAAACAGTGTCTTCCCACCAGATCATACATTTCACAGAAACCTTAAATCTTGTATGAATTTAATCGACTGTTGTGATCACTTTATTTTCAGGTGACGTCAGAAGCCCTAACGGACTACATTTTGCTACGCACCAGGATACCCAGCGCAACGGTAGGAGATCAATTTTTTCTTGTGCCTGTCTTGCACTGCGCATTGCTACTCGTATGCTCGAGTGTAAAGGAAATGTATGGAAGCAAGGTATATAGCTTTTGAGTTGTATAAGGAGCGGTGATATGAAGCAGTGGATCGTGCACGAAATCCTCCACACCGCGCGCAATTTGTAAACGCACCCGAATATAGATTTACCAGTTAGAATGACGCCGTATTCAGAAAATTCTTATTGTCCAAATAAGATATTACAAGGCTTGTAATTGAAAGTATATTGTACTGCGGCATTGTAACAATGTATGTTATTATACGGTACATTCACTGTTAAAGTCCGTAACGAAAACAGGCAGTCTCAGTTTATACAGGGTGATTTAAAAGAAAAGGTAAATATTTTGGGAGGTTATAATATCTGTCATTCTGAGAAAAAACGTGTGTCTAATTCTGAATGGTTACCGAGATAGAGTTCTTTGAATCTACAAATACAAAAGCATTGTGAATAGTAATAAATAAAGAGAAAACACTTACTGTTAATTTTAATTTTAATTTAATGTTTAATGGCAAATTTGTTACACAGAAATGACAAATTCGTTACAGTTCACAATAAATGTACGAAAATCCCACCGTCAACCTCAGTGCACTTTGCAACTCGTGTGCGAAGATCGTGTGTTTTTCGACTGAGTTAATGTTCACGTTTGTTTATGCGGGCAGCAGCATCCAAAATGCGAGCGAGCAATTCGTCTCGTGTTTCCACCTTTCTTTTGTAAACTTCGCTCTTCATTCAACCCAAGAAACAAAACTTTAACGGAGTGAGATCTGGAGATCTTGGTGGCCGGGAACTGAGACAAACAACTGTATCTCAGTGACCATTCAGAATTAGACACATGTTAATATGAACATTTTTTTATCATAATGATCGATACTGTCACCTCCCGAAATATTGACCTTTCTTCGTGAACCGCCTTCTATACACGTACAGATCAGTGGTTGTCAGACTTTTTTTTTGTCCACTACCCAGAATCGAAATTAACATTTGTCACGTGACCCAAACAGTACCAGTATCCACTCAACATTCTGTTTAAGACATCATGTTCTCTTGATTATGTTCGGACTTTACGACCCATCAGAGGGCACTCGCGATCAAAATATGGTTCGCGAGCCTGGGTTTGATAATCTCTGGTTTAGGTTTTATGGATATAATAAACCGACTAAATAATGTTGTGTTATTATAAATTGCACTCTTTCTCTCGTTGTGGACAATGAGAACAACGTATTTAAATTTCGTCACCCTGTATGTCTTGATATAAATGATTTTCTTTTTGGTAGAGATGGATGTTTCGTATGACCACGAATTTAGGAAGTACCCTTCCTTACGTGTTACCAAACTGAAAAATAGGTCGCGTCTTAAATTCGAGGTATAATTTGATACTCCTCGAAAGTGTCGAAAACATCATTTTCCTCGAAGCAAAAGTGACATCGCTAAAAGAGCAGTAGATTTTAGGGAGAGTGAAATCTATTTGCCTTAAAAAATTGTCGACATTTTTAATTCCTTAATAAACTCCTTATAAAATATGTTTATTTCTTTCTAATTATCCATTTTCCCTGAAATATCTTTTTAAAAGTGAAGTACGTCTTAATTTTTAGGGCGTCTTATATGATAAGCATATTAAGCACAGTGGCTGATTTAACGTAAGGTTTCACATTGTTGACACCGTGCATCTTCGTCATATTAAATTAAGTTATTAACATCTACAGTGTTTTTATAATTTTATAACTTTTTAACATATCTTTTTACAAGATTTTAACATATGTTTTATAGTGCCAATGGAATATTTTAAACCATGTGATTGAAGTGACGTAGCTTTTAGCAAAAAAACCCTGACGATGATCCTAGGATCGAAACACGTGCAGGGGTACTATTTTAACATTTTTAATAAAGCTACTTAAAAAGTGCTTTAAAAAGTGCATCAGTTGGTCTATAACTTAATTTAATTAACGTAAGGTGTTTGTGAATGATGGAGAAGAATATCGAAGTAAAACTTATTTACTTATATCTTTTATGGACTAGCCCAAATGAGGGCGAGGAAGTCCAGGGAAAATATTTCAGAATATTTCTTCGTGCAAGAATCGAACCCGGAACCCCTCGAGTACGAAGCTTTTTGTGTAGTTACATCTAAAGGCTTGTGACTAAGGTATGTTACTAACGTTATGATGCCGACCCTTTTTTTCTCGCTCTCAGTTAACAACGACCTCTCCTAAACCAACTCTGTTTCTATCATCAAGCAAAAAAGTTTATGTATAACAAGACAGGAAATGTACGTATAATGTAACATTGTGGCGCGTTCGTGTAACCATTGCTGCAGTGCAAACGCAACAATGGATTTTGCCTTTCTCCACATTTTGTCATAAACGGCACGATTTTCGAAAAAAAAATTATTGAATATAAAGTGTGAGTTTTGATTTCCTCTACAAATTCTGTCTGAAACATTTCTCATTCTAAGGCGAATTTAACGAGATATTATCATAAATTTACATAGGTTTTCATGTAAAGTTTCCGTTATCCTTGTCAGATTCTAAACGAACTTAAATTTTCATGACAGATTTTCGAAAAATCCTAAAATATCAAATTTCATGGAAATCCGTCCATTGGAAGCCAACCTGTTCCATGCTGACGGACAGACATGAAGCTAATATTCGCTTTTCGCAATTTTGCGAAAAGCGCCTAAAGATGTAATGTCTTGAATCCATTAGACGAACTTAATCTTTGTCTCTCATGATTTTATATTTTTTACTTTTTATCTGACGACGGAAGCACAGCCCAGTTCCGAAAAGTTGTATTTTTTTTAACTAAAACCGAGAGGACGGAAAAATGATTATTTTAAGAATGGCATGCGCTCACCATTCCGACCGATACACTCGACAATTAACCGGTATTTTGTTTTCTGTCTGCGTAAGGAAAAATTTATTAGATTATTATGACTATATTTCAGGAAGAGCTGAGAAGGAAATCATTGGGTCAGATAAAGGAAATGTATGGCTTTTATCCAGTCAGATGTCAGAGAGTTGTATTTGTGACCTGATTTGATTCTACTTTGGTAAAGAAAAATCGCATGACGGAATTAAACTCATCGGTATGCGGCAAGAGCTTGGAAGAGAAATGATCTTCAAAGCAGAGGAGTGCCGCCTTGGAAGGCTGAAAAGGAAGAATAAGACAAAAGACTGACGACAAACTGAAACATGCTCGATTTTTGATGGACCTCCTAGAATTATACATCAAAGGGACTCTTTCCATTCCAACGTGTTTTTATGTAATCGTATACAGGGCATACACAAAAGAATGGTGCGGTTTCAAAAGTGAATAAAAAATTTATGTCTCACATTAAACGGCCACAACATACACCGTCAGCGGCGACAACTGTCCAAGTTTCTCATGCGCTACCAGCAGTTCGCTTCTCATGCTTACTACGTGGCCGCGGGGCCAGTTTAGGGGAAATGCGCTGGATCGGACGTGCTGCTGCAAATGGAGACAAGAACCTTCTCCCTTGGCCACCCCGTTCGCCAGATCTTACATCTTGCGATTTCTTTCTTTGGGGGTTCGTTAAAGACAGCGTTTATGTACCACCATTGCCCACGTCCATCCATGAAATTCGTGATCGGATAACGCATGCACTGCAGGCCATTACAGCGGACATGCTACACCGGGTCTGGGATGAGTTTGATTACCGTGTGGATGTGTGTCGTGTGACCCAGGGTGCACACATTGAAGGATTGTAATTACCAAATGAGAAACTTGGACAATTGCCGCCGCTGACGGTGTATGTTGTGCCCGTGTAAGGTGAGAAATACATTTTGTATTCACTTTTGATACCGCACCATTCTTTTGTGTATGCTCTGCATTTCCACATGTACGAATATTTGTTTATGGCGTTTTGATGAATGAATATAGAACTGTCGTAACACAATTATACAGGATGATTCAGAAGGAAAGGTCAATATTTTTGGGGGGAAATAGTATAGGTCATTGTGATAAAAGAAGTTTGTATGAAATATGTGTCTAATTTTGAATACTTACCGAGATAGAGCTCAGTATATTTCACTCCTGTTCAGTAATTACAGTCACAACCAACATATGATTTCAGGCTTACGCCGCGATGTTGATGAAATCTGTGGTCTTCTGGGTAATTACACGGCGTCGTGTGGTAATTATTTACCGACGTTTCGGGACAACGTATCGGTCCCATCTTCACGGATCAAAATTCCAGGAGGAAATTCCTCTTGGAATCTTGACCCGTGAAGATGGGACCGATACGTTGTCCCGAAACGTCGGTAAATAATTACCACACGACGCCGTGTAATTACCCAGAAGACCACAGATTTTATTACAACCAACATATGTATTTTCGACACATTAGGCTACCGGTTTCAGCTCTATAGAGCCATCATCAGGCCTATAGAATAACTATGAAAATCAAACTCTATACTAAAATTGAAATTAAAACCAACTTGATGCACCTTCACTATTAAAAATTTTAATAGTAGATTAATTAACTCTTAATTAACCCGACATGTTTCGGTCAGGTACCTGACCATCTTCAGGGGTTTTTACTACATTTAGTTGCGTAGTCCATATGTTAAACATACACAAGACATGATCCCACATGTGTGTGTTTAACATATGGACTACGCAACTAATTGTAGTATACCCCTGAAGATGGTCAGGTACCTGACCGAAACATGTCGGGTTAATTAAGAGTTAATTAATCTACTATTAAAATTTTTAATAGTGAAAGTGCATCAAGTTGGTTTTAATTTCAATTTTAATTTATACAAGATGCACGGTGAATACAATATTATATACAAACTCTATACATTTTGTAAAAGGAATTCCCTTATTTTTACAATTATGTATATGAAATAAGGAGATTTCTTGTACAAAAGTATAGCTTTTGATTTTCATAGTTATTCTATAGGCCTGATGATGGCTCTATAGAGCTGAAACCGGTAGCCTAATGTGTCGAAAATATATATGTTGGTTGTGACTGTAATTACTAAACAAGTGTGAAATATGCTGTGTTTGTGCATACCAACGGGGATGTCAAATATTAAGATTAACTTGTTGAGCTGTTTGAATCTGTTTGAATCTCCAGACCTAACTCAGTTGGATTTTTGTTTCTTGATTTTGATAAAGAGTGAAGTTTACAAAACAAAACTGGATACACGAGATTAATCGCTCGCAAGCATTTTGGATGCTGCTGCCCGAATAAAGAAACGTGAAGATCAACTTAGACGAACAACACGCGATCTTCTCACATGAGTTGCAAAATGCATTGAGGTTGACGGTGGGATTTTCGAAAATTTATTGTAAACTGCAACAAATTTGTCATTTCTGTGTAACAAATTTGTCATTAAATATTATATCTAAGTTAAAATAAGATTAACAGTAAGTAATTAATTTCTTATTACCATTTCCAATGGTTTTTTTTATTTCAAACAGCTCTGTCTTGGTAACCATTCATAATTAGACATGTCTGTATGAAATTTTTTCTCACAATGACCAATACTATCACCTTCCAAAATATTGACTTTTTCTCCTTAAACACCCTGTATGTTAAACTACACATTTTTCATTCCAGGCCACCACAACCTTGAACAAGCTGGGTGGGCTGCAAAGACAAAGAATGACATGAAGAATTAATTAAAAATTTCGATTTTGAACCCTGAAATTAATATACAGCATCGGAGGCGTATGAGGTTTTAGGAGGATAATATTAAAATGTGCCTCTGAGAGATGTGTTTTGAACGACTTGCGTCCGGTTCATAATAGAGTCGAGTGACTGGCTTTTGTGAATATGACAGTGTACCTTCGGGTTTGTGTGAGCGGGGAAAGTATTGATCAGTGGAATAGATGTCAAAGATAACTGATAACCCGAAGTGCGCTGTAACAAGTGTTCATATTAGTTTCGCGTTGATAAATGGACAGAATGCTGACGTTGAACAGGAAATGGGGTGCATTGCCCCTGTAGGGCTATGCAGTAGCCAGAATTTCTAAAACGTAGATCTGTCGTCGTAAGGAAACAGAGGATTTGCACGTTCAGCGAGTTTCAGCGTTCTGCTTATGACTGTCAATACAAACTGTGGATCCTAGTGATAGGAAGAAACAGTAGAGTGGAGAAAATTGCTTAATTAGAAGATTCATGATTTGTACAAGTATTATTGGTAGGATACAAGTATTATTGGTAGGATACAAGTATTATTGGTAGGATACAAGTATTATTGGTAGGATACAAGTGTTATTGGTAGGATACAAGTGTTATTGGTAGGATACAAGTGTTTTTGGTAGGATACAAGTGTTATTGGTAGGAGTATTATTGGTAGGAGTATTATTGGTAGGCTACAAGTATTATTGGTAGGATACAAGTGTTTTTGGTAGGATACAAGTGTTATTGGTAGGATACAAGTATTATTGGTAGGCTACAAGTATTATTGGTAATATACAAGTGTTTTGGTAGGATACAAGTGTTTTTGGTAGGATACAAGTGTTTTTGGTAGGATACAAGTATTATTGGTAGGCTACAAGTATTATTGGTAGGATACACTTTTTTTGGTAGGATACAAGTGTTTTTGGTTAGTTAGTACCCTAAATATACACTCCAGGTGTACACACATACACACACCCTAGAACAGGCCACGAAGGCCCAGAGAGGGGGTAGAGTTACAGCTCTACTCTTTCTTTAACCTTGGTCTATATGACGGTGGGTGGTGAACGCCACGCCCCGGCCGCTTTACCCCCGGGAAAGAGACCCGGTACCCATTATATAGGAGGCTGGGTGGGCCTCAGGGCCGGTCTGGACGGGTGCTGAAAATCTCGCCCTCACCGGGATTCTATCCCCGGACCGTCCAGGCCGTAGCGAGTCGCTATACCGACTGAGCTATCACGGCCCACGTACA
Source organism: Reticulitermes speratus (assembly GCA_021186555.1). Lineage (NCBI taxonomy): Eukaryota > Metazoa > Arthropoda > Insecta > Blattodea > Rhinotermitidae > Reticulitermes > Reticulitermes speratus. Next base: position 51,237,051 of record JAJKFL010000005.1, read on the forward strand.
TACATACATACATACACACATACATACATACTTTAACATTTTAATCGTCCATATTTATCTACATTATAAAAAAAACTTAGTTTGTGATTGAGTGAGTCACACTGGGTTTGGTAATGTTTGCACCCAGGGGCGTAGCTAGGGAGGTGGTGTGGCCGCCCCCGGCACCAGAGTCAAAGGGGCAGCAAAGTGGGCAGCAAAATTAATACTTTAATTGGAACAGAAAAATGATTATATGCGCCCAAAATGTTTAAGATATTGAGAGACAGGAATTTCAATGAATAATTTTGATTTTTTTTTATGGTTCGTAATTTCTGTTATGGGCGACCATTGTCTTTACTCGCCCCGGACGCAAAGAAGCCTAAGTACGTTAGTGTTTACATGTGGTTTGTGATTGCTGCACTTTGGGTTACTGTGGTTACTGGATTTCCATTTTTACGACAGAGCTTGGTTCGTGATGACGTCAGAAACATGGAACCCGTGGAGTGATTGAGTCACACTTTGTATCTGTGGAAACATTTGACTCAATAACAGTTACTATTACTTGCATTATCCTTCCGAACATATGGACATCCATTACCCACGGACCTTACAAATCTACCCTGAAGAAAGAGTCACAAATTTTTCTGAAAGTTTGGTAGAGAATGTCACATATGAGAAGACTGTAATTTTTAGTGTGGGCGAACTGTAGACGCCATGGTGAAATAGATATGTTTGGTTACAGCGGAAGTTTAAAGCGATACAGGATCTTCTACTCTGTGGTTCGAACTTTCAACACCGAAAAACAGAAAGAAGGAATAGAGTCCATTGAGTCGAATTCTCCCCTCGAAAGAACCAACTTCTCACCACCTTCCATATCTTTACGTGACTACGGAAAGTTCCCCGTGGATTTATCTCATCTCTTTCCCTCGGACACCCACCGCCTCTTCCCCGAAGTTCATCCTTCGTGTTACAGTTGCATGCTCTATACCACCCGGCAACTTGGCTCAGACTGTACTGCCTTTGATTGCTTTCATTCTCGAGTTACCGGGAAGTATCTCAGCAGGGACATCAACTTTACTGACTGGGGCTTTCCGTGGCTTTGCCCAGTCCCTCCAAGTAGCTTAAATACCAGCATGAAACCTCAGGGTGGGACACGACTCTTCCTTCAGAGCGCTTTCAAATTTAGTATTCAGTGATAAACCAGCCATTCGAGGCTGTATTTTTTTTAATGGCTCGACAGCCCCTAGGGGGCCTAGGCCGCCCCATTTTTCGAGGCTTCACGATCACACTCAGACACACCACACTCGGTAGGACTCCTCTGGACGAGGGACCAGCCCGTCGCAGAGACCTCTACCTGACAACACACAACACTCACAACAGACAGACTTGCATGCCCTAGACGGGATTCGAACCCACAATCCCAGTAAGCGAGAGGCCGCAGACCCACGCCTTAGACCACGCGGTCACTGGGATCGGCCCCGAGGCTGTAGAGTCCATGTTACTGACAGTGTGGTCAGTAAAACCACAAATAAATTTAAACAACTTTACAATTATGCACGCTCTGTCAATCCATCGATTTTTTGGTTTATCTAGGAGTCATTTCGTGATGCAACATGTTCCTTTATTTGATGAGATCTGCGCTATTCTGCGATATTACGCAGCGTGGTGCGGTAACTTTTACCGACGTTTCGGGACAACGTATCGGTCCCTTAATCTTTTCATCTTGGACTTCTTGAACTTGAAGATGGGACCGATACGTTGTTCCGAAACGTCGGTAAACAATTACCACACGACGCTGCGTAATATCCCAAAGGAGCGCAGATCTCATCAACGTCGCGGTGGAAGCCTGCAGTCATTGATGTTTCTTTATTTGTTTGTTGTCTGTTTAACGATACTGTCACTGTCTCAGAGACTATAGGGTCGAATGAAATAATCAGTGACAGGGTGTGGGATGGATGAAGAAAGAAGACAGTAGACTGGAAAAAATGTATAATGAAGAGACTTGTGATTTGTGCTCCTCACCAAATAGTCTTCGGGTGATCAAGTCCAGGTGGATGAAATGGGTGGGGCATGTGTAACGTACGAGGGAGGGGAAAATGCGTACAGGATTTGTGACAAAAGAACTTGAAGGAAAGAGAACACTTAGAAGATTTAGGTGTTGATGTGTGTTCAATATTAAAATGTCTTTTAAAGAAAAAGAATGGGAGGTCGAGGAGTGGATTAATCTGGCTGAAGATAGAGACATGTGTTCGTTATCCCTCTATTTATCTCTCTCTTCTTTTTTCGTATATTTTTTTTCTTTTCCTTTGTTTCCTGTTGCCCCCTTTACGTCACTCCTTCCTGCACCTTGCGGTGACTTCATGTTCCGCAGCCGCTTTCCCTCAGAGCACCCCAGGCAACTCGACTTTCTTTCTCCCTTCCACCTCATTCACGCTCTAATAACCCTATTGGCTAACATCACGTTCTCTGACAACCAATCACCGCCCACACCATAACTGCGTACCTAAGTGGAATCCTTCTTTGACTGCTTGACCTTGGAAGATGGAACCGATATGTTGTCCCGAAACGTCGGTAACATAACAATCTACGCAACGTAAAAACCCAGAAGAGTAAATATTTCATGTGACGAGTTTCTGTGAAGACTGCAGTGAGATTTTGGGTTCCATAAAGCTTGCTTGATCAACTGAGGAAATGTTTGCTTGTTCGGCAGGGCAGTGCGCCATGGAGGTAGTGTAGCAGGATGCGGTGGCAGCCTAATCAGAGGTACGAAGGGACGGAGGAAAACCACGCAGAACGTCAGAATAACGTTGATTTCAGATGAGATTCGAACGTGGCGCCTTTCCAGGCTTTTCATTCGGCTGGAACATACAGTTTTGCCAACATAAAGTAAACACCTGTTAGTGAGAACTGCTTAGAAGTGTTACGGCATCTTCAAGGGCGTCGTTTTAATGCCTACCGAGAAGACACGTCTTAATTTGAGTATTTGATAATGAGAAAATGGTGACAGGACGCGTCGACACAAATTGAAGTACACGTACCAATATTTACGTTTGAAATATCTTTTTAATTTTAAGGCTTGGTAATAGAAAACGCCTCAAGACTGATGAGAAAGTCTTTAAAATTTTTTACTCTTTTTCTTTTGGTTTTTGTGTGCTATGCCTTTTGAAACCTGGTAGCTCTATTAAGCTCTGCGCTGTCAGACGTTTCGTGAGATCTCTGGTTTTAACGCTGTTTTCTGGAGTGCCGTTTTTAAACCAATGCCTGTTTATCAAGGCAGTGAAACACCACAAATTTATTTTTGTCCTTTGAATTCTAAATATTTTTATTGTGCCGCAATGTAACGTAAAATTGTCCCTGTATTTAATTAAGCACCACACCACGATGCTGTGTGAAGGAGTTGAGATGTAGGTCCAATCCATGTATTCCTAACCTTGACCCGAGAATGGGTTGACCTCAGAGCCGGTGTGGATATTTTTGAGAGCAGTGAACTCTCTACACGCTACTGGTAATCCAACCTAAATCGGTCCGTTTGCCAGCCCGCTGCTTAGTCTTAATTTCATTGTTAACTTTGTTTTCGAATCCACATGGCAAGTATTGACGTATAATTTTGTATTATTAGTTTGCAGATCGAAATATTATGTGCAGCCCCGGGTATTTTGTACTGGCGTTTTTGACGTGTGTAGAGGCTTGTGCTGCTGTGTGTGCCTCGTGTGATGCACGAATATCACTTGTTTAAACTGGCTGACTGACTAAGTGACTAACTGATGAACTAACTAACTAACTAACTAAATACCTAACTAACTAAACTAAGTACCTAACTACTAACTATCTAATCTAACTACCAACCTAACTAACCAAACAACCAACCAAGTACCTAACTAAATTAACTAAACTAACTTACGAACTAAGTAACTAACTAAACAACTAACTAACTAAGTACCTAACTAACTAACTAAACTAACTAACTAACTAACTAACTAACTAACTAACTAAGTACCTAACTAATAACTAACTAAACTAAGTAACTACCTACCTTACTAACCAAACAACTAAGTACGCAATTAACTAACTACTAACCAACCAAACAACTAAGTACCTAACTACTATCTATCTAATCTAACTACCTATCTAACTAACCAAACAACCAACCAAGTACCTAACTAAATTAACTAAACTAACTTACGAAATAAGTAACTAACTAACTAAACAACTAACTAACTAAGTACCTAACTAACTAAACTAACTAACTAAATACCTAACTAATAACTAACTAAACTAAGTAACTACCTACCTTACTAACCAAACAACTAAGTACGTAACTAATTAACTACTAACCAACCAAACAACTAAGTACCTAATTACTGTCTATCTAATCTAACTACCTATCTAACTAACCAAACAACCAACCAAGTACCTAACTAAATTAACTAAACTAATTTACGAAATAAGTAACTAACTAAACAACTAACTAACTAAGTACCTAACTAACTAAACTAACTAACTAAACTAACTAACTAACTAACTAAATACCTAACTAATAACTAACTAAACTAAGTAACTACCTACCTTACTAACCAAACAACTAAGTACGTAACTAACTAACTACTAACCAACCAAACAACTAAGTACCTAACTACTAACGAACTAAACTAACTAAACTAACTACCTAACTAATTAACTGCTAAGTAACTAACTAACTTACTTCCTGACTGACTGATTATGTAACTAAATTAAGAAGTGACTGACTGACTAAGTAAAGACCTAATTTATTAACTAATTGACTGATTGACTGACAAACTGACTGAAAAACAAACAAACGAACAATTTCACTGATCAGAGCTATTTTCGATGAGATAATAGTGTAGTTACTGCCCTAATATGGCGTTTTAAAATTATGACGCCGTGATCTTGCGTGTCAAAGCGAGCCGGTCTCAACTGGTTGAGCAGTTACGCCGGGCTTGCACATCGATATACAGTGTAGATTATGCGTACCATGAAGTGTAAATATGTGTATATTGTGATTCAAACGTGCAACAGCAGACGTCGATCATGCCGCACTGGCCAGTCGCCTGTCTGGCGACATTAAATGCGTCATATTGTGATGGTCATTGCCTAGTGAATGCTAGTCATAATTTGTACATTTTGTTTGACGTCATTTCCTTTCAGTTACAACCTTCGCGCATTTCACTTATTACTGCTTCCTCTCAGTCCTTGGATTTAGACCGGATTCCGGAATGTTAAGGGGTTAGATTTAATTCCGTGTCCGTTGTTTGTTTTAATAAAGTTAGACAGTCCGTTCTACAAGTTTTGCTTCTGTGTATACAGTTCGTCTAAATTAATTTTACCGCCTGTTAAGTTTGTACCACTGCTTTGTATACGGCTAGTGTCTACTTGTCAGAAGGTTTATTTGTAACTGACTGAAACGTAATTCAATTTCACTTATTATGATTCAATCAGATTTTTTTTGTACACGTTTCTATTTACGCGGCACAACGTGCCAGATTGAATAAATCAACGCTCTGCGAAGTGTATAAACAGCAATTTTAGAAGGAAAAAAAAAGGCTCAAAAATTTCAACTGGGATACTGCCCCTAAAAGTTTTTAATTTAAAGGAGACGTTTTGGGGGAAAAGTATGGGTACCATCTTCAAGGGTCCAAGTAGAATTCTTGCACTGCTTGATCTTTGAAGATGGTACCGATACGTTGTCCCGAAACGTCGGTAACAAACTACCAACCGAGGCCGCGCAAAATCCCAGAAGAACTAAGATTTCAACCGCACCGCTGCCGAAGACTGAAGCCTGGTAGACGAGACATTCGGAGGTTTACAGTTGAGCTGTGGTGTGAAAAAAGTGGCTGATTGGTGAGGTACACCTGATTGGTGAGTTACATCTGATTGGTGAGGTACACCTGATTGGTGAGTTACATCTGATTGGTGAGGTACACCTGATTGGTGAGGTACACCTGATTGGTGAGTTACATCTGATTGGTGAGTTACATCTGATTGGTGAGGTACACCTGATTGGTGAGTTACATCTGATTGGTGAGGTACACCTGATTGGTGAGGTACACCTGATTGGTGAGGTACACCTGATTGGTGAGTTACATCTGATTGGTGAGGTACACCTGATTGGTGAGTTACATCTGATTGGTGAGGTACACCTGATTGGTGAGGTGCACCTGATTGGTGAGGTACATCTGATTGGTGAGGTACACCTGATTGGTGGGTACACCTGATTGGTGAGGTACACCTGATTGATGAGTTACATCTGATTGGTGAGGTACACCTGATTGGTGAGGTACACCTGATTGGTGAGGTACACCTGATTGGTGGGTACACCTGATTGGTGAGGTACACCTGATTGATGAGGTAAACCTGATTGGTGAGGTACACCTGATTGGCGAGGTACACCTGATTGGTGGGGCTGGAGTTTTGACAGAGTGGTCTTGTAAGGTGTGCTGTGTGGGTTGAGAGATGGCAGTCATGTGTCTGAGGTAACAGAGTGAAGGAGGAAAAGGAACAAGGGGGAGGAAGAATAGCAAGATAAGAGATTGAGAAGGAGAAGTGGTAGGAGGATGAGAGTAAGAGAACTAATAGGAAGAGAAGGAAGAAGATGGATAGGAGGAAAAAGAATATAAGAAAAATTAGAAGAACGAGGCTTTTGAAGAAGATTACGAGGAAGAAAAATAAGGAAGAGTAATGGGCAAAAAAATAGAACAGAAGGTAAATATGAGATCTGCATTTTTCTGTGATATTACGCAGCGTTGAGTGATAGTTCTGTACCGACGTTTCGGGACAACCTATCGGTCAAATCTTCAGGGGTCAAGAATAATTTCTTCTTGGACTTCTTGACCCTTGAAGATGGGACCGATATGTTGCCTCGAAACGTCGGTACAGAACTACCACTCAACGCTGCGTAATTTCCCAGAAGGGCGCACATCTCGTCTACGTCGCGTCGGAAGCCTGAAATCACACATAGATGGTAAATATATTTGAGTTCGTTAAATTACCTCAAACCTCTCATAATTCAGTCAATGACCAGTCTTAAAATTACGGTTAGATTCTCTTGCAATTTGTTCCAGGCGCTGGTCTCAGGCTTGATGTAGGGTTTTGATGTCTCCGAAACGGTGGGCATCATCTTAGGAGTACTACCACTCCAGTTTAATGAGCTTATCAAACTGAATTTATGTTGCAAGTTTCCTAAAGGTCGTTTCCTGCCAAGTCCAAGTGTAAGTTTCCTCTGTCCCTGTTTGCTACAACTTTGAAGCTGTGATGTGTATTAATTATATATATCATCAGTGTGTCTGACGGAGACTAAGTGATTACATTTGCAGCCTGAGAAGAGCAGGACCATTGCCAAGTTCCTTATAACTTGCTTATAGTGCAGCTAAGCCGAGGAAAAGACTGCTTACACTCTAGAAGATGAAAATAGTGACCCTGGACAGAATTCAGGATGAAATATGATAACTATGTTTTATTTGTGAACTGATGTATTATGGAAGGTGGAATAATGTGGGAGCTTTTAAGAAGTCTCAGGGTCCCTAGTTCAGAAATGTAAATTTTTAATTTTTATCTTAGACATTGTGTTGTGTTGAACAAGGTACACTACTGCCGCCGGGTGAAAACCCAATTGCAGTAAATAATTCAATTCAATTCAATTCAATTCAATTCTGGTTTATTAATGTGCCGAATCAACAGCCAGAAGGCCAATTACACAAACAGCACAACATACAAACACAAATAACAACGGACAATATACAAAACAAAAATAAAACAAACACAACCAAAACAAATAAATGAACAAACAATAACTTACTTAGATAATTAATAAAAACACCTTAAAAAATGTAATAAATTATTACATCTGACTAAGTGTAACAAATTCCCTTCTAAAAACATCCATATTATTACAAATAGAATTTGCCGCAATTACACACCGGCCGGAGGGACAATTTTTATAATATGAGCTAACATAAAACAAGAAAAGTCTCGGAGGTTTTTCTTTGTATCATGTTAGCTCACATTATAAAAATTGTCCCTCCGGCCGGTGTGTAATTGCGGCAAATATAATAATAATAATAATAATAATAAATATATTGTTACGTCATTGACAAAACTAATTATATTATATTATATTATATTATATTAGAAATATAAAATTTAGGGTTTCTTATATAATTTTGTCACGTGGCGGTGTTCAGAACCAGGCTGGATTCCCACTCGTTAAACCACAGAAATTAAAACCTCCAAATCAGAATTCATATAGGAAGAAACACGTGTCTATAATTAGTCTGTTACATGTTTCGGCCCTCCTGGCCCATTATAAAAGAGATTCAAGTAATTACAGACGAAATGGTGTAAAGATAAAATGCTGCGTAAGATTATGCCTGTCGTTTGTATTCCTTTTAATTTTCTTCAAAAGTTTTGTTTTTTGTTATTTATAGGTGTTTCTTCCCCCCCATTTTTCTTCTTCTTCCTTTCTTCTCTTAGTTCTCCTACTGTCGTTTCTCCCTAAATAAAGCGTATTTTTTTTTAGTTTGAATTTTTGTGATTACGTAAAAGAAACGCACTATAACACGCAACGCTATAAGTTACCACAAATTTTTTTGTGTTTCTTTATTAATAATTATTTTATTCCGCTGACAGTGGTACAGACTGTACGGCGTCGAACTGTGGAGTGACTGGTAAATTGGGCGGCCTTGCTGTGAACACTGTCCCAGCACTGTATTGAAGGGACTGTGCAGATTTCGAAGAATTGAATCAGTGTAAATCTGAAATCTGTCTTCTGGGGTATTAAGCGGCGTCGCGTGGTAATTGTTTACCGACGTTTCGGGACAACGTATCGTACTCAGACTCTTGACCCTAGAAGATGGGACCGATACGTTGTCCCGAAACGTCGGTAAACAATTACCACACGACGCCGCGTAATATCCCAGAAGACCGTAGATTTCATCAAAATCGCGGCGGAAGACTGAAATCAGGGTTAGTGTAAATCTGTATCTGGGTCGAGAATCGAATCGTAAGCGATTGGCTCCAGACTGCAAGATGTTCAGTGAGAACCTGACAGTTGTTTACCTGTTAAACCGTATGTCTGTAGCAGATGTTACCCAAATATGTCGTTTTCTTCCTAACGCCAAAACATTTAGTGGTTTTAAGCTCTAAGGGAATGAATTTAAAATCGATTACGTACTAAGCGATATATGCAGATGAGCGAAGAGTGATTCTAGTATGAAATTGGTGTTATTTTGTGTCGACTGTTATGGGCCTTTCACTACTTTCTGTGGGCCTAACGAGAATCTGGGACGGACATTCTTCATGAATGTAAGCCGTAAACCTTTGCAGGGAGACCTCTTTGTGAAGACAGCTACTTGCGCAACCTAAGTTGACCTGTGTTCAAAAATCACCAACTAATGCACATAAACTTTTTCACAATAGTTTATTCTTAAAATACCCCTATACGTATTTCGGTGGTTTAAACCACCATCTTCAGGGGGTCGTGGAGATTATTATGCATAGACCTTACAGTTATTACATATATGGTTATATTCGTATATGTAGAATATGAGTGGGCTAGTATTGCTCACTTCGTACAGTATGTAAAATTATGTAAAATTACTATAAAATGAATTAAAGGCTGTTAAAATGATTATATAGTTTGTAGTTTTCCTGAAAATTATTTTACATAATTTTACATACTGTACGAAGTGAGCAATACTAGCCCACTCATATTCTACATATACGAATACAACCACATATGTAATAACTGTAAGGTCTATGCATATTAATCTCCACGACCCCCTGAAGATGGTGGTTTAAACCACCGAAATACGTATAGGGGTATTTTAAGAATAAACTATTGAAAAGTTTATGTGCTTTAGTTGGTGATTTTTGAACACATCTCATTTGAAAATGCACGGTAGATACAACGTAAACTAAGTTGACCTGTTTGGAAAACAAATTTTTGCCTAGTTGTCAGGCTACTTGACAGTGTTGTCTTAACTGCAGGTGACGTTTGAAGAAATGATTTGGAGATGTATCAGAGACTGGTAATGGGATAAGGATTTTGTAGTTTAAAGTAAGAAGTGAAGTATTCTCTGTCCACGCCATAAAGGTACATAAGGGGAGTAGGAGTATTGCTCCATTTATTCTTCATCTCGACACTAGATAAAGGTGAGTGGTTAACGTTACTCGCCGGCCGTTTTAACCCCGGTAAAGGACCCCGGTACCCACTGAATATTAGAACATATTTGGTTGTTTTGGAGAAAGACCTCTTGCCACTGCCGGGATTCGAACCCTTTACAGACTTAGACAGGCCGTTAGGGTTCCAGGAGGTTGAGGCTCCAGAATTTCTAGAAAATCGGCACATGAAGGTGACAAGGCTGGCAGTCTTAAGCACCGGCCGCTTTACCCCCCATGAGGTACCCCTGGTATTCATTTCTATTAGAGACTGAGTCGACCCCAGCGCCATAGTGCAGCCGGAAGGATTAAGTTAATAAAAAATCTCAATGACATCGTCGGGAATCGAACCCGCGACCTTCCGGCCGTCTGGTTCTAAAGCGGTTACATACCTTACGGCGGAACCTGTAGCGCCACTATCAAGGTGTTAATTTCAGCCCTGACTGTGGTTACGTTGGCGGTAATCATTATGGTTTTTGGACCAGTGGCGATGGTTGCTGTGCTGTTTATAATGGTTGTGGTGGTTACTATGGTATTTGTAAGTCTGTAGAGGTGTGTGGTCGTGATGGTCAATAGAGGAGGATGTAGTGGTTGTGTTTGAGGTTGAGATACCGTTGGTGTTTTTGTTGGTGCGAACTTGGAGCTTGTTTTGGGGCTTTCTGTTTTGGCTGTCTCCTTTATCGTGGTGCTTGTGGTGTTGAATGTTGCGTGCGTAATTTGGAAGGAGAGGCGTCTAGAAAGCGAATGCTTGAACGACTAAGAAAAATAATGTGACAGGATAATTTTACCAAGGACATTAAGTACCTTGGCTGGGAGGAGTGTCGAATTGAAGCAGAATTATGTCCGGTGGAGGATTTCGGTGCCGATCCCAGTGGCCATGCGGTCTAAGGCGTGGGTCTGCGGCCGTCGCTTACTGGGATTGTGGGTTCGAATCCCGCCGTAGGCATGGATGTCTGTATGTTGTGAGTGTTGTGTGTTGTCAGGTAGAGGTCTCTGCGACGAGCTGGTCACTCGTCCAGAGGAGTCCTACCGAATGTGGTGTGTCTAAAGCGTGATCATGAAGCGTCGAAAAATGAGCCGGCCTAGGCCCCCCAAGGGGCTGTCGAGCCATTGAAGGAGAAGTGAAGGAGGATTTAGGTGTTAGTGCAGTTGAACTGTTGCGTTGTCTTAGTGGAGGTTTGAACAAGCTGGGCAGTACCTTACCTTAAGCTGTTGGAGGTCGGATTCTCAGTGCGGGGTTCCGGGTTCAATTCCAGCTTGGTCAGTGTGGGATTTAACTGGGACAAATTTTACCTTAATCATTTGCAGACGAAATTATGTTTGTGAATTTCTATAGTCTAGACCAAAATAATTTTCCAAAATTTTGTAATTCTCAGATTCAAAAGAGAAACCGTTAGATCGCACGAGTTTAGGCTAAGTAACATTGTAAAACGCCGATCCCAGTGGCCGCGCGGTCTAAAGCGTGGGTCTGCGGCCGCTCGCTTACTAGGATTGTGGGTTCGAATCCCGCCTAGGACATGGATGTCTGTCTCTTGTGAGTGTTGTGTGTTGTCAAGGGTAAAGGTCTCTGCGACGAGCTGGTTCCCTCGTCCAGAGGAGTCCTACCGAATGTGGTGTGCCTGAGTGTGATCGTGAAGCCTCGAAAAATGAGGCGGCCTTGGCCCCCAAGGGGCTATCGAGCCATTGAAAAAAAATCATTGTAAAATAATGCTTCGATTTGAACTCTACATTTGATCTGGTACAACGGAAAGCGCTGTTGATGTAACTTTACATTGGGTAGATAAGTTTAAAATTTAGGTTGGCCTTTGTCAAATTTGACATACTCATCGGGGCTGGTACAATATAAGGTAAAGCAATCCCATTACAGGCCTGGACAGACCCTTAGGGTTCCAGGAGGTTCAGGCTCCCAGATTTCTAGACAATCGACACATGAAGGTTGTAAGGTTGTCAGCCCTAAACACCGGCCCGCCTTTACCCCCAGGAAATACTCCTGGTATTCATGTATGTTAGAGACTGAGTCGACCCCAGGGCCATAATGCGACAGAAAGGATTATGTAAATGAAAAATTTCACTGACACCATCGCGAATCGAACCCGCGACCTTCCGGCTTGTAGCGCAGTGCATCAACCGACTGCGCCACCGCGTGTCCCCGCTGGTACAATATAGGGAAATTTATTTACCGGAGGGCTTTCGGGTAACAGTAAAGTTCTAGAATTGTTTTCGGGAAATATCCAGTTCGTATCTATGCCACGTCATTCGGCTATTCTATTGAAATTCTTGTGGTTTTCTTCAGTCCCTCTAGGAAAATACTTGGTTACTACCCGATCAGACCGCGACAATTTAAAAAACGTTTTGTTCATTAGTCACTCATGTGTTATCCTGGAATTCGAAGCTACGTCATCTGAGATACTGCAGGCGTCGTAAAGTGAACCCGAAAAAGCCGATCCGTCTGAGGCCGCAGGGACTAGTCTCATCTGTTCTTGAATAAAAAAAGAAAAATTAGTGGCATAAACTGTGGCGTGTGAAATGGGGGTAAAGTGGGAGATGGTCTGTTTCGGTGTATTATCTTGGATTAGTCTGAAATGACAGGAAATCAGCTTGGATTATACCTCTCGGTGATGTGTTGACAAGTTCTGACATGAAATATCTGTGTACAGTGAATATCCACCAAGGTCTTGTTTTGCGCCCTACTCGTGTTCCTGAGAAAGTGGGCGTAAATAAAAAACGCGTAAATCAAGAATGATATTCACATAAAAAATAAGGATTTTAGCTTAATAGAACGCAGCCAGACAAAGGGCGTTAAATCTATACTAATAGGGCGCAAATTAAGAAGTGTAAATTGGTAAGGGCCGTTAAACCAAAAAGACGTAAAACAAGGCATAGGCGGATTACTAACATGGTGTGGAGCAAATTACCGTTATCAGATTACGAGCAATAAGCTTTGGAATTTTGGGAAGTGAAGTGACAGGTTTATGAGACATAGATCGATGTTGGTATTATGTCTTCCGTGAATGGTGTTGCTCAATAAAGCAAGTCCGGAACATCACCTGGACATGTATAATGCCATTGTGTCTGAATGTAGCTCAACATTGCGATATTGTGGCTAATCACCCTTAATTGTGTACTGCTGTGAACTGGCTGGTCATTTCGTTACCGCATTAATGACAGTTGAGACCGCGTCACAGATCTGCAGTGCTTCGAAGTCTTCAACATTGTAAAGTTACTCGTATTTGTGTTATGCATGGAATGTGATTTTTAAGTTGCAACACTTCAGGTTTCTCTCTCGTTGTCCAATTAAATATGGGCTGAAGACCAAGAGCAACATTTTCTGTCTCGAATATCAGGAAAATAAAAACAAGCTGATGTTTTGGGCACTGCCTTAAATCCCTTCTTCTGTACCGTGAGATGTTTTCAAGTAATCACAACAGATGACTCTAGTTGCCACTTCGAAGATAACTGTCAAAGCTCAATGGTCACTATATGTACCACCACGTTTAACATTCACAAATTCTACGTTCTGCCCACACAGTGTATTTATGTGTTTTGTGTGGATCTCAGAACAAACAGCGATTATTTCACTGTACAGCATTAACTGATTGGTTTGTATAACTGAGACGGAGTGTGTTTACTGCGCAGTACGGACTGTATTTATGTGTTTTGTGTGGATCTCAGAACAAACAGCGATTATTTCACTGTACAGCATTAACTGACTGGTTTGTATAACTGAGACGGAGTGTGTTTACTGCGCGGTACGGACTGTATTTATGTGTTTTTGTGGATCTCAGAACAAACAGCGATTATTTCACTGTACAGCATTAACTGACTGGTTTGTATAACTGAGACGGAGTGTGTTTACTGCGCGGTACGGACTGTATATGTGTTTTGTGTGGATCTCAGAACAAACAGCGATTATTTCACTGTACAGCATTAACTGACTGGTTTTAGTGAAGTAATCATCTTTCTTTAGCCGATCTCAGTGGCCGTGCGGTCTAAGGCGTGGGTCTGCGGCCGCTCGCTTAATGGTATTGTGGGTTCGAATCTCGCCTAGGGCATGGATGTCTGCTTCTTGTGAGTGTTGTGTCTTGTCAGGTAGAGGTCTCTGCGACGGGCTGGTCACTCGTCCAGAGGAGTCTTACCGAGTGTGGTGTGTCTGAGTGTGATCGTGAAGTCTCGAAAACAGAGGCTGCCTAGGCTCCCTAGGGGCTGTCGAGCAATAGGAAGGAGAAGAATCATCTTTCTTTGGACTTTGTCCAAAGTCTAATATTTAATGAGTTTCGGAAGCCGGTTCTACTTGATTCTTCAGATAAACTGACAATAGCTCTTTGTAAGGGTCTACAAATTTGGATGCTTTTTTTACTAGAAGATGGAAGTAGATTCGGCTTCCAAAATATGTTAAAAATTAGACAATGGACAAAATGCGAAGAAATAATATTACTTCAAAAATTCATATACTATCATCAGAGCTCTGTAGAGTTGATTTGTGTTTACTGCGCGGTACGAACTTGGTCTTTAAATGAAACAAATGATTCGTGTTTACTGCGCAGTACGAACTTGGTCTTTAAATGAAACAAATTATTTGTGTTTACTGCGCGGTACGACCTTAGTCTTTAAATGAAACAAATGATTTGTGTTTACTTCGCGGTAAGATCTTGGTCTTTAAATGAAGCAAATGATTTGTGTTTACTGAGCGGTACGAACTTGGTCTTTAAATGGAACAAATGATTTGTGTTTACTGCGCGGTACGAACTTGGTCTTTAAATGGAACAAATGATTTGTGTTTACTGCGCGGTACGAACTTGGTCTTTAAACCAAACAAATGATTTGTGTTTACTGCGCGGTACGACCTTGGTCTTTAAACGAAACAAATGATTTGTCGTCCGTAAAGAGTTAGGGGTTAACCTGTATGAGATCCGATGTTCTAACGGTGGCGAGTGTTAAGAATACGGTCTTGTAGGATGTTGCTTTTTGTATTTTGATAAATAGCTACTAAAGTTTCGTAGGAAAATGCTGCCGTCTTCTTCAGGGGAGAAAGAAGATTCTTGTCTTGAAGATAGGACATCGGATAATCGTTTATGGTTTTAAAGGTAAATCTGTCTACTCGCAATATTATTAACCTACAAAACGTAACAATATATTTTACGAAGATTATTTCCTTTTATTATTAAAAATCTGCTCTCCATAACCCAAATCATATACAGTGCGCCTTTTACCCTTCTACATGTTTGTGGGTGGTGCGTAGTGTTTAGAAGGGTGCAGCATAAAGTATATTGTAATTAATGGCATGAAGCCTCTTCGGAGTTTTAGAGTGTAGAAATGTTTTGTGTGCTAATGTAAAGGGTGAACTTTTGGACAATGTCCTGTGTACATTTAGAAAGCAGGATTTTGTAAGGTTACTGATTTAAATCCTTCGATTTATAATATTTTTTTTTCCTTTTCCTGTAAATGTTATTTACATTTCCGTACAAAATTTTTAATCCGTACAAAATATAAATATATTCAGTGTCTATGTGATATCGTTTTGTTACTAAAATATCCTGTTTATCAGTTTAAAATTCTACTCTTGATATTTCTCTCCCTGTAACTAGTAAATTACATAGTTTTTTTCCCCACCAGCAAATGATGCTACATATTACCAAAACATGAGTAGATTTCCATAGACCATAACTACATATTCACTTGACCCGCCATGGATTATATTTATGGTTTTAAAGAGGAACGTAATTCCGTTACGTTTAGTAAACATTTATGCAGCGGGGTGCTTACAGTTCTAAAAGCATTATGTTCCTAGTTTATCCAGCAGGGCTGTTTAGCTGCAGAGGATATTATGCTTCGGCTGAAAAGTTACGAAAGAAACATCAGTATATATTGGCAGGGATGAGGAAGGAGGTGTTTCGCTAAGAACCTGATAGGACTTATTCAGACAGTTTTAATTAAAATATTACTTAAAATTTTATATTTTCTGCAAATGTCTCTGTTAACATATAAATCCTTGTGAAAATTGCATATACCACCGGTTTTAACATTCAAAAATTCTACGTTCTTTGTACACAGTGTGTTTTTATGTCTTGCATGGATCTCATTTTTTAAATAAAATATTAACTGAGTGTTTTTTATAACCGAGACGGAGTGTGTTTACTGCGCGGTACGGACTGTATTTATGTGTTTTGTGTGGATCTCAGAACAAACAGCGATTATTTCACTGTACAACATTAACTGACTGGTTTGTATAACTGAGACGGAGTGTGTTTACTGCGCGGTACGGACTGTATTTATGTGTTTTGTGTGGATCTCAGAACAAACAGCGATTATTTCACTGTACAACATTAACTGACTGGTTTGTATAACTGAGACGGAGTGTGTTTACTGCGCGGTACGGACTGTATTTATGTGTTTTGTGTGGATCTCAGAACAAACAGCGATTATTTCACTGTACAACATTAACTGACTGGTTTGTATAACTGAGACGGAGTGTGTTTACTGCGCGGTACGGACTGTATTTATGTGTTTTGTGTGGATCTCAGAACAAACAGCGATTATTTCACTGTACAGCATTAACTGACTGGTTTGTATAACTGAGACGGAGTGTGTTTACTGCGCGGTACGGACTGTATTTATGTGTTTTGTGTGGATCTCAGAACAAACAGCGATTATTTCACTGTACAGCATTAACTGACTGGTTTGTATAACTGAGACGGAGTGTGTTTACTGCGCGGTACGGACTGAATTTATATAACTGCGTTTAGTCTTTGTCTTTAAAGTTTTATTATTATCATAATGAAACGTATCTACATTATGATCTTGCCAGTGGGGCCTTATGTACTTATATGTACGTAATTTTAATATATGTATATTTAATGTAAACTCAACCAAACCCAACACCACAAAATGAACCTAAATACTTACTTTTAAAAAATGGTAGTTTGTGACCAGGTTTGAGCGTTGTCATTATCGCCACATATTATGACGACCAAATCGAGAGGTAGAGATAGCCGGAGCGTGCAGTACATAAGGGAAGGAAAGAAATCTATGTGAGAAATTTCTGTCTGAAGTCCTGAAAGAAAGGGGCCACTTACGAGACCTAGGTAAGATGGGAAAGAAATATGACAATTGATCTTGAAAATACAGAATGCGATGTTATAGACTTTTATGAGTCAGTAACGGTGATTATGAACATGGCATGAAACTTATGGTTGTATTTGGGGAACTTATTGAATGGTTTTAAAATGCTAGTTTCTATAGAAGTACTTTGCTGTATGTAGTTGGTTATTTACTGATATTTCTCCATTTTATCGAAGTAAAGTTGTCAGTGTACTTAGTTATGGGAGAAGGAATGGATGTTTGTTAAAGCGAAATTGTGAATGTAAGAATAATACAAGGAAAAATAATGTTCTTAAAGTAATACAAACAGAAATAATGTTCTTATGTAATAGAAGGAAAAGTAATATTCTTAATTGTAGCAACAACAATTTGTCTTAAGTGGCAAGCTTTTAAATTGTGTTTGGTAGAGATCCGGTTATAATATAGGCCGGGACACCGGCTTTAATGACTGGTTTTGCGTGGGTTTACTTAGCACCCTCAGGGAAATATATGGACCATATATCAACTTAGACTAACCACCGCATCCTCCTCTGTCCTTAACAATTCACTATTCGTTATATATGTTACAGTTAGAACCCGAAATCCGTTAAAACCCGATCTTACTAGGTAAAACTAGCTCCAACGAAGCCTAACGTAACGTAACGTAACGTAACTAACCTATCGGTTATTACTAGATTTTACTAACAGTAGACAGTCAATTCTAGAAGTAACTACTTAATAGTACTGACGACAGCGCTTTGTTGGAAATAGTTTTACGTAGTGACTTGGGGTTTTAACGGATGTCGGGTTCTAACTATAACATATACAGTTCTAACTGTAACATATACAGTTCTAACTATAACTTATACAGTTCTAACTGTAACATATACAGTTCTAACTGTAACATATACAGTTCTAACTGTAACATATACAGTTCTAACTGTAACATATACAGTTCTAACTGTAACATATACAGTTCTAACTGTAACATATACAGTTCTAACTGTAACATATACAGTTCTTAACTGTAACATATACAGTTCTAACTGTAACATATACAGTTCTAACTGTAACATATACAGTTCTAACTGTAACATATACAGTTCTAACTGCAACTTATACAGTTCTAACTGTAACATATACAGTTCTAACTGTAACATATACAGTTCTAACTGTAACACATACAGTTCTAACTGTAACATATACAGTTCTAACTGTAACATATACAGTTCTAACTGTAACATATACAGTTCTAACTGTAACATATACAGTTCTAACTGTAACATATACAGTTCTAACTGCAACTTATTACAGTTCTAACTGTAACATATACAGTTCTAACTGCAACTTATACAGTTCTAACTGTAACATATACAGTTCTAACTGTAACATATACAGTTCTAACTGTAACACATACAGTTCTAACTGTAACATATACAGTTCTAACTGTAACATATACAGTTCTAACTGTAACATATACAGTTCTAACTGTAACATATACAGTTCTAACTGTAACATATACAGTTCTAACTGTAACATATACAGTTCTAACTGTAACATATACAGTTCTAACTGTAACATATACAGTTCTAACTGTAACATATTACAGTTTCTAACTGTAACATATACAGTTCTAACTGTAACATATACAGTTCTAACTGTAACATATACAGTTCTAACTGTAACATATACAGTTCTAACTGTAACATATACAGTTCTAACTGTAACATATACAGTTCTAACTGTAACATATACAGTTCTAACTGTAACATATACAGTTCTAACTGTAACACATACAGTTCTAACTGTAACATATACAGTTCTAACTGTAACATATACAGTTCTAACTGTAACATATACAGTTCTAACTGTAACATATACAGTTCTAACTGTAACATATACAGTTCTAACTGTAACATATACAGTTCTAACTGTAACATATACAGTTCTAACTGTAACATATACAGTTCTAACTGTAACATATACAGTTCTAACTGTAACATATACAGTTCTAACTGTAACATATACAGTTCTAACTGTAACATATACAGTTCTAACTGTAACATATACAGTTCTAACTGTAACATATACAGTTCTAACTGTAACATATACAGTTCTAACTGTAACATATACAGTTCTAACTGTAACATATACAGTTCTAACTGTAACAATACAGTTCTAACTGTAACATATACAGTTCTAACTGTAACACATACAGTTCTAACTGTAACATATACAGTTCTAACTGTAACATATACAGTTCTAACTGTAACATATACAGTTTAACTGTAACAATACAGTTCTAACTGTAACATATATAATCTTGCCATTCAACATTATATATTTTTTTAATTATTTACTTCTTTTAAGTAAATACGTAAATGAATGAATTAATAATTAAGTGAATTAAAATAACACAAGAAAGACTTATTACATTGTTGAATTAATGTTCAACTAGCATTGCGTTTTGTGCTACATCCGCATGGAAATTGGAATAACTCCACTTGACACTGTCGCCCTCTACCAGGAGAGCAGCGTAACTAACTGCTTTTGCTCTGTTTTTATTACTGGCTTATTACATTATTACCTGTTATTGTCATCATCTCCTGTGTATGGCAAATTGAAACAGTTTCCTTTCATGTCACTCTCCGAGCACTGGATTTTAAAGAGCTGAACAGCTATTGTTGTCACACAATATGACAACAATAATGTAATTATAACAAAGTCGGATTTATTTTATTTTCAACTGCAGTTCACAGAATTATAAAGCTTAAAAAATTCATGAAAATTAATTGTTTGAGTGTAATTTTGTTTTATATGGATGATTTATATTTTTTTCTTTGTCTGTAATATAGCGCTGTTTAACATTAAAATTAATACTTTGTGTTATTAATAACAATAATGGAATAAAGTTATCGCAGTGCTTGATTTAGCACCATGCCATGAAGCTAACCGGGGAGTGGAGCTACATCTGTCACCACAAATTAAACTGAGCAGAGAGTTCCACGCGCCGGCCGATTTATCAACAGAGAATGTAACCTTTGTGGTGAATAACAGAAAAATATCCTGCCAGTCAGCCCTAGGACTGTACTAACATGACTGAGCTATCCAGGATCATCAGAGGAAATAAGAATTAATAATAATGGAAACCGCCAAGGGGATGAGCGTAATCCTGAACTCGCTGATAAGAAAAATTGCCAACCTTTAAGTCTCGAATGGAAAACATAACTTTTAATTTTAATTAATGGATATTTATCAAAATGATTCCTTCATTCGCAGAGTTTTTATTTCAGTAAGGTTTCTTCAACACGGAACTTCACTAAAAAGCCACTGGTTGTCGTAATTCGCCTGATGTTTCGAGTCTACACACTCCCATCATATTGCTTTAAGAACCATTTCAATATTATCTTCCCTATCTTTTCGTACGTATTCCAAGGGACCCTTTTTTGCATTATAAGAGATCTTTGTTTTCAATTTTATTTTATCCACTTTGATTTTATGATAGAAATAACAACTGGGAAGGAAGACAAGTGTTGGACATTCCATTACCAAAATTTCTCCAGTACTCTATACAAAGTATCCCCGGTGGCAGGCATATCCTTCCCTTAAATTAAGAGACACACATGAAGGGACACAAATCTGATAACATACTGTATTTCAATTCAGATTTTATTTATTTTTTACTGCGAAAGGGAAAAATCAGTTGAATCGAAACTGGACGATATTCTCAAACCGATTCATGAGTCGAATATTGATTATGAACTGTCGCTGAAGGAATCCTGTTTGTTTCACTGCTGGCAGGAAAGCGCCGGACTGTTAATAAACCTGCAGCGCGTTTGTGTACGTCGTGATTGGACATCTCTCTATGTTCTGAGTGCGGTTAGACGTCTGTATTCATTTTATGAACCCCGGAGTAGCCAATATATTGGGGATGATCCACATAGCTCAGATTATTGCTGGCCATATTTGTTTTGCTTCTCCTTGGCACAGGGTACAGAATTTCACAGAATGTAGACTGCCGAGTTAATGTAAATGCGGCATGCCACCTACTGTCCGCGAAGTGAAACTTTTTCAGCTTCCTCTTTCTTTCTTATTGGCCATAGTCCATTCTTCTTTCTCTTTTTTTTTTTTGCTGAGGGTATTCGAGAAAAGTTTGCTGAGAATGATAGCTGGACCAGAGAGGAAGAGGTAACAGGGGAGTGGAGAAGACTACATAACGAGGAGCTTTATGTTCTGTACACATCACCAAATGTTATTCGGGCGATCAAATCAAGAAGACTGAGATGGGAGGGCATGTAGCACGTATCGAAGACAGGAGAGGTGCATACAGGGTTTTAGTTGGGAGACCAGAGGGAAAGAGACACTTGGAAGACCTAGGCGTAGATGGGAATATAATATTAAAATGGATCTTCAAAAACTGGGATGGGGCGTGGACTGGATTGATCTGGCTAAGGATAGGGACGGGTGGCTGACGCTTGTGAATGCGGTAATGAACCTTCGGTTTCCATAAAATGCGGGGAATTTCTTGCTTAGCTGAAGACCTGTTAGCTTCTCAAGAAGGACTCTGTTCCATGGAGTCATAGTCCATTGTTATCCTGGTTTTCTTTCTTTAAAGAAAGTGCCCTTACGACATCAGCACGCTCTGTCTGTTTTTAATAAACGAGTGTTCTGTTTGACGGGTATTTGGTTGATCTAATTGTGAACATCTGGTTGAATGACGTCAAATTACCATCTCCAACAGCTATAAGCAGCTATAATGTCTGGATACAAAGAATATACTTGGGGAACTGTGTGAACTATGGCAGACTTATGTGTGGAACTGTGTGAACTATGGCACTGACTTATGTGGGGAACTGTGTGAACTATGGCACTGACTTATGTGGGGAACTGTGTGAACTATGGCACTGACTTATGTGGGGAACTGTGTGAACTATGGCACTGACTTATGTGGGGAACTGTGTGAACTATGGCACTGACTTATGTGGGGAACTGTGTGAACTATGGCACTGACTTATGTGAGGAACTGTGTGAACTATGGCACTGACTTATGTGGGGAACTGTGTGAACTATGGCACTGACTTATGTGGGGAACTGTGTGAACTATGGCACTGACTTATGTGGGGAACTGTGTGAACTATGGCACTGACTTATGTGGGGAACTGTGTGAACTATGGCACTGACTTATGTGGGGAACTGTGTGAACTATGGCACTGACTTATGTGAGGAACTGTGTGAACTATGGCACTGACTTATGTGGAAAACTGTGTGGACTATGGCACTGACTTATGTGGGGAACTGTGTGAACTATGGCACTGACTTATGTGGGGAACTGTGTGAACTATGGCACTGACTTATGTGGGGAACTGTGTGAACTATGGCACTGACTTATGTGGGGAACTGTGTGAACTATGGCACTGACTTATGTGGGGAACTGTGTGAACTATGGCACTGACTTATGTGGGGAACTGTGTGAACTATGGCACTGACTTATGTGGATGGAACTTGTGTTGTGAACTATGGCACTGACTTATGTGGAAAACTGTGTGGACTATGGCACTGACTTATGTGGGGAACTGTGTGAACTATGGCACTGACATGTGGGGAACTGTGTGAACTATGGCACTGACTTATGTGGGGGAACTGTGTGAACTTGATGGCACTGACTTATGTGGGAACTGTGTGAACTATGGCACTGACTTATGTGGGGAACTGTGGTGACACTATGGCACTGACGTATGTGGGGAACTGTGTGAACTATGGCACTGACTTATGTGGAAAACTGTGTTGGAACTATGGCACTGACTTATGTGGGGAACTGTGTGAACTATGGCACTGACTTATGTGGGGAACTGTGTGAACTATGGCACTGACTTATGTGAGGAACTGTGTGAACTATGGCACTGACTTATGTGGGGAACTGTGTGAACTATGGCACTGACTTATGTGGGAACTGTGTGGAACTATGGCACTGACTTATGTGAGGAACTGTGTGAACTATGGCACTGACTTATGTGGGAAAATGTGTGACTATGGCACTGACTTATGTGGGAACTGTGTGAACTATGGCACTGACTTATGTGGGGAACTGTGTGAACTATGGCACTGACTTATGTGGGGAACTGTGTGAACTATGGCACTGACTTATGTGGGAACTGTGTGAACTATGGCACTGACTTATGTGGGGAACTGTGTTGAACTATGGCACTGACTTATGTGGGAAACTGTGGAACTATGGCACTGACTTATGTGAGGAACTGTGTGAACTATTTGGGACTGACTTATGTGGAAAACTGTGGGACTATGGCACTGACTTATGTGGGGAACTGTGTGAACTATGGCACTGACTTATGTGGGGAACTGTGATGAACTATGGACTGACTTATGTTGGAACTGGTGAACTATGGCACTGACTTATGTGGAACTGTGTGAATATGGCCTGACTATGTTGGGAACTGTTGAACATGGCACTGACTATGTGGGAACTGTTGAACTATGACTGATTATGTGGAAAACTGTGTGACTATGGCATGACTAGTAACTGTGTGAACACTAAGTGGGACTGTGTGAACTATGGCTGACTTATGTGGGAACTGTGTGAACTATGGCACTGACTTATGTGGGGAACTGTGTGAACTATGGCACTGACTTAATGTGGGGAACTGTGTGAACTATGGCACTGACTTATGTGAGGAACTGTGTGAACTATGGCACTGACTTATGTGGAAAACTGTGTGACTATGGCACTGACTTATGTGGGAACTGTGGACTGAAGACTTAGTGGGGAAATGTGTACATGGCACTGACTTATGTGGGGAACTGTGTGAACTATGGCACTGACTTATGTGGGAACTGTGTGAACTATGGCACTGACTTATGTGGGGAACTGTCTGACTATGGCACTGACTATGTGGGGAACTGTGAACTATGGCACTGACTATGTGGAACTGTGAACTATGGCACTGACTTATGTGGGAACTGTGTGAACTATGGCACTGACTATATGTGGGGAACTGTGTGAACTATGGCACTGACTTATGTGGGGAACTGTGTGAACTATGGCACTGACTTATGTGGGGAACTGTGTGAACTATGCACTGACTTATGTGGGGAACTGTGTGAACTATGGCACTGACTTATGTGGGGAACTGTGTGAACATGGCACTGACTTATGTGGGGAACTGTGTGAACTATGGCACTGACTTATGTGGGAACTGTGTGACTATGGCACTGACTTATGTGGAACTGTGTGAACTATGGCACTGACTTATGTGGGGAACTGTGTGAACTATGGCACTGACTTATGTGGGAACTGTGTGAACTATGGCATGACTTATGTGGGGAACTGTGTGAACTATGGCACTGACTTATGTGGGAGTTGACACACTGTGTGAACTATGGCACTGACTTATGTGGAAAACTGTGTGGACTATGGCACTGACTTAGTGGGGACTGTGTGAACTATGGCACTGACTTATGGGGAAACTGTGTGAACTATGGCACTGACTTATGTGGGGAACTGTGTGAACTATGGCACTGACTTATGTGGGGAACTGTGTGAACTATGGCACTGACTTATGTGGGGAACTGTGTGAACTATGGCACTGACTTATGTGGGAACTGTGGAAACTGTGTGGACTATGGCATAACTTATTCCAACATTCCAACCATTAAATGTTATTGAAACAGTATGTGGCGCAAATTACCAGCGTCTTCTAGAAATTTCTCGGTAGGAGGCACACTACGGTCAGACACACAATAAAATTAACTGTCTTGCAACGAATGTTAACACCCACAGGGACAAGCCCCAGATTAGTTGCACCATTACACCTAGGCACAAACTTCTCTGTGGTCTTTGTTTTTGAGTTCCTGTGGTTACTCACAGACGTCCCTTAAAATAAACCGCAGCCTCTTACACACGACCACTGGCGTGTGTTTGCTTCAACCTATATAACCATCGTGCAAACCTTGGTTCAGTTTAAAATCCTTTTGACCCCTAATTGCTCCTGGTACACAGAACCTTCTGCAGCAACGCAAAGAGCAGTGGCTAGGCTGGACAGTGTGTACACAATACAGATATTCCTCTCTCAAAGAGATGAAACAGAAGTTGCCGGTAATTTTATATGCCCCAAATGTATAATGTGTGACGTCGTGTAGTTTGGTATGTAGATAAGAACGTTTCGGACAGGTTTCCTGATTCAATCTTCAGTGTATGCGAGCGAGAGGATGTAGAGACAGCAGGTTCCTCCGAAACGTCGTTACTTTTTTACCACACTACACGGCGTCACATACGAAAGGGAGAGTATTCATATTCACTGCTGTGAGAACCTCAAATATAACATTTAGACCCCACGTATGATGTTTCTTTATTTTACCTTTCATACCTCTTCTTTCCTTTCGCATTTTTTTCCCTCCTTGTTCTATCTCATTTCTTCTTATATTCATCCCTTCTCTGCATATCCTCTCGTTTATATATACGCATGTATACGTTTGTAGCAGGCAATTTCATCTTTACTGTTACTGTACCACCGCATTTTTACTCACGACACTTAAATTAGTCTGAAATTTAATTTAATTTAATAGTTTTTTTTGCCATCAAGCGACTAGATTCTGAAATCTGAAAATCTAGGCCCTTATGTTTTAAAATTAAGTTCCTACCTCGCAGAAAACACACTGATTCTATGTAACACATCAATCAATTAATTAATGGTGTGTGGGGGAAAAATAATCCATGTTTTTATGAGACTATTATTAAACCGTTTGTTTCATACCCGATGTATACAAAATGCAGAGCACATGATTGGTGCATAGTAACCACTTTGCTTTGACCCTATTAATTCCACTGGTTACTAGGTTAGTATAAGTACCACCAGGTTTAACATTTACAAATTGTACGTTCTGCCCACACAGTGTATTTATGTGTTTTGTGTGGATCTCAGAACAAACAGCGATTATTTCACTGTACAACATTAACTGACTGGTTTGTATAACTGAGACGGAGTGTGTTTACTGCGCGGTACGGACTGTATTTATGTGTTTTGTGTGGATCTCAGAACAAACAGCGATTATTTCACTGTACAACATTAACTGACTGGTTTGTATAACTGAGACGGAGTGTGTTTACTGCGCGGTACGGACTGTATTTATGTGTTTTGTGTGGATCTCAGAACAAACAGCGATTATTTCACTGTACAACATTAACTGACTGGTTTGTATAACTGAGACGGAGTGTGTTTACTGCGCGGTACGGACTGTATTTATGTGTTTTGTGTGGATCTCAGAACAAACAGCGATTATTTCACTGTACAACATTAACTGACTGGTTTGTATAACTGAGACGGAGTGTGTTTACTGCGCGGTACGGACTGTATTTATGTGTTTTGTGTGGATCTCAGAACAAACAGCGATTATTTCACTGTACAACATTAACTGACTGGTTTGTATAACTGAGACGGAGTGTGTTTACTGCGCGGTACGGACTGTATTTATGTGTTTTGTGTGGATCTCAGAACAAACAGCGATTATTTCACTGTACAGCATTAACTGACTGGTTTGTATAACTGAGACGGAGTGTGTTTACTGCGCGGTACGGACTGTATTTATGTGTTTTGTGTGGATCTCAGAACAAACAGCGATTATTTCACTGTACAACATTAACTGACTGGTTTGTATAACTGAGACGGAGTGTGTTTACTGCGCGTACGGACTGTATTTATGTGTTTTGTGTGGATCTCAGAACAAACAGCGATTATTTCACTGTACAACATTAACTGACTGGTTTGTATAACTGAGACGGAGTGTGTTTACTGCGCGGTACGGACTGTATTTATGTGTTTTGTGTGGATCTCAGAACAAACAGCGATTATTTCACTGTACAGCATTAACTGACTGGTTTGTATAACTGAGACGGAGTGTGTTTACTGCGCGGTACGGACTGTATTTATGTGTTTTGTGTGGATCTCAGAACAAACAGCGATTATTTCACTGTACAGCATTAACTGACTGGTTTGTATAACTGAGACGGAGTGTGTTTACTGCGCGTACGACTGTATTTATGTGTTTTGTGTGGATCTCAGAACAAACAGCGATTATTTCACTGTACAGCATTAACTGACTGGTTTGTATAACTGAGACGGAGTGTGTTTTACTGCGCGGTACGGACTGTATTTATGTGTTTTGTGTGGATCTCAGAACAAACAGCGATTATTTCACTGTACAGCATTAACTGACTGTTTGTATAACTGAGACGGAGTGTGTTTATGCGCGTACGGACTGTATTTATGTGTTTTGTGTGGATCTCAGAACAAACAGCGATTATTTCACTGTACAGCATTAACTGACTGGTTTGTATAACTGAGACGGAGTGTGTTACTGCGGGTACGGACTGTATTTATGTGTTTGTGTGGATCTCAGAACAAACAGCGATTATTTCACTGTACAGCATTAACTGACTGGTTTGTATAACTGAGACGGAGTGTGTTTACTGCGCGGTACGGACTGTTTTTGTTTTTGTGTGGTCTGAACAACAGCGATTATTTCACTGTCACATTAACGATGGTTGTTAACTGAGACGGAGTGTGTTTACTGCGCGGTACGACTGTATTATGTGTTTTGTGTGGATCTCAGAACAACAGCGATTATTTCACGTACGATTAACTGACTGGTTGTATAATGAGACGGAGTGTGTTTACTGCGCGGTACGGACTGTATTTATGTGTTTTGTGTGGATCTCAGAACAAACAGCGATTATTTCACTGTACAGCATTAACTGACTGGTTTGTATAACTGAGACGGAGTGTGTTTACTGCGCGGTACGGACTGTATTTATGTGTTTTGTGTGGATCTCAGAACAAACAGCGATTATTTCACTGTACAGCATTAACTGATGGTTTGTATAACTGAGACGGAGTGTGTTTACTGCGCGGTACGGACTGTATTTATGTGTTTTGTGTGGATCTCAGAACAAACAGCGATTATTTCACTGTACAGCATTAACTGACTGGTTGTATAACTGAGACGGAGTGTGTTTACTGCGCGGTACGGACTGTATTTATGTGTTTTGTGTGGATCTCAGAACAAACAGCGATTATTTCACTGTACAGCATTAACTGACTGGTTTGTATAACTGAGACGGAGTGTGTTTACTGCGCGTACGGACTGTATTATGTGTTTTGTGTGGATCTCAGAACAAACAGCGATTATTTCACTGTACAGCATTAACTGACTGGTTTGTATAACTGAGACGGAGTGTGTTTACTGCGCGGTACGGACTGTATTATGTGTTTTGTGTGGATCTCAGAACAAACAGCGATTATTTCACTGTACAGCATTAACTGACTGTTTGTATAACTGAGACGGAGTGTGTTTACTGCGCGGTACGGACTGTATTTATGTGTTTTGTGTGGATCTAGAACAAACAGCGATTATTTCACTGTACAGCATTAACTGACTGGTTTGTATAACTGAGACGGAGTGTGTTTACTGCGCGGTACGACTGTATTTATGTGTTTTGTGTGGATCTCAGAACAAACAGCGATTATTTCACTGTACAGCATTAACTGACTGGTTTGTATAACTGAGACGGAGTGTGTTTACTGCGCGGTACGGACTGTATTATGTGTTTTGTGTGGATCTCAGAACAAACAGCGATTATTTCACTGTACAGCATTAACTGACTGGTTTGTATAACTGAGCGGAGTGTGTTTACTGCGCGGTACGGACTGTATTTATGTGTTTTGTGTGGATCTCAGAACAAACAGCGATTATTTCACTGTACAGCATTAACTGACTGGTTTGTATAACTGAGACGGAGTGTGTTTACTGCGCGGTACGGACTGTATTTATGTGTTTTGTGTGGATCTCAGAACAAACAGCGATTATTTCACTGTACAGCATTAACTGACTGGTTTGTATAACTGAGACGGAGTGTGTTTACTGCGCGGTACGGACTGTATTTATGTGTTTTGTGTGGATCTCAGAACAAACAGCGATTATTTCACTGTACAGCATTAATGACTGGTTTGTATAACTGAGACGGAGTGTGTTTACTGCGCGGTACGGACTGTATTATGTGTTTTGTGTGGATCTCAGAACAAACAGCGATTATTTCACTGTACAGCATTAACTGACTGGTTTGTATAACTGAGACGGAGTGTGTTTACTGCGCGGTACGGACTGTATTTATGTGTTTTGTGTGGATCTCAGAACAAACAGCGATTATTTCACTGTACAGCATTAACTGACTGGTTTGTATAACTGAGACGGAGTGTGTTTACTGCGCGGTACGGACTGTATTTATGTGTTTTGTGTGGATCTCAGAACAAACAGCGATTATTTCACTGTACAGCATTAACTGACTGGTTTGTATAACTGAGACGGAGTGTGTTTACTGCGCGTACGGACTGTATTTATGTGTTTTGTGTGGATCTCAGAACAAACAGCGATTATTTCACTGTACAGCATTAACTGACTGGTTTGTATAACTGAGACGAGTGTGTTTACTGCGCGGTACGGACTGTATTTATGTGTTTTGTGTGGATCTCAGAACAAACAGCGATTATTTCACTGTACAGCATTAACTGACTGGTTTGTATAACTGAGACGGAGTGTGTTTACTGCGCGGTACGGACTGTATTTATGTGTTTTGTGTGGATCTCAGAACAAACAGCGATTATTTCACTGTACAGCATTAACTGACTGGTTTGTATAACTGAGACGGAGTGTGTTTACTGCGCGGTACGGACTGTATTTATGTGTTTTGTGTGGATCTCAGAACAAACAGCGATTATTTTCACTGTACAGCATTAACTGACTGGTTTGTATAACTGAGACGGAGTGTGTTTACTGCGGGTACGGACTGTATTTATGTGTTTTGTGTGGATCTCAGAACAAACAGCGATTATTTCACTGTACAGCATTAACTGACTGGTTTGTATAACTGAGACGGAGTGTGTTTACTGCGCGGTACGGACTGTATTTATGTGTTTTGTGTGGATCTGAGAACAAACAGCGATTATTTCACTGTACAGCATTAACTGACTGGTTTGTATAACTGAGACGGAGTGTGTTTACTGCGCGGTACGGACTGTATTTATGTGTTTTGTGTGGGATCTGAGAACAAACAGCGATTATTTCACTGTACAACATTAACAGACTGGTTTGTATAACTGAGACGGAGTGTGTTTACTGCGCGGTACGAACTGTATTTATATGTTTTGTGTGGATCTCAGAACAAACAGCGATTATTTCACTGTACAGCATTAACTGACTGGTTTGTATAACTGAGACGGAGTGTGTTTACTGCGCGGTACGGACTGTATTTATGTGTTTTGTGTGGATCTCAGAACAAACAGCGATTATTTCACTGTACAGCATTAACTGACTGGTTTGTATAACTGAGCCGGAGTGTGTTTACTTCGCGGTACGGACTGTATTTATGTGTTTTGTGTGGATCTCAGAACAAACAGCGATTATTTCACTGTACAGCATTAACTGACTGGTTTGTATAACTGAGACGGAGTGTGTTTACTGCGCGGTACGGACTGTATTTATGTGTTTTGTGTGGATCTCAGAACAAACAGCGATTATTTCACTGTACAGCATTAACTGACTGGTTTGTATAACTGAGACGGAGTGTGTTTACTGCGTGGTACGGACTGTATTTATGTGTTTTGTGTGGATCTCAGAACAAACAGCGATTATTTCACTGTACAGCATTAACAGACTGGTTTGTATAACTGAGACGGAGTGTGTTTACTGCGCGGTACGGACTGTATGTATGTGTTTTGTGTGCATCTGAGAACAAACAGCGATTATTTCACTGTACAACATTAACAGACTGGTTTGTATAACTGAGACGGAGTGTGTTTACTGCGCGGTACGAACTGTATTTATGTGTTTTGTGTGGATCTCAGAACAAACAGCGATTATTTCACTGTACAGCATTAACTGACTGGTTTGTATAACTGAGACGGAGTGTGTTTACTGCGCGGTACGGACTGTATTTATGTGTTTTGTGTGGATCTCAGAACAAACAGCGATTATTTCACTGTACAGCATTAACTGACTGGTTTGTATAACTGAGACGGAGTGTGTTTACTGCGCAGTACGGACTGTATTTATGTGTTTTGTGTGGATCTCAGAACAAACAGCGATTATTTCACTGTACAGCATTAACTGACTGGTTTGTATAACTGAGACGGAGTGTGTTTACTGCGCGGTACGGACTGTATTTATGTGTTTTGTGTGGATCTCAGAACAAACAGCGATTATTTCACTGTACAGCATTAACTGACTGGTTTGTATAACTGAGACGGAGTGTGTTTACTGCGCGGTACGGACTGTATTTATGTGTTTTGTGTGGATCTCAGAACAAACAGCGATTATTTCACTGTACAGCATTAACTGACTGGTTTGTATAACTGAGACGGAGTGTGTTTACTGCGCGGTACGGACTGTATTTATGTGTTTTGTGTGGATCTCAGAACAAACAGCGATTATTTCACTGTACAGCATTAACTGACTGGTTTGTATAACTGAGACGGAGTGTGTTTACTGCGCAGTACGGACTGTATTTATGTGTTTTGTGTGGATCTCAGAACAAACAGCGATTATTTCACTGTACAGCATTAACTGACTGGTTTGTATAACTGAGACGGAGTGTGTTTACTGCGCGGTACGGACTGTATTTATGTGTTTTGTGTGGATCTGAGAACAAACAGCGATTATTTCACTGTACAACATTAACAGACTGGTTTGTATAACTGAGACGGAGTGTGTTTACTGCGCGGTACGAACTGTATTTATATGTTTTGTGTGGATCTCAGAACAAACAGCGATTATTTCACTGTACAGCATTAACAGACTGGTTTGTATAACTGAGACGGAGTGTGTTTACTGCGCGGTACGGACTGTATTTATGTGTTTTGTGTGGATCTCAGAACAAACAGCGATTATTTCACTGTACAGCATTAACTGACTGGTTTGTATAACTGAGACGGAGTGTGTTTACTGCGCGGTACGGACTGTATTTATGTGTTTTGTGTGGATCTGAGAACAAACAGCGATTATTTCACTGTACAACATTAACAGACTGGTTTGTATAACTGAGACGGAGTGTGTTTACTGCGCGGTACGGACTGTATTTATGTGTTTTGTGTGGATCTGAGAACAAACAGCGATTATTTCACTGTACAGCATTAACAGACTGGTTTGTATAACTGAGACGGAGTGTGTTTACTGCGCGGTACGGACTGTATTTATGTGTTTTGTGTGGATCTCAGAACAAACAGCGATTATTTCACTGTACAACATTAACTGACTGGTTTGTATAACTGAGACGGAGTGTGTTTACTGTGCGGTACGAAATGAATCTTTACGTATAAGTGAGGTTTATTTTCGTGTCTAAAAAGCGTTAAAGGACGTAACTGCAGTTGTTACCTGATACTAGCAATGTTGTGTTTGATACAGAATGTGCTGTGGCCTGCAAGCCATTTGAATTAAGCTAGATAATTCAACAAGTATCATTTATGTTGTGAATTTGAAATTGTGTAATGCAACAACCCACACAAGATGGCTATTGTTATGTAACAATAACACGACTGTTTACTTTGCTATTGATTGTAACTTGATTCAAATATTTACGACTTTGTGCATGCAGAAAAGGCCTCGCTATTGTTTTTCTCTCTGTACGCTTCTAATTCTATTATACACCTACCGTCCGCTGCTGGATCTGCTTTCCTACAGCAAAACCATTCTCTACCCTTTGGTTATTGTTGGTGAAACAAGAGAAGGTTACAAGGCACGAGTAAAAAACGGTGTTGAGATTTGTGCTCTTCTGGGGTATTACGCGAATCTAAGTTATAGGTTGCTGGCTTTCTTTTTTTTCCTACTCGGGACTCTTGAACCGTGAAGATGGGACCGATACGTTGTCCCGAAACGTCGGTAAACAATTACCACACGACGCCGCGTAATATCCCAGAAGAGCGCAGATCTCATCAACATCGCGGCGGAAGCCTGAAATTACGGTTAAAACAGTGTTTGTTAATGCAAGGTTTGAATTTCACACGTCGGTGAAAGATTCTCGGAAACGTCGACTAAATTCTACTAAACTGCTTCGCATAACAGAAAATTGTAATCTTAATAATATTGATTTATTTTATGTTTGTTGATATATGTTGCTATACAGGGCGATTCAAAAGGAATTAAACACGTTTAAAAATACATTATTCAGCAACTGGTGCCTCCTGGTGATGGAAATGCATACAACTTTCAAGGGCCAAACAAAATTAACCCTTTAAAGACGAAACGTAATCTGTTTTATATAAGGATTCAGTGCGTACCACGCAGTAAACACACTCCACCTAGGTTATAAAAACCAATTAATTAATTATTTATAAGGTAAAAGTTGCTGTTTGTTCTGAGATCCATACATAACACATAATGCCATGTAAGCACCATGTAGAATGTTTTAATGTTAAACCTGGTGGTACGTAAAGTAACCACTAGGCTTTAAAAGGTTAAGAGTAGCTCTACAATTTTATGACTAGATGTCCATATGATACTTAGTTACTGAGGAAAAAATTATTTAAAGTGTTCAATTCTTTTTGAATCATCCTGTATAGTGTGTGTGGGATAATGTGTCTGTGAAGTAAATTTGGTTCAATTTTAACTCCTGATTTGCGTAAATTTTCATCAACACCACGAATTAATTTGGCTGGAAAATAGGAAGGAAGTTGTTAGAGGAAATTAATGTGTCCATGTTCTCTGAAGTGCTTCCGAGAATGTGGTGTGGTGGTCCTCCATCATCTTCAAAATATTCTCAGTATGATTTGTCTATTTTCTGAACTGCCGAGGAAAATGTTTAACTCTGAGGAGGACGAAATAATTTGAAACTGGAGAGAAAATTGCGAAAGGCAAAGTTTCATGATTTTTTACTCCTCTCCAGATATAATTAGAACGACCAAATCAAAAGAAATGTTAATTGGGGGTTCTGGCGGACTGGATTCAGCTGGCTCAACATAAGGTCTAATGGAGGGCTCTTGTGAAAGCGGGTTATATAAAGTGTGGGAAATTTGTTGACTCTGTAAGGAAATATTAGGCCGATCCCAGTGGCCGCGCGGTCTAAGGCATGGCTCTTCGGCCTCTCGCTTACTGGGATTGTGGGTTCGAATCCCGCCTAGGGCATGGATGTCTGTCTGTTGTGAGTGTTGTGTGTTGTCAGGTAGAGGTCTCTGCGACGGGCTGATCACTCGTCAAGAGGAGTCCTACCGAGTGTGGTGTGTCTGAGTGTGTGATCGTGAAGCCTCGATAATGAGGAGACTCTGGCCCACTGGGGGCTGTTATATCGTAGGGGGGGAGGGAATATTAGCTTCTCGAAAAGGATCATCTCCGTATAGATAGTTTTTTTTCCTATGGCTCGACAGCCCCTTGGGGGCCTAGGCCGCCTCGTTTCGTCGACGCTTCACGATCACACACATTAGACACACCCCACTCGGTAGGACTCCTCTGGACGAGTGATCAGCCCGTCGCAGAGACCTCTACCTGACAACATACAACACTCACAACAGACAGACATCCATGCCTCCGGTGGGATTCGAACCCACGATCCTAGGAAGCGAGCGGCCGAAGACCCACGCCTTAGACCGCGCGGCCACTGGGATCGACATCCGTATAGATAGTACTACGCTAAAATTCCCTGACGTTCATTTCTGGGGAACATTGCGATCGGTGAGTTGGTAAGTTATTTTTAAGTTGATGCTAATTAAAGTCATGGAACGTTTTAATTAACTTCTTTCATTATGAACGGGATTACTACTTTATGGCTTTTCTCTTTATTGAGTGCCGAGATTCAAGGGAGAGAAAAGATTTATTAGAGGAGGGATTTTGGGATTGTGATTTGGTAGCACTTTTCTCCCTTTTTTGGTTTATGAATTGAAATGGATATATTCATCTGATTTATTAGCTTACTGCCTAAAAAGCCGATGAGGAGCTATTATTACTGTGTTCCATAAACTAAAGAACATCATCAGATAGTCATCGTAATTGATGACTTGGTTAGTTTACACTCCTTCATCCATTTCTTTTGCTATAATTTTATTGTTCTTCTGCTATTTTCTTTGCGCTTATTTGTGTGTTTCATTATTTTCCTTTTCCTTGAGTTCTTCTCATATCTTTGTCTACTTGCTAATTTGGCGGCACGCGGTGGTGCAGTTGGTTGAGGCACTGCGCTACAAGCCGAAAGGTCGCGGGTTCGATTCCCGACGGGGTCATTGGAATTTTTAATTGAAATCCTTCCGGCACTATGGCACTGAGGTCAACTGAACCTATAACAAAAATGAGTACCAGGGATATTTCCTGGGGGTAAAGGCGGCTGGTACGTTGGGATGACGACCTTACCACCTTCATGTGCCTATTATCTGGAAATCTGGGAGCCTCAAACTCCTGGAACCCTTTTTTTTTTACTTATTTATTTATTCATTCGCTCACTTATTCATTCTTTCGTTCTTTCTGCCATTAATTCATTCATTCGTTTACTCATTCCTTTATTTTAGCATTTGATCTTTTGTTTATTTCTTCATTCTTTCATCCTGTCATATATCGAATCTGCTTTTAACGGATGAATATCCATTATTTAATTATCACTTATTCATTGACTTATTAATTTCTCTTTTCTTCCTTTCTTTCTACAATTCTTTATTGATTTTGCCTTTGTTTCATTTCTTTCTAAACTTTCTGTACTTAATTTCCTTGCTTTTGTCCTCTTTTATGAAGAAGCCTGACAAAACCGTACACAAAAGACGTGACGATATATTGAGGGTATCGGGGGTATGGATGAGCAGTGCCATCTATTCTGTAACCTCGAGAAGACCTACTACAAATAGTGGGGAATCAATTGAGCGAAAACCCGGTAGCGAAATCGCTGTAAAAAAAAGAATTGGTTAGTAAGACGGAAAAAGTGTTGAGGCGTGGGGTTTTCCAATCCGTTGAAAGCAATAGAAACCAATATTTTTACCTCGAACTACTCATTTTAACGGCCTTAAATTTTCGCATTATTTATATTTTAATATATATAATGTACAATATGTAATATATAAATATATTATGTAATACATATAATACGCGAAAATGTAAGCCCGTCAAATTTGCCTTGTGTCTGGGTTCGGTTTTCAATTGAACTCCCTGTATATATATATAATTTTAATTGATTCAACCTGATTCTTTGAACCAATATTGGGTGTCACAAACACCTTTTAATGCCCTCCCACTTTTCAGGTCATCACATTAATTTTCTACGTGATTATAAATAATGGCTATGCAATATATTAAAATTACATAAAGCCGTCTGAAATATTATTGACCTATCTTAACAGGTGTTGTTGATTACGTATGATAAGCATGTATTATCCCTCTTGATATAGCAGATGGTGTAATTAATGTAGGAGGTTTAATCTATTGACAGTATACCTAGCTAAGCATAGCTTCAGTATTTCTGTTTGCGTTGTTTTTGTGCGTCCTGACAACACGTTGTCGTTACCCGGTAAGTGGCAATTAATCTGCGAAATGATGGTGCATGTAACAATGGCCTCATGATGAACTATATTGGTGGAAACACGTAGCTTGAATTGAATGAAGTTGTGCCATGCCTTTTGAATTGGGCGTAAAACAGTGGTAATATTGAGACAGCGTGCTCAATATAGTGCAGGGTTATTAAAAAAATTCCACAGCGTGACCGAAATTTAACAGTACACAAAACGTATAATTTTTTACATTTATTTCTTAATTTATCTGTCTTAGGTTTAAGTATCTTCTTTAGTGTTTCATTTCTACATTTTCCCCAGTCACCGGTTTAGCAAATACCTAACGTTCCCTTCTCTTCTTGTAATCAAATGACTGTCAAAAAGCGACAATCCTCTGTTTCACTGCATTATGCATATGAAATCCAAAAAAAGCCCTCACATTTAATTATATAGGAAGTTAAAATTACAGAGAGAGGGCCTATATTATTGTGCACCAGGAAATGCTTTGCAGGTGGAACCACTGAGTTCGGCTTCGTCATGTCAGTTCATCCGTCCGTCCGTCTGTCTATCCGCATGGAACAACTCGGCTGCCACTGGACGGATTTTCATTAAGTATGATATTTGAGTGTTTTTAGAAAATCTATCAAGAAAATTCAAGTTTCATTCAAATCTGACAACAATAACAGTTACTTTACATAAAGACCTATGTACATTTATGATAATATCTCGCTGAATTCTTCTTAGAATGAGAAATGTTTCAGACAAAAGTTGTAGAGAAAATCAAAACACACATTTTATGTTTAATAACGTTTTTCCGAAAATCGTGTCTTTTACGAGATAATGTGGAAAAATATGGTAGAACTAGACAGGCCACAGATGATAATATAATACGGCGCATGCGCTTTGAATGATGGGTAACTAAGGCTACAGACACACACTAAGAATATGTAATACTCATTGCTTTTCCACGGCAACAATGGTCACGTAAAGGGCCTCATTGTTACGCTATAACTACATTACCTCTCCTGTTCTTTTTAAAATGAAGAAACTTGTTTGCAAACTGCAAAGAGATAACGCTTGAGATGAACTGTTTTCTGAAATACGACTTCGGTATAAAGCACGCCATGCAATATGAACTACTTCCGATCTCTCGCAAAGTTCGCGTACCACAAGTGTTTTGCTGCCTGTAGCTTAGGGACTTCTGGTATATATAATTCTGTTTGAAATGCATAAGGTTGTGATGCTGACCTATATCGAGAAGGCTAACAGCAGTACGTGTCTCTCTCACACGACCGGTAACGTATTCATATTCTGGTTGGATAGTCGCATGGTGTCTTATCGTATTGGCTGGCCTTCCTTCTTAAGGATATGGTTTTGATATTCGGTGTATTGATGTGGGAGTTGTTTGGGTCTGATTGTTATCAGGCGGTTTGCTTTTCTGTTGTATCGCTCGGGGAGTAGGGATTGGATAGGTCACTTCTCTTCCTAATGTCATTTCTCGGAATAGGTAAGCCGGGTTATTTTCAAGAACTACACTTCGTACTCATTATGGTTCTCAGTACTTTTTTTTTTTGTCGTCCTCTTCTACCTACCCGGGTTTCCCGTTTCAGTGTCGAGGTTTGTAATTCCTTTTGATCACACTCAGACACACCACACTCGGTAGGATTCCTCTGGACGAGTGATCAGCCCGTCGCAGAGGCCTCTACCTGACAACACACAACACTTACAAGAGACAAACATCCATGCCCCCGGTGGGATTCGAACCCATGATCCTAGTAAGCGAGCAGCCGAAGACCCACGCCTTAGACCGCAAGGCACGGCCACTGGGATCGGCTCTCAGTACTTCTAACAGATATAATGTAGAATTATTTGAAAGTAATTGATAATTACTGGAGCAGATAGATTGCAATTATCGTCAGTCACTTCATGCTATCCTCTGTTATCTGTTCCTATTTCTTACGAGACAGGCAAATGTACGTGTAACGTAAAAATGAGACCCTTTCACGTAACTATTGTTGTCGTGGTAATGCAATAAGTATTACATATTCTGAGTTTGTGTTTGTAGAGTTATCCAGCATGCAGTGCGCATGCGCCGTGTTATACTGTCATTTATAGCCTGTCTGGGTCTACCTTATTTTCCACATTATCTCATAAACGGCACGATTTTCGGAAAAACGTTATTAAACATAAAATTTGTGTTTTGATTTCCTCTAGAACATTTATCTGAAAGATTTATCATTATAAAAAAGAATTGAGCGATATATTATCATAAATATACACAAGTCTTTATGTAAAGTACCTGTTATTCTTGTGAGATTTTATGAAACTTGAATTTTCTCGACATATTTTGAAAAAAATACCCAAGTATCAGTTTTCATGAAAGTCTGTCCAGTGGGAGCCGAGTTGTTCCTTGCGAACGGACGTACAGACAGAAGGAAAAACATGAAGAAGCTAATAGTCGCTTTTGTCAATTTCGCAAACGCGCCTAAATATAGAAGCGCCATTTCATGATTTTCTTCAGGTGACTTTCCTTCCTCTCAATATTGTAGAAGCGTTTAGCATGGTCCCTTAATACCCATTGCTGATTCTAACAATACTCCTTCTACTTCGGTTTCTTTTTTTTTTTAATATTCTACATGTAGTAATCGCCCTTTTGACTCGTATGTCTATCAACTTATGTCCGTCTGTCCGCTCGGCTCCCACTGGACGGATTTCTGTGAAATTTGACACTGGGGACCACCTTTTTAAAAAATCTTCGGTGTTTCAAGCTACGACTGAACCGCAAATTTTGCGTAAAACGTCACGCCGACAAGTTGAATGTTGGCGATCTTTTTTTTTCGGCCTCTGTGAACCCTCCTCTGCCTCCTTCTTCCGTTTTCGGTAGTTTTCTTGCTTTTGTGCGTTAGTTAGTCTCGGCATCGTGAACCTGTAAAAAACAGCGCCGAGGTGACCCACCTGTGTGTACCGAAATGTAAGACGTTATATGGTGAGAGTGTGAAAATCGTAGGTGATTTTGACATGGCCGCCATTTTGGCGGATTTCAAGATTTTTCGATAATTCTTTTTTTTTTTTTAGCGTGTAAGCAAACTATATATCGTTCACTGCTGTAGTCGAAGTAGGCGCGGAGCACTGTGAAGAAACGTAGGTAACGCGGAAGTCTGACACCGCGAGCGCCGAGGTGACCCACTTATGTGTACCGAAATGTAAGACGTTTTACGTCAAAACATCTGTCAAGAATTCTAACTGTGGTTAAAATTGTATAAAAGTATGGGGCTTTTTACATGAAGACCTAATCACGTGTTATTCCCTGCGACATAAGGTCGCTATAAGAGCGTTGTTTTCAGCGAAATGCAATGGACAGGGGAAGTATTCAGATACTACAATTAGTTTCCCCTCTATACCACATGTACCTGTCAACAATGGCTTTACGGTGATTTTGTGTCGCCTACAACAATGCACAAAACATATTTCTTTTACGTGGGAACATTGGTGTTACGTTCTACGTATATTGCCTGCTATGTACTTCATTACTTATACCCGTATTTAAACTCGGCTATATCTTCTCTGTTGCATCTTCATTCATATTTATACCTTGTTTCGAAAAATAGAATACTTCAAGGAATTATAGGCAGTGTTTTCATGTGTAATGGCTAATTTAGCGACAGCAGGATTGACACTGGTTCCAACTTGTGACAGACATCGAACTGTACAAAGCACCAGTCACCCTTTTTACATATGAAATCCAATTCTCCCCTCCCAAAAAAATACAGTCGACGTTTCTTTCTCCCCCAGCAGTGAAGGTGCAGAGCGGGGCTCTAAATTTAATTTTGTTTGGTTTTCACTGTCACTGTAATATTGACATCAGGACATTGCAGGCTCACGTCTGTCTGTCTGTCTGTCTGTCTATGCGCGTGGTGGGTTTCGCAGGCGCTGAAGGTTTTGTTCAGGACAGACAGCAAAACAGGATGCCTCAGTACCCGTTCTGTGCGGTGACGTAGCAAATTAATACCCCTGTATTACTGGGGAATAAAGTATAATCATTTGGTTAATACATGTGTAACGTCTGGTGTGTTTTTCTTATCTAGGAAACTCGAGAGATAAGAAAAAATTGGGCTCAATGCCAGGTCAGTATTTGTGAGATTTATGGTGGAAAAATTGGCACTTGGACAGTCTTTTTTTCCCCCCCCCCGAATAATTTGGTTTTCTCCTGTCATTATTATTCCATCAATGCTCCATGTTAATTAATTAATTCATCACTGACGTCATTTGATTTTAACAATTGAAAGCCGCCCTTACATATCATCAAAAAGAAACGAAAGGGAAAAATGTATCAGCACAAAAGTGTCTCCTTTTTTTTTTTTCCAAAAATTTTGTGGGAATAATTGTTGTCCTTGTACATATTGAGTGACTCACAGTGAAGCTGCCTGACTCACAGCAAATCTCTTAGGTATTCATTTAAACTGAACCTCAATTCTGCCCGCTTTTAATCAAAGCCTTTAATGTCTCAAGGTATTTAAATTTTACAATATAAATTTTTTATGTAAATTCGTCCTGATGTTCTTTATTTGACTGAGAGACATACAGACAAATGGAGAGAAAGACTTGCTGAAGAGAATAGTCATCGTCGTTAAAAATTTTCACTACGAATCGACGGAAAAAGTAGAGTTAAGTTGGATTAGTTCTGCTATAAACGTAAAGATTTTCTGTTTAATGCTCCGCAGAGAGAGAGGAATCGAAGATGCTCTTGTTGGATGGATTGTTCCTAACTAAATACGTCACACAAGTTTATGAGGAGCAATAACTCCTCTGTGATGAACATTGACGCATAACCGCATGTATCTAACAGAACATGACATAACGCAACCCAGATTCGCATTCCAGAGACTTGCGTTCGTACAACACATTCGTCAAATGCCGCAAGCTGAAATCTCGGCGTTAAACCGACTAACGCAGCTGAGTTTTACTGCCCTCTGCTTCAGTTCCTCCACGTAGATGCCGAGGCTGTATAAAGATAGGCCGCTGCTAGTTCTTCCCACAACATTTCCAATGAATTATTCATTAATCATCCTACCATTAGATGGTACAGTTCTGCAGTGTGAGTTACGAACAGCGACGTTGGATGAAAGGTAAATAAGCTAGCCACGTCCTCGTTACATGACGGGCCTCAATAATATTCACGCGTTACTCCACGGTTGTTTTTACCTGTCCTTGTTTATCCTTAGAGCAATAAGCTACGCACCTCCTCGTTACATGACGGGCCTCAATAATATTCACGCGTTGCTCCACGGTTACTTTACCTGTCCTTGTTTTATCCTTAGAGCAATAAGCTAGACACGTGCTCGTTACATGACGGGCCTCAATAATATTCACGCGTTACTCCACGGTTACTTTACCTGTCCTTCTTTTATCCTTAGAACAATAAGCTAGCCACGTGCTCGTTACATGACGGGCCTCAATAATATTCACGCGTTGCTCCACGGTTACTTTACCTGTCCTTCTTTTATCCTTAGAACAATAAGCTAGCCACGTGCTCGTTACATGACGGGCCTCAATAATATTCACGCGTTGCTCCACGGTTACTTTACCTGTCCTTGTTTATCCTTAGAGCAATAATCTAGCCACGTCCTCGTTACATGACGGGCCTCAATAATATTCACGCGTTATTCCACGGTTGTTTTTATCTGTTCTTGTTTTATCCTTACAGCAATAAGCTACCCACCTCCTCGTTACATGACAGGCCTCAATAATATTCACGCATTGCTCCACGGTTACTTTACCTGTCCTTGTTTTATCCTTAGAACAATAAGCTACCCACCTCCTCGTTACATGACGGACCTCAATAATATTCACGCTTTACTCCACGGTTATTTTTACCTGTCCTTTTTTTATCCTTAGAGCAATAAGCTAGCCACGTCCTCGTTATATGACTGGCCTCAATAATATTCACGCGTTACTCCACGGTTGTTTTTACCTGTCCTTGTTTTATCCTTAGAGCAATAAGCTAGCCACGTCCTCGTTATATGACTGGCCTCAATAATATTCACGCGTTACTCCACGATTGTTTTTACCTGTCCTTGTTTTATCCTTAGAGCAATAAGCAAGCCATCTCCTCGTTACATGACGGGCCTCAATAATATTCACGCGTTGCTCCACGGTTCTTTTTACCTGTCCTTGTTTTATCCTTAGAACAAACGTAGCGTAAATTTCATATCAGTTGTTGTATCCCCGAAATTTCGGAGAAGGCTGGTGGGGCGTACCGTGGATGTTGCTCCACCGGAATAGGGTTCGTATAGGTTGTGTTGGATGCTTGAAACAAACTCGTTGTACCAGGTTCCAGGCACTTTAATTACAATAAGCTGTATTTACAGAAAACAGGCCGGGAAGGCCTCGCAGCAATCTTATGCAGACTGTCTGGATCAACGGCAGGATCGGGAATGCGCCCTTTCAGGCGTCAGAGGTTTTATCAGACAGGCTTGTGTGTGGTCTGTGCGTAGGAGTAGTCGTTACTCCTCCACATGTGACTGTGCGTCTGCAAGGAGTCACACTGTGGGCTCCATAATTCCAGGAAGAATAACAGATAAGCAGTTACAAACATTGGGCAAAGCGAATACAAAGAGGCGTATGATGAGAAAGTACTAATAAGCAAGTGATAAGGTCCGATGATACGGACAAAGTACAGAAGGTACTGCATCAATGCAATGTCGTTGCCTCAGTTACTATTATATATATATATATATAATGTAAGGAACATCCGTAATATAACAGATATATGCAACACAGTGCTGCCATCTGGCTTCGCTGTGTACATGAAGCCTAACCGTTTATTTAGCCTCAGTTTGTACCTTGCACAGAACACGCATTATCTCAATTTTGAAAAAAAAAATCTGCCTCAACGCGTACCGCACAGACAACAGTTTTTCTCAAAGTATATCTTTACCATAGAAACCAAGGTGTGACTCATTCACTCACATTATATTAATGAATCCATGGAATGTATAATTCATATAGTGACTTTGCTTGTGTCGGGCTGTGGAGACAGCTGGTACAATCAATGCTGGTTGCCACGTCACTGATCGTGCTGATAGTTTGCCGGGGACAGTTCTGGCGGTTGACATGAATGGCGGAGTGCTATTTGCGGTTACATGTAGGCGCAGTTGACAAGCGAGCGTGTTCCAGACCCCTGCCACAAATAACCGCATTTTTAAAATTTTTGTCATGTCAACAGGCATTTAAAAAAAATCTTTATAGGAATCATTTAGGGCGTCTGTGTTTGGTTGAGAGCCTGTTAATTTGTTATTTCGACGCTACTCTCACACACAAAAGAGATGTTACTTTTTAAAAAAGCTTAATGGCTCTTTTAGAAAAAAAAATATTTTTAACCGTTTATATCAGCATTAATCAGTGACCAGACAAGCTTATACAGGTGAAGTTTTCTGCATGTGTAATGTCTGGTAGGTATGGTAGTTATCTGACTTTTTTTTTACAGCTGGTAACTTCACGGTCAAATGCGCACTTTGAGTGGATACAAGTGTGTATTTCAATGCACAGTTGCTGTCCACCAGAAATTATGATCAGGTCACGTATTTTTGAATGAATCTTTTGAAGCACGAATTTATTACGTTGTTTATGAATTCAGTCCGCCTTTCACATCTATCCCCTGCAGTGTAGCTGTGGGTTCCGTTTTTCTGGGATATGAACTTGTGTCAATGGGTAATTGGTAACCGACGTTTCGAGGCAACGTAATGTTGATAGATGCATGAACATCTATTGGCCCTTGGAGAATGAAGGCAGTGCTTTCTATAAAATCGTCGCAATCCGCTTACCCACTTAAACAACGTTGTAACCCAAAGGGCTGAATTCACTTTGTGTCTTCTTTAGGCTCATCATTTGGTTAATACTGTATAGAAAGAAAACTGTCTAATCCAGTGTCATAATTATATGAAACCTATTCATACACTCTGGGGGCAGAATACAGAGTTTTTAAATGTTCAAGCAGAAGATTCCCCCCCCCCCCCCTCCCCATTCGTGCTACATTTCCCGCCCATATTATCCTCCTTGGTTTTATCGTCTTAATAGTATTTGTTGAGGAGTGAAAATCGTGAAGGTCGTCATTATGCAATTGTAGTCTATGGCCCCAAATTTGGATAATATTAAAATGG
The DNA here is from genome assembly GCA_021186555.1 of Reticulitermes speratus. Taxonomy (NCBI): domain Eukaryota; kingdom Metazoa; phylum Arthropoda; class Insecta; order Blattodea; family Rhinotermitidae; genus Reticulitermes; species Reticulitermes speratus. The sequence goes on from JAJKFL010000005.1 coordinate 51,281,953, forward strand.
GTTTTAGAGAATTGGGTAATAAAAATTGGGTTAGATTTAATTGGGTTATAATGGGTTAATGCCTATCCCAGTGGCCGTGCGGTCTAAGACGTGGGTCTACGGCCGCCCGCTTACTTGGATTGTGGGTTCGAATCCCACCGGGGACATGGATGTCTGTCTCTTGTGAGTGTTGTGTGTTGTCAGGTAGAGGTCTCTGCGACGGGCTGATCACTCGTCCAGAGGAGTCCTACCGAGTGTGGTGTGTCTGAATGTGTGATCGTGAAGCCTCGAAAATGAGGCGGCTTAGGCCCCCAAGGGGCTGTCGAGCCATTGGAAAAAAAAATAGTGAATTAATCATTGATGAACATCTGTGAATATTGTAATTAAGGCAGAGGTTTCACAGAAGTGGAGCATTTCTTATCGATGTGTATAGTTATTACGGTGCCGGGTTCTAATCTCGGCTTACTTTATGATCTTTTTTTGCATCTCAAGTGTATAACATTATAATACTCTGAAATGAGCCAGGAACTATTTTTTTCCACACCCTTTGCAATTCATTAACGACGCTGCTCTTTGAACAGTATTATCTTAGGGACTGGTCGTTTCGTTGAATGAAGACCATAAATAAACTTCTCAAGAAGGCCTTACACGCAGTAGATTTATTAGTTCAGAGTTCTGTACACAAAGTCTGCTCTCGGGAAGATAATTTATAGTGATTCTTGAAGAGAATTACGTGTCATGGATTCTAGCTGTACCGCGATATCTCTTACGTCGGTTGGCCGGTTATTCCACGCCCAGTAGCCTGGGAATCGCAAATGGTGATGGCGAATCCCAGTAGCTTTGCTCTATATCATATCAACACTGCGCTATCCTACATTAAATGGGACTGGAGCCGAGATAGACGTGAGCTTCAGGCAGCTTGTCACTTTTAATTTACCAAACTGAACGTGCCCAATTCCTTGTTGATTGGATCATGTGCTCCATCTCGGTGCAAATCCGCCCTACAGAGGGTGCGGCACAAACTCTATAGGCTTAAAGAGAAACTTTTCAAATTTCAACATCGTACAAGTGTTATTGAAATTTTAGCCTGTAATCCAGGGGTAACCAACACTTGGAAGCCTTTATACGTAGCATTTATATGTACAGCTTAACAGAACTTTGTAATAAGAGATTACTGATTTGAAGGAAGTTATGTGTCATCAGGGTTTTGTGATCATCACTGCTGTAATGTGTCATCATCTTCTTATATAATTCTCCTCCCCATTCGTCTTGTTATTCTCCCTTTACACTTTGTCTTTTCATTCTTCTTAATCTTCCTCTTATCACTCATCTTCTTTCACTTCTTCTTCTACCAATTCTCCCTAACTTCTTCTCACCTTCCCTTTAGTTTTGTCCTTTTAATTACTTTCCTTAATCTTTATCTTCTTATCTTTTTCATTTGTCGCCTTCTTCTTCTCCTCCACCTCCTCATTTTCTTTCTAATCCGTTTTCCTCTCCCTCACTTCTTATTATTTTTCTACTGACCCTGATTTAATTGTGCTCATTCATCCTGTTTCTCTTTTACATTTTTCCTTTTCCTGTACATACATACATACATACATACATACATACATACTACTTACATACATAACATAATACACATACATACATACATACATACTTACCATACATACATACATACTACATACTTACATACATACATACATACACTACATACTCATACATACATACATACATACATACATACTACTACATACATACATAATACTACATACATACAATACATACATACATACATACATACATTACTACATACATACATACATACTTACATACATACATACATACATACATACTACATACATACATACCATACTTACATACATACATACATACATACATACTAATACATACATACATACATACTAATACATACATACATACATACATACTTACATACATACATACATACATACATACATACATACTACATACATACATACTTACATACTAATACATACATACATACTACATACATACATACATACATACATACATACTACATACTACATACATACATACATACATACTTACATACATACATACATACATACATACATACATACTTACTTACTACATACATACATACATACATACTTACATACATACATACTTACATACATACATACATACATACATACTACATACATACATACATACATACATACATACTTACATACATACATACATACATACATACACTACATACATACATACATACATACATACATACTTACTACATACATACATACATACAAATACATACTACTACATACATACATACATACATACATACATACATACATACATACATACATACATACATATACATACATACATACTACATACATACATACTTACATACATACATACTTACATACATACATACATAATCATACATACATACATACAACATACATACATACATACATACATACTTACATACATACATAACATACATTACTTACATACATACATACATACTTACATACATACATTACATACATACTTACATACATACATACATACATACATACTTACATACTACATACATAACATACATACATACATACAACATACATACATACATACATACTACATACATACATACATACATACATACATACATCATTAATACATAACATACATACATTACATTACATACATACATACATACATACATACATACTTACATACATACATACATACATACATACGTACATACATACATACATTCATACATACATACTTAATACATACATACATACTTACATACATACATACATACGTACATACTTACATACATACATACATACATACTTACATACATACATACATACATACGTACTTACATACATACATACATACATACATACTTACATACATACATACATACATACATACATACATACATACATACTTACATACATACATACTTAATACATACATATATACATACATACTTACGTACATACATACATACATACATACTTACATACATACATACATACGTACTACATACATACATACATACATACATACATACATACATACATACATACATACATACATACATACATACATACATACATACATACATACATACTTACATACATACATACATACGTACATACATACTTACATACATACATACATACGTACATACATACATACATACATACATACATACATACATACATACATACTTATATACATACATACATACTTACATACATACATACATACATACTTAATACATACATACATACATACATACTTACATACATACATACATACATACGTACATACATACATACTTACATACATACATACATACTACATACATACATACATACATGCGTACATACATACTTACATACGTACTACATACATACATACATACATACATACATACATACATACATTCCATGGACCCATAAGTGTGTCACAAAGACAATAGGATGTGGAACAAGTCATAAATACACAAATACATAAATACACAAATACACAAATATACACAATTTTTACAGTGCAAACTACTATAAACATTTTACAAAAAAGTATCGTATATCATCTCTACACACAAAATATTGATCTACAGAGTAAAAGCAGTGTGTATTTAAGTATTTTCTTAAGGCTAATTCGAACTTTGCCTTTTCATTCTTAAGGAGTGTCAGACTACCCGGTAAGCTGTTGAAAATTTTGATGCCAGCATGAAATATACTTTTTTGAAAACAAGATAAGTTGGCATTTGGTCTATGAAGATGGTGCTTATTGCTTGTGTTTATGTTGTCTCTTGCTTGAGCCTTCAATTTTATTGCCAGACTTAACAAATTCCACTCCTGGAAGAAACAAGTTTCGTTTCGTTTTGTCTCTTTCCATGCAAATTCGCTGTTCCCATGTTTTAAGCGTTAAGAATAACAAAAATATATTTAGTAGTTTTGTTCATCTGGCAGTGATACATAAAATTCTATCGCACAGCAATATCTGTTCTCTCCTCTCTTTATCTGAGCATGACTGGGGTTGCTAGGCTGTCATAATCGGTTGTCATGATGTAAAGCCTATCAGTATTCAGTGACGTAACGTTTTTGGGCATCCGTTAATTTATAAGGCTATCACTGCGTGGCGCCACAGGAAAATGCCAAAAGCTGGGCGGTTAGGCTGAAGGTGGTAAGTTGCTGTTCGTAAGAATGTCACAATTAACAATCAGTTTTCTTACTTCCATCCAGGTTTTATTAAGGAAACGGCGGACGCTTTTCTTAGTCGGCCGTTTTGTGTTAGACAGAGCAAACAAACGTTTGTTCTGAACGAGATATCGCGTTTGTAGCATGTAAAGGGTTAACGGAGCATGCGCAGATATTAATCCGTGAGTTGTTTATCCGTGCGCATAGAAAAATGTTTTACCAATAATTTTCCCTCTTATTACTTGAACATCAAATTTCGGGTGGTGGAGTTAAAAGAGTAAATTTCAGTTATTCTTATGTTCTTAACCAAATTGTAAACTTTACCTTCTTCAGGCGAACAGGAGGATCTCAACTCCACGTTATCCGCTACTGCCCGTCATTTTCTGATATTTTAAAAAATAAATTTCATCCTTTCTATAAATTATCTTTGTTTCCTAGCGAAAAATTTGGCTCAGGCAATAACATATGCCTTGTCTGCTGGAGGTGCCCATTTCGAATCTTACCAGAGACAACTGGCTAAGGTATTGCGTTCCTTTATTTCCTACAGGTTCATGCCAAGATATTACCTTGGAATAGGCCACGGCTATTTCCTTTATATGTGCTTATTAATGGACCTATAATTCGATTATGTACAGTGTGAGGTGTTGACAGCTTCTTTCAATATCCCTTGAATAAGACACCTTTCTTTGTTACTATGCTAACAAAGGAACAAATAAATAGTCCATTGATGTAATCTGTCCGCACTATCCACGATTGTCAAATTTGGTAACGAGAATTAATTTATGATTTTTACGTTGCATTCACCGTACATTTTTGCTTAATTGAACAATTTATACCAACAAATACACACAGACATATAATGTCAATAGTTTCTTTTATTTATAGCTTGCCCCAATACGTATTTCGGCGTGCTTACATCGCCATCTTCAGGGGGTCGTTGAAGTTTTCTAACATAGACCACTATTTATAAAACACATCGTAACAGCCATAGTTATGTGTAATAATTTTTTTTACAATGTTAATCAGTGTCACTATATACAAAAATTGTACAGTAGTGTATTAATAAAATTAATAAAACAGTATAAAATTATTGTAAAAAAATAAAAATATTATTATACATAACTATGGCTGTTACGATGTATTTTATAAATAGTGGTCTATGTTAAAAAACTTCAACGACCCCCTGAAGATGGCGATGTAAGCACGCCGAAATACGTATTGGGGCAAGCTATAAATAAAAGAAACTATTGACATTGTATGTCTGTGTGCATTTGTTGTTATAAATTGTTTAATTAGTTTATTATGATGCTTGTATCTTGATAGTAAAGTCAATGACTAGTTTTATCATCTATTTAACGAGTATTCGATGTGAGAGCCAAACAAGTATTGGCGCTGCAGTCGATGTCTCTTGTTGAGTTTTAACTCTCATCTCTGGGATATCCACTTGAACTGACACGTATGTGTTTTGAAGAGAGCCTTAATTGTGTGTACACAACTTTCTGGTCGTGTAAATTGATGGAATTGTGTGCAGGCGATAACTAGACCCTTGCTGTAAGGAAGTCTGTCACAAATAACATCCGGTAGGATGTTGTCTGAAGAAAGATGAAGTTTCAGAATACAGACAGGATGGCTGTATTAAGGAACTTGTGTATAGGGTTATATACACCATGGGCATTTTAATTTCTCCTCATACTGCTGCAGGAAAAGGTGAAAAGAATAGTACTAAAACTTACTGTGAGACTCTGTCTTGTTGTGGAGGTATGGCTCCTGTCTTTCTTAAACTTCGGCAAAGTCTAGGCTGGGTTTCCAACCCGGGAGAGAACCCCGATACCTTTAGACAGGAGCCTGGTCGCCTGTCTTGACAAGAAGGAAAAGAGAAAATTTCCGTTCTGGAAGTGAATCGAACCGCGATTTTCAAGTCTTCGTCCTCCAGCCCGTGGCGTGGTCACTATACTAACCGAATCAACCAGGTTTACAGTAAAAGTGTTACGTTAAACAACAAGTTGTGTCGAACCCGGTTATAACGACATCGGTTTAAGCGACACCTCGTATATAACGTCACATTTTCTGTGTTACCAATTAATTCCTCACTGTTAACCATAACATTATACTCCTCGGTTATAACGACACTCGTTTATAACGACACAAAATATTCAGTCCCTTTCATGACGTTATAAACGAGTTCGACTGTATTTGAAATTATGCCCTAGGAAATTAATGAAGTGACAAGGTGGGTATTTTTTGTTTGTATTCGGAAGGTCCTGGGTTCATACTCGGATTTTGAGGCCTCTTGTTTTGCCTGAGGGTCTTCGTATTATTTCTCCGTCCTTCCGTATAAATACCGAGATATTAATTGAGATTGGATTAAGGACACTTCTTTCCGCTCCCTTTTGAAGTTGTTATGTACCAATTATTCTATAATTCGGCATTAGGTAATGTGGGAATTTCAAACGAGTCGCGATAAAACGTAAGACTTGGGAAAGAAATAAAGCAGGTAGTTAAGTTTCTGCAGATAAATTTACTGGATTAAGAGAATGAAGCGACTGGCACCTGAGGAAGTATAAATAATCACGAAGGATTATTGGGGAATTTCATTACGTTGTGATGACGTCATTACTGTGAAATTTACATGTTCTTGCAATAGCATTTTGATGACTCATTCATTCATTCATTCTGCAGCCTGTCTTACGACAGGTCCGTAGCCTCTTCCAAAGCCAGATCTTCACAGGGTGTGATCTAGTGCTTCCTCTTTCAATTTCCAGTATCTTCTCTTTTCCTTAAGGTCATCCAGCAGCTGCTTACGTCTTCTCCCTCGTCTTCCCGTCATTTCTATCCTTCCTTCTAACTCTCCTTCAATGGTGTTAATTTTTTAGATTTATATCTTGTGCGTTTTTTTATGCTCTAGAGGAAACTTCTTCCTGCATTTTCCTGTCAGAAGGTGGTGGCGGCAGGTCTCTCCGAAACGTCGGCAATGCACTTATATTACCCTCAGTTAATCAGAATTTAAATTTAACACTCAGGATTTATAAAGTACTTCTGCTTTTGTATTCGTTTCTTCTAAGAACGTTGCTTTCCTTACACGTGTAAGCCGACTGCTCTGACCCACTGACTGTTAGTCCACAAATTAAGCCGCTTTGTTTGCTTGCCACGTGTGACGTTACAACAGTTACCACGTGTGATGTTACAACAGTTGACAAATCCATAAGATGACGAACAAATTATTTTTATGTAATTAAACACTTGATTTGAAATATTACCTCTTAGTAAATGTCAGCCAATAGTTGGGTCCAGGTTTTTCGAATGTGGAGATTTTAAATTTATATCGGCGATGAAATAATACGTTTCCCATCCCAGTCCGCATAATAAAGCTGGAGAACAAAATATTGAATTTTGTTACATTTTGTGGGCACCGCACGCCTCCAGTGAGGAATCCTGTTCCGGAGGTCAGGTATAGCGGAATGCGGCATTGACCCTTTCCGCTATACCTACCTCCGGAACATGATTCGCCGTTGACATCTCCATCAACATAGCTGGCATTCTTCCAAAATGAACTCGAACTCGGGGTACCTATCGAATGCGATGTTAACGGCTACAACTCAAATTTTGATATAAATAATATCCTTTTCTAAACAAGAGTTCTAATTATTTTGACGGAGGCATTTGATAATATTCTAGAAATTGCCATATTCGGGGATGTGACCTTGTGCATTCTAGTAAAATTTACCCTTGACCTTCCTTCTTATGTGATGTTCCGCGGCGTGGGGTGATAGCTCCTTACCGACGTTTCGGGAGAACATATCAGTTCCTAATACACTGTTCAATCAGTCTGGACTGCTACACCGCGGCCGAAGCTTCAAATCTCGCAATTTTAACTACATCTCAGAAGAACATACTCTGTCCATCTTCAAGCTTGCAGTCAAATCGACTTTTTTTTACAGAAATTTACCACATCTCGGAAGAATATTTTTTTATATTGACGGCTATGAAAACTTCAAATCGCCCACGACTGTACTCGCACACAGTACAGTTGTGTCTTCATCACAACGGGATGCCTCTCCTAAACACTGTAATCTTGCTTTGATCCTTGAGTGTTTAGGCCCTCTGGAATATGACGTTATGTGACTGGATTATTTTTCCCGATGTTTCTAACGAGTTTAATTTTTTGCTATTCTAATATTGAAGGGTCTAAGAACGTGAATCTAGCGGCAGAGTGTCACTTCAAAGAAGACCTGAATCTTCACACATCGCTGGGGAATTGTCAAATCTTCTACTTTTATTCTTGTTACTGCTTTGGTTTGAGAGACGTCACTTTTTTCCTCTTTTAATTATTTATAATATACCGATACAAAGTCGACCTCGGTGGACTAGTGGTTAGCGTGCTCGCCACTGGACCCAAGGTTCGCGGGTTCGATCTCGACCGAGGTCGATGGATTTTTAAGGGTGATAAAAATCCGGAGCACCACTAACTTTGGAGGGGAAGTAAAGCCGTCCCATGTCGTAGATTTACGGCGTGTAAAAGAACCTCGTAAGCAAAATTCAGCGGCCATTTCTCACCCAAGTCTCCTGACTGCCTTGCAAATGGCTCTGGCGGTCACATCAGGATTGAGTTGAACAGCGCGGCCAGTCAGCTGGTCTCCGAACTGCCACAAATGCGCACGTAACACCACGTAACCTCGGAAAGAGGAGGCCCAGGCCCATATACGGCTGTCGAGCCATGGTTATTATTATTATTATTATTATTATTATTATATCGATACAAACTACAATGCTCCTGTATTTACATAAAATGCCTTTCACAGGAACACATTTTTTTATCACTAGCCAACATTAAACTTTACTTTATATCTTCATCATATTTTTTCTTTGCTGGTGTTTTCTCAATTGGGGTGGGGGGGAGTTGAGGTGCTGCGACGCAAGCATTTGCTCTTTAATACAAACCCTTGCAAAACCCTCGTCTCGTAAATCCCCACAGAAGAACAAAAGAAAGGCGAATAAGAACACAAAGAAGACGTGAATTCAGTGGATTGATTAAAAGAAATGAATGATTATATACCTTAAGAAGTATAAATATGACTGTGGGTTATTTAGGAGGAAGGATCATATAGACCGAATTACATGTTTAAAATTGTACATTAGTTGAGAAACATTTGTAAAGTTATATAAGACGACTTTTTGGTTCTCATTTTTATTTCTTTATTCTGCAGGAAAGAAGCGGGCGAAGAATCTCTTTTTTGTTGTCTCCTTCAATGCCGAGTTCCTTAATTGAAGTTTTATGCCTCAAGATGGAAAAAACCCTTTTTTGCAGCCAAACCGCACCCTTAAATGAAGCGGGATTCCTTTTGCTCGTCGCTTGGTGTTGGTATAGAAAATTTTCTGTCTACGAAGTTCTTACTGAACGTCGCCTTTGTGTTTGTTACGCGTAACGCCATGTTAAGTATCTTATTCCATTCACAGCGTCTGAAGATTAATTCTGACACCAGTCGCTACAGCCAAAGTGCCTTCGACAGTGTGTGCTGTACGAAGCCCCAGCTCGGGCGGAAGAATGTAGCGCTGTTATGACGTCTTTTTTTTTTTTAAATTACAAACGCCAAAGCGTGCACTTCGCAAGGATGAATTGGCCGCAAAATAAATTCAGCCAGGAGTAATGTGTTAGTCAAATAAGTGTTCACAAATAAAACGCAAATATCTTGACAAATACGTGGGTAGTTTTCAGTGCTGTTTCGAGGTATTTAGATGATGATAAAGACAGGCATTAAAATCGCAGCCGGACCGTAGCTCAGATTGATACATATGACTATCTATGCAAATAGGAGCTTGTAAGTTTCATGTGTGTGCGTGTGTTTATGTAGGAGTGTATACAGAGCAGGAGGCAGCGTTGTGAATGCTTGCAAACATTTGATATCTGCGCTCTTCTGGGATATTTCGCAGCTTCGAGTGGTAATCATTTACCGACGTTTCGGGACAACGTATCGTTCCCATCTTCAAGGGTCAAGAAGTTCAAGAAGACCGTTGAAGATGGGATCGATACGTTGTCCCGAAACGTTGGTAAAGAATTACCACTCGACGCTGCGTAATATCCCAGAAGAACGCAGATCTCATCAACGTCGCGGCGGAAGCCTGAAATCACGGTTACAGATTCTTTGTCCGGATTTCTCTTATTCTTGTTTGTATCCCCTTCTAGTTACGCCCTTTCGCAACTTTATGTACAAAGTGGCCTGACACACCAAGGAGGCACTCCCCTAAGGGCCTTTGGCATGAGGGTGTTCATATTGCTTCTGTTAACATACAGATGGCCTTACATGCCTTCTGTCTGTTTTCAGTTCCTATGTGGTTGTGTGCGAACTGCTGCTGCTACAGTAGTTTCTTATGAAGTTGAAATGGCAGAATGACACAAGAAAGTCGTTGAACCCACGATCTGATGCGATCTGTATTTCACAACGGAATGTTTTATGACGGGCTGATTGGATGATCAAATACGTTAAAAGAAAACGTGTTTTGGAAGAGCTGAAGAGGACACATTGTTGTTTTTACACTTTTATTTTTTGCTTTTCCTCCATATGGTAATAAACACTGATGTGTAACGGAGAAGGAGAAGAAGAAGTAGTGGTGGTGGTTTTGGTGTTGGTGGTGATGGTGGTGGTTGTGGTTTGGTAGTGTTAGTAGTGGCAGTAATGGTGATGGTGGTGGTGGTAGTTGTGGTTTGGTAGTGTTAATAGCAGTAGTTATGGTGATGGTGGTGGTGGTTTGGTAGTGTTAGTAATAATAGTAATGGCAGTGGTTGTGGTTTGGTAGTGTTAGTAGTAATGGTGGTGGTTGTGGTTGGGTAGTAGTAGCATTAATGGTGATGGTGGTGTGGTGGTTGTGGTTTGGTAGTGTTAGTAGTAGTGGCAGTAATGGTGATGGTGGTGGTTGTGATTTGGTAGTGTTAATAGCAGTAGTAATGGTGATGGTGGTGGTGGTTTGGTAGTGTTAGTAATAATAGTAATGGTGGTGGTTGTGGTTTGGTAGTGTTAGTAGTAGTGGTGGTGGTTGTGGTTTGGTAGTGTTAGTAGTAATGGTGGTGGTTGTGGTTTGGTAGTGTTAATAGCAGTAGTAATGGTGATGGTGGTGGTGGTTTGGTAGTGTTAGTAATAATAGTAATGGTGGTGGTTGTGGTTTGGTAGTGTTAGTAGTAGTGGTGGTGGTTGTGATTTGGTAGTGTTAATAGCAGTAGTAATGGTGATGGTGGTGGTGGTTTGGTAGTGTTAGTAATAATAGTAATGGTGGTGGTTGTGGTTTGGTAGTGTTAGTAGTAGTGGTGGTGGTTGTGGTTTGGTAGTGTTAGTAGTAATGGTGGTGGTTGTGGTTTGGTAGTAGTAGCATTAATGGTGATGGTGGTGTGGTGGTTGTGGTTTGGTAGTGTTAGTAGTAGTGGTAGTAATGGTGATGGTGTGGTGGTTGTGGTTTGGTAGTGTTAGCAGTAGTAGTAGTAATGGTGGTTGTTGTGGTTTGGTAGTGTTAGTAGTAGTAATAATGGTGATGGTGGTAGTGGTTTGGTTTGGTAGTGCTAGTAGTAGTAGTAATGATGGTGGTTGTGGTTTGGTAGTGTTAGTAGTAGTAGTAGTAATGGTGGTGGTGGTTTGGTAGTGTTAGTAGTGGTAGTAATAGTGGTGGTGGTTTGGTAGTGTTAGTAGTGGTAGTAATAGTGGTGGTGGCGGCGGTATTAGTATTATTAGTATTATTATTATTAGTAGTAGTAGTAGCAGTAGTAGAGTAAGGAGGAGATGATATAAAGACTTGATTGTGGTGAGGACCATTTCCAATATTTCATAGCCCCTCTTCTGACTTGTGTTTCCCAGGAGACATTTCGGCTCTAACCCTCTACCACCCCATCCCCGCCCCAACCCCTCAGAAGCCCCATTCTCCCGAATTTTCCACAACACATTCTACAAAATCTAGATCCTGCCAGTGAACAAAAAGTCTTATGGGAAGAAAGGGTGTGTGTGTGTGTGTGCGTGTGCGTGTTAGCGGAAAGAGCGCGATAATAGTAGGTAATAAATTGATTGAAAACTGGGGTCCATCCTCTTCTGCAGGGTTGGTACCGCTGGGCTTTAAGAAGGCAGTAATGGAGGGAGAAGATCTAATTCCCAGGTTTTCGCTTCCTTTCTTCAATCCTCATACGATTGCATTGGATTTTTCCTCCATACGGGGTAGCTGACAGCTTATAGGGAAAGTTCACATATATGACTAGTCCTTTGATTCGTCATTTAATTGTTTAAGTAGTTATGCGTGAAGTGTGATGAAGTTCTAATCATCTGCACAACGCGCCTCACAATCATTTACCCTGTCACTCCCTCAACTTTCCTGTTATTTGTAACAAGAAGTTCTGCGACTTCAGGTTCCTCTGGTAAGGAGTTACCGGTCAAAATACAGCAACATCCAAGAAGATTTGAATTTCAACGACATTACTCTGAGAACATCAAATCTCGAACTTTCTGAGAACTTAAAAAAGAAACCTGCTCTTCTTCGAATTCTTCATATTATGGCCAGCATGGCGAAGTTAATGGGAACAATCTATGTATGAGTATGAAAATTAAGTTCCGAGTAGACGGGATTATTTTTATCCCACTCAGGATATTTATCATCGATAAAGAGGGCATGTTTATGGGTCTACATTTGTCGTAATATTATTATTATTATTATTGTAGATTTATTAATTCTCGATTATTACTTAAGTTCAAATTTTGTGTATACCTGCAATGTGTCAAGCGTAACCTCGAAGTTACGTATCGATGTCACCTTTGTAATTGCGGGCTTACAGAGAGTATTTTGTGCAAAATATTTACGATGCTGTGTCTCTGTGCCAAAATACAGATGCACAACAACAGTGGCTTATTATCTGTCTTTATAACACCGAAAGATAAAGGAACATTTTTCTTGGCCAAATCTTATTTAGCATTCCGCAAACACTTTGCCTTAAAACGAGTTACATACATGGCAAATGTTTACTACAGTGAATACCTACAATACCCTAAAGTAAGTATCTTTTCCATATGACGATTTCGCGGGCCCGCCATGTTGGTGTTGATTGTGGGGTAATTAAAACCTGTCATATAATTTTCGCAGTTAATTCGTCAGAATCAGCCGATTGGTTCCATAGTTGACGTAAGACCCTCATGTAAGCACATGCACAGACGGCTTGACGACGGTGCAGAATATGCGGTATCTTCTACACTCTCGCAATGTCACGTGTATCCTCTACACTCTCGCAATGTCACGTGTATCCTCTACACTCTCGCAATGTCACGTGTATCCTCTACACTCTCGCAATGTCACGTGTATCCTCTACACTCTCGCAATATCACGTGTATCCTCTACACTCTCGCAATGTCACGCGTATCCTCTACACTCTCGCAATGTCACATGTATCCTCTACACTCTCGCAATGTCACATGTATCCTCTACACTCTCGCAATGTCACGTGTATCCTCTACACTCTCGCAATGTCACGTTTATCCTCTACACTCTCGCAATGTCACGCGTATCCTCTACACTCTCGCAATGTCACATGTATCCTCTACACTCTCGCAATGTCACGTTTATCCTCTACACTCTCGCAATGTCACGTGTATCCTCTACACTCTCGCAATGTCACGTTTATCCTCGAAACGGACGCCTAACCTTTCTATAACCACATAACGAGCTGCATTACCCGATTGGTGACCGGAACAGCAAGCTAACCAACTAGCCCTCGGCATGGTCTGTGATGTAACAGGAAGCTGTAGTGTACAGTGCATATGCACGCAGACGGAATGATATGGATGTTTGAGCGTAGCAGCAATACGTAATTACACACACATCTTACACCTACAACATATACGCAATTACATATAAACGTGCAGAAAGAGGATAGGACTTGAGATACGTATTTAAACATTCTATCAGTTTTGATATTTTTAGACTTGAAAAAATAAAATTTAAAACTAATTAGTCTACAATGTAAAACACATAAGGAAAGACGAACAATGAGACGAGGGTTGTGTTGTCGCTTTGTATGGGTATGTAAAGTAGACATGTTAGACTTAACGTTGTGATCTTGGTACGTCATCTCTAGGTTTTCAGAAAAGTCTCCCTGAGGACAACTCTATAAAAAAAATCGGAATTTTTTGTAAAAGAAGTAATTGGCTCATAATTCTATAAAATACGTGTAGGTTATTGGGTTTTTTGGTGATTTAATATCTATGCGATCTGATTTTTCATTTCTGTGCATAATTTACATCAGTAGATCGTGCGGATTCCTACAGCATTAAATCTGCAAATATAATTTTAAAAAACTTCCTAAAGATAAACAAAGTCCGAAAAAACAAATTTATCAAGATTTTCAAAGAAATAGCTGTTCACATACCACATATAAGTTACTTGTAATATTTTCCATGTGTCTGTAAGGTGTATGAAGAAATTGTGACCCCCCCTTCCCCCCTTTAATATTTATTTCCCTTCGCTTTGTTTTGCGAAAGAATTTTCTCCTATAAATTATTTTTAGGAGGGGGTTTCTTTTATTTCCATGTGGCTGTACACTACAGCGGTGGAAGTGACTTTGTTGTGGGGTTGTGTCGTAAGATCTGGGAATGGGAAATAGGTTTAAAGTAGGTTCTAGGATAGAAAGAACGGGGGTGGGGGGAAGTATTTGCAATAAAGAACACATGTCGTGACATGGGGTGTGGGACAGGGTGTTGTTTCTATCCTGGAAAGAAGAAAAGCGGGTTATATACTGGTCGGAGGGTCGAAAACGTTGGTCGTTCCTTAGCAAAAAGAATGGAGTCCCACGAGATGATTTGTGAAAGTTTTTCTCATGTTTATCCTTATGCTTATATCATAGTCATAGACTTGTTTTTCTGTGATGTCATCTCTACGCTATATATATATCTTTACATCAGTGGTTTCCAGCTTTCTCTAACATAAGAACCAGTTTGTTGGATATGACACCGTATAATCTGGTAGAAATTTATGAACACTTTTTGGAGGAACCTGCTTCTTGCATATTCAAAGTAGAAGCGTTGATTGACTAGCAATATCAGAATTGCAGCTGGCTCCCTCTGCAGATACACATTTTCTGACACCCTCTTATGTTTTGGGCTGCTTGTACTACGCGACCGAGATATGGCTCAAAGGCTGCCATTTGTAACACTGATATAGTCGACCCTGAATTCGCTAAATTTTGAGTTTTATGAGGAAAAGGAAAAGTTTCGTGTGAGAGACAAATGGTAGCATGTCATGGTCACTTAGAACGGGGACAGGGTGGTGTTGGTTGCTGGGCTTCCAGGAGGAGCAGGTTTGGTTATCATTTGCTTTTTTTCATTCTACAGTCTGTCTTACGACAGGTCCGTAGCCTCTTCCAAAGCGAGTTCTCCACAGAGTGCGATCTAGTGCTTCTTCTTTCAATTTCCATTTGCTTTATGCTAAGAATATAGAAACGCAATTGGAGGGAAAGAAAATGAGGCGGCCCTAAACTAGCTGATAGAAACTGGTGCCACAGACGGACCCTAAACTGGGCACACCTTCCACCCTTCCTAACTGCAGATTATAAATGGTGACTTTAAAACAATGATCCTGTTGTATTACTTGAATAATAATATTTGGTTGTTGTTACGGGCCGATCCTCCACCGAAGGAGTCCAAACGTAGGCCTATATATGAAGGTAAGATCTAGAAACTGGAGGACCTGGATCGAATTGGGCTGTACGCGTCTTTGAAAAGAACAGTTAAGGTTATGTTTATTTGTTGTATAATCTTAGTTTGAAAGTACCAAGATTCCAGCCTTGCACACGACGTTATAGCTTCTTAGCTACTAACAACAGTTCATATTCAGATGACGAATCCCAAGGCTTGAGCGTAATTTCAAGCTTCCGCCGCGGTGTAAACGATTTCGTCGCTCTTCTGGGATGTTACTCAGCGTTCATTGGTAGTTAGTTACGGACGTTTCGGGAAATACTATCGGCCTCACCTTCAAGGGTCAAGCAGTAACTGATTAAGGTATTATCCTGATATTTTAGATATTATTCTCATGTTGCATATATTATTTCTCACCCAAGTCTCCTGATTGACTGCTAGATGGCTCTGGCAGTCATATCAGGATGAGTAGAAATTGTGCAGTCAGTGGACTGGTCACTCACTACAGAATGCACACCTCCAGACCAAGAAACCTGTGAAAAGGGGCCCTATGCTCCTCAAGGAGCGACAGGAAGAAACTAACTAAACTTCATATATTTTCCCGATTTTTGAAACACTGTCCCGACATTACAGGTACTATCTCGATATTTCAGATATTGTCCCGACATTTTGGGGTACTACGCCGAAATTTTAAGTTCTATCCCGAAATTTCACGTATTATCCCGACATTTGACGCACTGTCCCGGCATTAGAAGTATTATCCCGGTATTTCAGATATTATACCGACTTTTTGGGGTACTACCCCGACATGTGAAGTTCTATCCCGAAATTTCAGATATTATCCAGACATCTGACGCACTGTTTCGACATTAGAGGTACTATCCCGGTATTTCCGATATTATCCCGACATTTTATATAATACCCTGACATTTGAGGTACTATCCAAAATTTCATATATTATCCCGACATTTGTCCCGAGAGACTGAACAGCCTGTGTCCTAACCGAAATGTGAACTATAGTTTCCGAATGCAAGCCAGGAAGCAGCATTTTTCCTGTGTGTAGTCAATATGTAGGGGCTTTAATACATGTTACTGCTAAATGTAAATCTAAGAGATCGCTTTTCGAAATGACACTTTCATCAAACTGGATTTTATAAGGCAGCTATTACTCACAATCAGCACAATTATTTTAATAATTAGCTATCTTGTAATAATATACACAGTGCGTCTACTAAGTTTTAGGACTGATTGTGCAGAGCGAATACTACGCGCGCCATCAGGCGGTCACCCACAGAAACACGTAGGAACAAGTCTCGACACGTTGTTTGCTTAGTGTTGTCTGAGTGAGTTGAGCAGTATTTGTGATTTGTGGGCGTGAAACGAAGCTGTGTGTGAAAGCCTCGTCATGGATTTGAGTATCGAGCAACGATTAGCTATAAAGTTCTGTTTTAAAGCTGGAAAAAGTGCGACGGAAACTCTCCAAATGGTAAATGCAGCTTATGGGGACGCAACGGGTTGTCCAGTGCGAAAACGGGATTTTGGTTGTGTACTTGTTACGTAAATCTCAGTGGCCTTCTGAAGTAGCCAGTAGATACAGCCCTCGACTTTTCTGGGATTGAATCAAATCCCAAACGCCCACTGTGTGTAGGTCTAAATTAGTCTCTCTATTGTAACTGTTAAATCAGACGCCATTGCATATGAATGCAATGGGCAGTTGTATTCATATGAATCAAATGTGCTTACAAGACATCCCCACTCCATTGTTATATCGCAGTATGTTCAGCATAGTTGCATAACAATAATATTATCAGATTTGCATACATATGAAATTATGTATATCTGTTCAATAGGGCTCCTATGTATAGGGATTGAATTCGAATCGAAGTAAGGTTTTTGTTTAGTAGACTAACACAGTTTCTGAATTTAATGCTACTACGTACCAGAGTACAGGCAAAATGTAATATACAAGAGGATTTGTAATTGATAATTCTGCTAATTAATTATCTGTAGGACACGGCTGTAATGTAAAGGGTAACTGGCATTACTTGGAATTAAGGCTTAAGTTAATTACGTCGTTTATCCGAGGTAATCTGTGCCTCTGAGATGGTATACCTAGTGACAAACACTTTCGTTAAGGCGCTTAATAACTTTACAATTAAAGGAGTGGTAACTACAGTTACCACCTGATTTAACATTAAAAAACTGTAAATTTTGCTCACAGAGTGCATTAAGCACTCTTGTATGATTTTCACGATGTAAACAACCGTTAATTATCGAAACAACATCAAACAACTGGTTTTTAATTTGGATGTAGTGTGTATTAATGGTAGAGATTTTTTGGGATGTTGGTTGGAGAAAGTAAAGGCAGTACAATTTTTCGTAACTTTGGGTATTATTCACCCAACGACACAGCGTCATATCTTCATCTGTTTACCGACCATTGCCAGGTAATACAGAATACCAAAAATCCTTAGAAGAATTAATGCAACTTTAAGTGTTTTTCTGCGGACGTTTTGGGGGATTCTGAAATGTACGTAATTTGGGATAATTTTCCTATTTAAGTATAAAGGGTAAAGCAATCCCATCACAGGCCTGTACAGGCCCTTAGGGTTCCAGGAGGTTGAGGCTCCCAGATTTCTAGACAATCGGCACGTGAAGGTGGTAAGGTTGTCAGCCCTACGCACCGGCCGCCTTTATCCCCCAGGAAATATTCCTGTATTCATTTCTGTTAGAGGCTGAGTCGACTCCGGGGCCATAGTGCGACCGAAAGGATTATGTCAATGAACAATTTCAATGACACCATCGGGGATCGAACCCGTGACCTTCTGTTTTTTTAGCACAGTGGCTTCATTGTTAAAATATATACTAGCGTTGCAATCCAGTACCTTCTTCTTGGTATATATGTATTGGTTGATGTGAAATGTTTGACTAGCTGAGGAACTGTTCTTGGCTTTATTGATGCCGTTGTGATAATAAACAATATATCACATTTAAGAATTTTAGTTATATGTATAGAATTTGGTTACAACGTGTTTCGGCCGGAATAGGTCATCGTCAGGTAATACAGAATACCAAAAATACTGAGAAGTATTAATGCAACTTGCAACTTCAAGTTGCATTAATCCTTTTTAGAATTTTAAAGCATAAGTAAATATAGGAATGTTTATCAAAATACGAATTGAAAAGTGATTGTTTAAATGCAGGGTTTAGGTGCTTGCTATCTATTAATTTGCGTTGTCTTAACTTTTGTTGTCTAGGATTTAAGGACTGAAGTAACAAACCTGATGGGCATATTTAAGGAGCTATACAAA